>CM034153.1:233143124-233719636 GCA_019776745.2 Taxus chinensis
AGTGCAGTATGGATGTCAGAGACTCTGAATTGGGTCACATCGACATGGATGAGTTCTGGGTTAGAACTCAAAAAGTTACAAGAAGTCCATGGATGGAAAAGTTAATAGGCAGTGCTCTGCATTTCACCGGCGGAATCCCAGTCAGCGCTGTTGTAAACAATGAATTCATGATGGTGGTTGCCAATGTTACAACAAAGACACGAGATGTGTCGAGAACAGTAAGGGCGAGGTAGTATAAACCTCATGCCCGTCATTTTGAGTTAATGCTTGGCAATCCCTCACCACCGGAACTACGTGGCTGTTAGCCAACAGGAATGCATCAAGGCCTGGGAAGACAACGAAGGCCAGTGCATGCAGTTAATGAATGAGGTCTACCTAAAGAATAAGAAGGTAGTGACCCGGTGGCACTCAGACTATTCACCGAAGTGATTTCTCAGAGGAACTCAGTGACACGATCACCTTCCTGAGCAGAGTCTTCGGGATTCAGATGCCCACTATTCCATAAGTGGATGCTGCGGTACCTGGAGACAATGAATAAGAATTTTCCCGATCAGCGCTTCTGCTGGGGGGGGAAATAATAAGCAGCACCATCTCTGAGCAGCTACAATAGCTTGCCACAACTGGAGTATTTCATATGAACTCCTATGTAGTCTACGCTTGCAGCATCGGCAAGGGATTACCCAGGGCTCAACCGAAGTGGAGTGTGGCCTCAAGCCAAGATATTTGATTACTATCCAGAGCTGAGGCTGGAGAATAGTATCCCTCAATTTGCCAAAGTTAACGATGCATTCTTCTATCACGTCATCTTCCTGCTGAGGCGCAACATGACTCATAGCCGGACGACCAAGAACATAGTGGCAGTCACAGAGAAATGGGAAGCCTTGTTCACCCAATTTCCCACGTTCACCTACCTAAGGGCTGCCAACTTTTTAGGAGAGCCAACCAAGGCTACCAAGGTATGCTGGACCAAAGCTGATTCTACTGGAGTTATCAAGGCAGCTGGTCACATACCATGAAAAGTGCCTCAAAAGAAACAAGGGCGGAACTCCTTTCCCCCTCACAGTGGGCCGGTACACATGCTCTTCCTATCACAAAGCGAAGGAAATGTTCACAGAGCTGGAGTTGCTGAATTTGAAACATGATTTCCCAGCCAGGCCTACCTTCGATCCTAGGGGCTGTCTGCCAAGGGCTAAGCTGGATCCGATCCATGCCCCTCAAATTGAGGATATTTACATTGACGTTCTCCATGAAGTGGAACTCAGAAGAAAGGATCACTCGCGCTTGGCATTAACAGAAATCATCCAATACGGAGTGGCCATTGTCCCCAAAGGCTTCCAAACTACGGAAGACGAAACTAACAAGGTGTACAATGACACGGAAGGGGATGATTGGCCTTTCCTGGACATTGACAGAAGCAAGCTCCTCAAACAATTGAGGAGAGGGTCAAAGAGACTATGCGGAGAACAGAACATTGGTGCCGAATGAACGGACTAATCTACCTCGGGGTAGATTTCACAACTTCCCCTTTGGGCAACGCACCTCCAAGGTCAAAGAAGCAGTTGAAGGCAAAGGTGCAGAAGGTGAACCTAGCACCATTCAGGAGGAAGCCCCTCAAAGTCCTCTTCCTTCAGAGCCCTGAACAAGTCATAACTCTTGATGAGGGATTGACAGAGGATAGTCCTATACGCCCCATCCACCCAGGATGTCAGCGTCGCTACAACTTCAGAGGTCCCTTCTATCCCTTCTTCTTCTCTTCCTTCCCCTCCTCGAGTGACTCAAGCGACCATCCCTTTGGTCGCGTCCTCTGCCCCTTCTTCTACTCTTTCCCCCGCATCTTCGTCTATCTTTTCCTCCCTCGCTGATTTGTCTTCCTCTATTTCTTCCCTCATCTCCGAGCTCCCTTCCCTTCCTATCTCTTCTACAGTTGCGGTTTCCCTCCCTCCCGTGGACATTTCTTCGGCTATTCTTTCAATGCCACCGCCCGCGTGTCTCCACGTTTTTCCCCCTCTTCTACCGTTGCTGCTTCCCCCTCTGTCTCTGGTCCTTCTTCCATAGGACCAGCTTGGATCTCCTCAGCAGCTAAGCCAACAAAAGAGGAAAGTTCCCATCGCTCCGATGGACTTTTCGGTCATTCCGGCTAAAGGAGTGAAGAAGCACAAGCCGGTTACACCGCTTCTCAAAGAGCGATTGCAGGTGAGAGAGTCATGGAAATAGCATACCCCCAACCCCCTCAAAGAAAAAGAAGATCTGTCTCCAACATATTTCACCGTGACCCAAGTCACCAATGGGGAACATCCTCAGAAAGTTCTCCAGGGGGAAGCTCTTTCCGCAGTGGATGCACTCTGCAAGAAGCTTCAGGAAACGAAAGAGGAGAAAGGCTACTGAAGGAGCAGAACAAATATCTGCTTCAGGCCCTACAGAAGATGGGAAGTGCACCTCCCACAACTGCCCGCCGAGGAGACTCCTGAGCTGCTCAGTCAGGAGAAGATTAATGAGTATTCAAAATCGGCGAGCAGGGTTAGGGGGCCATTTTCTTCTTGGAGGAGCCACTCCCAAGATAGGTGAAAAAGTAATCAACCGAGTATTCACAGTTTATAAACCTGATAGAAGGCGAATAAGGAACTCCAAGCATTAGCAGGTCCAGTATCAGAAGAATTAGAGCATGCTAGACTCCAGCACGAGGCCTTCCAACAAATGTTCGACTGTTCAGTCGAAGATTTGGTCAAGTTCGGAGTATTCGGTCATCTAAGGACCCTCAACAAGACCATGTCCACTCTGGACTATCGGATAGATCAGCTCGAATTCGTGTTAGAGAAGATAGAAAAGGTGAAGGAAGAGGCCCTGGATGCGATGCATCAAATGGAGAAGATTGTTCTATCTATGACTCCAGGGTTGCTCACTCCTTCCCTCACCTTGAGATCAGCTGATGATACTATCCGGATTTTCAAGGAGATAGCTACTCAAGGGACAGGGCCAGAAGTCACGTTCGACATCGAATCCATCAACAACCTACTGGCCTGTAGAGACTTCATCGGGTCCCTAATCGAGGAAGGTAAAGACTATTCCAAGATCCCAGAAAAGCTCATAGATGAGCGGGAAACTTACGAAGCAATCAGTGAACGGCACAAGGATCCATCACAGGATCAATTTGGGCCGATGATCAGCAAGTTCTTGGAATACCACGCTCAGTTCCACATCTCATCTCCTGATCAGCATCAAAAACAGGCAACCCCTTTTAGGCCACAGGATGATGATGATGAATAAATTCTTCTTCTTCTTCTTCTTCTTCTTCTCCTCTCTATTCTCCGACTTTCTTTTCGTAATATCTGAATTAAGTTGGCACAAATGATGAAATCATCCATGTTGCATCATGGGATGATGTCATCCATCAAAGTTGTCAAAGTCAACATGACTTTTGGATATTTTGTAAATATCTTGTAAATAAGTGGTTGGCTCCTTTTTGCCTTCTCTCTCTCTCTCATCTTCTATAAATACTAGAATACTTGTTGTATTCTAGGAGGTGAACATTTTTCAGATAGAAATAGAAGTGAGGAGAGAAAGACTTTGAGCTTTCTTGTAACAGAAAAGAACAGTAATACAATTATTCAGACTTTGTGCTCAATAGCTGTGTTATACATTAGATCTTTCTTATGTTAGATCTGCATGTGTTTATTCTGTTGAATTCATATCTACTTTTCCGTCACTTGTTTATCAGTATTGCTTTGTTTATTTATGCAAGTAGGTTTGGCTCTGTTTACTACCAAGCCCAAAGCATAGATCTTCTGACCCTTCCGCTTTGGAACTCATTTCTTTTCTTCCTTCGGATCTGTTCTTTCTCTTCTCCCTCTTTCATTCCTTTCTCTTCGCAGCCTGGAACACTCTACCGGGATGAGATCCCAACCCCCGAAGGCAGAATCTGTGAGACTTGCATAGGTTCCTGCTAGTAGAAATAGCGATAAACCAGTTTCGCTTTGCTGTCTCAAAGAGGGGCTAAGCCCTGCAACACCATTGGCCCGTCTATCCATAGATCTGTCTACGTGACAGATTTTCGGACCAACACACCTCTAACCCAACCCCCACTCCCACTCCCACCCACCACCCAAAAAACAATCCACCCAACCCCACTCCCACCCCCAACCCACCCCCCCAAAAAATAATCAACCCAACCCCACTCCCACTCCCACCCACAACCCAAAAAACAATTAACCCAACCCCACACCCACCCCCAACCCAACCCCACCCCTACATAAACCCACAACCGACGCCGGCCGATACATAACCGACGCCGGTCACCAACCCTCCCTTCCCCTAAAATTGAGCGACCGATGCCGGTCGCTTAGTGACCGACATCGGTCACTGTCCTCTCTCGGAGCCGAACCCCCGCGCGGCCCCCAAAACCCATTTTTTCCTATTTTCTACCCATTTACCCGCCCCAAAAAAACCCTCTAATTTTACTCACCTAGCCGCATTACCCTATTTTACCTCTCTACCCCTCTCCGTTTTTCAAATTACCTCCATTTACTCCTTATTTCCTACAAAATACAAATTCCTACCCAAACCCCCCATTTAGCCTAATAACCATTTCAATGCATAAATCACAAGTTTAGAACCTACCGGTACGACGACACGTCGTCGTGGTGGTATGGGTGGTGGCGGTCCAGCTGGTCCAGCCCCTCCAGCTCCTCCTGCCTGTGCCATGGCTCCAATCCTGATCTATTGGGTCCCTGGCCAATCACCTGCTACCTCCTCCTCAATCGGGCCCACTATCAACTCTCTCCACCAATCAAATAGCTCCACCTCACTCAATAACCCTCCAAATCGACTCTCCACGTCAGACAAGTCGCTTTGGTTTGTAAATTTTCTAAAGTGACAATGACAGGCCGTATTTTTCTTTTTATAGGTTTTTCGATCTTAACCGATGTCGGTTTAATTTTGCCCTAAGAAACCGGTATCGGTCCCTTAACAGATATCGGTCATGCAGAATCGACATCGGTTCTCTACCCAACTTTCACCCCATTCTTTGCCCTTATTTACTGCTTGCCTCTTTTTCACCAATATCGCCTCCGTCCACCTTTGCTGCACAACATCTGTTCACTTGTCCAGCCTGACCTATACGGCCTCGCCCTATCTATTTGGCCCGACCTACAAGGCCTCGCCCTACCAATTGGCCCGACCCAAGGCCTCGCCCACTTATTTGGCCCGACCCAGGCTCAACCTACCTATTCGGCCCGACCTCCAAGGCTCGCCCCACTTATTGGCCCGACCCAAGGCTCGCCACACTTATTTAGGCCCGACCAGGCCTCGCCCACTTATTGGCCCGACCCAAGGCCTCGCCCCCCTACCAATTGGCCCGACCCAAGGCTCAACCTATCTATTTGGCCCGACCCAAGGCCTCGCCCTACCAATTGGCCCGAACAAGGCCCTCGCCCTACCAATTGCCCGACAAGGCCTCAACCCACTTATTTGGGCTGACCCATGGCCACCACCCAACAACTTGGCCCGACCCAAGGCGCATCACTTCCATACTATACCCACAATCAACGTTTTATTTTATCCATCCATCCTGTACCTTGTGTTTCATCGAGCTCACTGTTGTCGTGTTTTAGCATGATTAGGTCCTTGACTTGATCTGTCGACCAACTTTGCCTAGACCTAGACCGTGACGTTTATCTCAACCAAACCAACCATTTGGTACTGCCAAACATGCCTAAACGTTCCTGTACCTACCTGTTATATACCCTGGAGCTACTTCCTATGCCTTGGATACCAGGATTATATCACCCTTGTTTGGATAAAACTATCGACCCTTGCCTATACATTGCTGGTTGCTCGTCAAATCATTGTACCCTAGTCGTACTATTGCATTTCAACATGCGTCTGCTTCCTTGGACCTACACCATCATCTTACATCCCTCTACCCCACTTACCCTTTATCAACCCTATCCCCTGATTTCTCGTTCACTCAATCTGTGATAGATTTGAGGGGGATTACCTATACCCTTAACAGGAGTAACCACTTCATATTATTGTCCGCGCAGCTTTACAGAACAAGCTACACGACAATAAGGGGCTAATGTAGACACCAAATTCGTGTCTCACGACCCCCTTGTGACCCGCGTCCCATTTCGCAACCTAACCTCATTACCTAAACTTCACACAATTATTTATTAATTACCTTGTAATTGATAATCCACATCACCTTACCCGCCCCACCTCACTTTGCCCACCTCATCATGACCTAGCCCTAACCCTAAACTAAGCTAATTAGACCCATGACTTAGTCTAGACTCACATCCATAACTAATGCCTCCTTACTCGCACCCAAAGCCGACCTTCTAGCCACTTGACCAAGCCCGCAACTGATCTCTCGGGAGAAAAGCAGGGAAGGTGGGCTATTTTACTAAAAATAGCCTACTTTTTCCTAACCGATGCCGGTTCCTACTCGACCACCGTCGGTTATGTAACCGCCATCGGTTCCCTGTAAATGGGCTTCCCAAACCAAACAACGGATCGGAATTTCATTTTGGAGATCAGTCGAAGGATTTTTGAATCAAAGGAGAGTCCAAAGCGATCAGCAGAGTCCAGAACTTCACTTGACCAAGTAGAGACGAGTAAAGAAACCAGAAGAGTTGGCAACCAAGGAGATCAACTGGCATCTTCGTCAAAAACCAGTAGTCCTTCCAAGACAAAAAGGAGTTCTTCGCAGTCAGCCTAATCTTTCTCTACGGTACGCGCACATCATCTCGACATTCTACAGGTATTCCTCCTAACCCTAACCTTATATGTTTCTATAAGGAACGAAGCATTTCCGAGTGAAACAGTATGTCTGTCAAACCAAACATATCAACTAAGCATCATCTAATGTTGTCTTAGTGACCATCATAAGTGATCAAACGACCCTGAATAGGAACTCACAAGATCCACTACACATCTTCTAAGGTAATACTCATCTCGCAAGTAGGTAAACGAAATATTTAGCAGTCACTCCAAAATCTCTCAGCTAAGGATGTGAGAAGGCTATGGTTTAAATTAATCTGGGGAATGTGTGCTATGTGTACTAAACCAGTCACCTCCAGTGTAATCTCCAGAAAAATCTGGTCATGTCAACTAAACATCACCTCGTAGGCCTGGAGTTCAACATGTCACTCCCACATCTCTAGCCTATCTAGGTCTTCTTGCAACATCAATTGATTCATTTAATTATGTTCTAATTCTTTTATTCTAATATATCATTTATTCTTCTACTCTATCATTTAATTTCTCTATTCTACCATGTTTTTCTTTTATTTTGATATAAATATCATATTTACCTAACACCTAGGGTTTGCTAAAACCTTGGTTTTCTGCCAAAAAAGCATTTAAAAATGAATTTTGTGCACTAGTGCACCCTTGGTAGCACAAATGCACCCCATAATGCACAGGTGCACTCCTTAGTGTACCAGTGTACCCCTCAGCGCATAGGTGTGTCCAGTTCTAGTCCTTCTAACCATGTTTATGCATTAGCGCACCCTTTTTTGTGCAGGCACATGTGTATCCCTGAATAAAATATCATTTTTTCATGGGCACATACATTTATACATAGGCACATGTGTAACCCTGCATAGTGCAGCACAGGCACGCCCCTAGGGCCACGCTTGCGCATTTCCTCCACTAAAAATCCCTAATTCTACCCCAAAAACACATGCATTTGAATCAAAATTAAATGTTAATAATTAACAAGGGTAAAGAAGAGCTTTATGTACCTATGGTCCATCCATTGGGAGCCTCGTGTAATCTCTCACATGATCCACATGATGTTTTTGGCTTCGCATCCTTACCATATTCTCCCGTAGGTCAGATCTTTGATCAACGGTAAATGGTAAGTGAATGTGGTAAATGAATTGGCCGTGATGGCCTATATACCCATTTGTACCTCCCCCAACATGTTTCTCACCCATGAAGTGCCCTAAAACCATCGTGGTTCTTCTAATTTCTTCTAATACTGGCTGTGATGATTATTTTTAATAAATAATTATTTTTACACCCGTTTAATTGCCCTAGAGCATGTTTTTACATCCCGACAATCTTTTCTACTACACAGGGCATATTTTTGCCTTGCTGTCACTTTTGGCAACGTCTCATGATTACGTCATTTCCTCTATACTATTTTCTTCCTAAAAATAAAAAATTTAAAACAATATTATTTTTTTCAAAAAACCTAAAAAATTGGTAAATTATTAAAAATTATAAAAATTTACTTTTTTTCAAATTTGATAAAAAATGTGCATACAGCTGAATCTTCTATCACTTGCATCATCCTCAAACATAGAAATTGGTCTGACAAAACCATCTTTCTGATGTTCTTGCTTGTTCTTGTCTCAAATGACTTGCGGATCATTGTGATCTACCTCCATTAACAAATTCTCGGTTGCATGATATGTCAATACTCCTGTGCAACAATGAGTTTCCAAAGACTGTGTCATAGTGTGGGAAGGATTTTCCATGGGACTACTTGTGTCCTCTATTATTCCCCTCACATGTGTCCTTGCTTGGGGCTCCATTTTTAACTTTTGTTATTATAACACAAACATTTGGGAACCACAACTTGATAACAAAAAAATTGGTGCAACTGTCTTAAACGCTAGTTTTTTAAAGTGTGTATGATTGTATTGGTTTCTGTGTTAGATTATATGGTTTACTTTCTCATATGACATTGAAGTGTGTATGTTACATTTGCGTTAGATATCATTTTACGTTCTCGTTTACATTGCGGTATGTATGTTGCATGGAGTTACGTAACAATGGATAAATGTTAGTAATTTAGATTTTCATGTTATCTTACATTTTTGTTCATTTAAATAAAGGTTGATGATGTAGATCATTGGGGCAATGTGATGAAATAAGGTTATGTGTTAAAGACCGGATATAAAGATGGGCATGTTCTTATTCTCCACTTTCCTATCTTATCACTACTAATTTTTTGCCCAATCACCTGGGGCAATAAACACCCGTGTTTATCCCTACTCTTTTCCCATCTCCATAACCAAGAATTTCATGCCCATTTTATCCTATTTATTTTATCCATTTCGGTCATATTTTCGATTTTCAATTGACTTCTTCTATCACCCCATCAACACTCGAGGGAGAATCCTTCATCCTGCTATTTTTTCTTCTAAATTTTACATGTTTATGTTTGTCTACTATATTTTAAGTGAAATTGCTAACTTCACCTCAAACAGGGGCAAATTTAGACACCTAAATTTTGCTTTTACAATCTTATTGCCAAAACGCACGTAAATCACTCGCATTATTTCCAATTCCATTATAATTAGTGATTTTTGTTAATTAACTAATGTTTCTTATCACTTTGGTCAATTAATAATCACTTCATTGATCACCAAACCTCTTTCGCATTCAAGATGCCACTTTACGATGAATCGTAAGTCAATATACCCTAGTATTGGCTTAAACCCCTCTTCCAACCACTCAAAATCACCCCAATTTCCTCCACAATGTCTCAACAAGCTTCAAAAGCTTATCCTAGCCTCCTAGTTAACCCTAAGTGGTTGATTAAGGCTCCCACATCTTAATCACTTGGTAATTCACTAATTGTGATTAGTAAGGCCTTATCATGATTAGAAATTATAATCTAATTTGGGGATTTTAGTCCCACATGCACCACAATACAATTTTCTCCCAAAAGTAAAACTATAAAAAGAGTTCGCCGCTTACCTTAATAATTTACACCATGCTTTTATTAGTAGCCTCATATAATACATATGTTAAAGAGCCTAAACTGCTTTAAGGATTCACATACTCACATTTTCCTAAAGCCTTCATTATGGTTAGTAGGATGGTATCTAACATGACATTGTAGTCTTGTGTTAGAGATATCTCCTCACCATTTGTGGAGTAGCAACCATTCCCAATTTGATTGCTCCTAGATCTATTTAGGTCTAAGTTAGTCAATCAAACATACTAGTAGGCATGCTTAGATGTTAGTTTCATTTAATATCCATTATTATGCTATTAAGATTTTATCATTTATGTTTCATTCCTTAGCTTTGCATTTAACTTTAGATCATTATGGTGTTGATCTTGCTTTAAACTAGTTAATTTGTGCTAAAATTTTGGGGTGTTATTAGGTAGAAACAAAGACGGTGTATTCGGGGCTAAACTTATAAATAATCAACTGGTCATCCTTTTTCTCAACTTTACATTCCTTTAAGAGAAATCTTGTGTGGAAAAACTTTGAGAGGAAGGAATGCAGGCTATAAATTTACTATGAGTTAATCCTAGCAGTTCATTTTCCAACTCATACGCTCTCATGTCATCTTTTTTTTTGAACATACCATCTAAATTTTTCCATGCTTCATCGGGTGTGTCAGATGACTCAATGTGGAAGAGAAATTTATGATAAATAGACACACAAAGAATACCTAAGGCTTTGTCACATAAGTTCAACCACTTAAAATTTTCAAGCTCATCATCAGGTTCAGTCTCAACTCCCATAGTGATGCGAAACAACCCTTTACCCCTTAGTTTAATTATCATCTTGGATTTCCATTTGAAGAAGTTAAACAACATAAGAAAAGGTACAACACTATCATCCATCACAAAGAGAAAAAATAATACCAATATTAAAGGAAGCACACAAACACACACCCCATAACAATATTTTCACACCACTGTTAGCGGTACTTTATAGTTTAGTGTGGTGATTACAATCAGATGTGAATTTGTTTTCTAAAATAGCTGGCCATTCACCTTGCAATTGGCATAAAATGTGCAAGTTTGGAGACCACACTTAAGTTTTGAGAAATCACAACAATTTGACACCGTAAAAAGCACAAAATAATGTGAAAACAAGAATAAGGGAGAAAAAAAAGTTTTGTGTAAGAAATAGTGTATCACGTCGTAAGAAACTCCCTTATCGTAAGGCTATGGTGGACGCACTCGGTAGCCTGCAAGAAATAATAAGAGTTAATTACAAGAAAAAACAACTCAAAAATGAGCCAAAATCCTCCCAAAATGTAAGAAAAACCTCTAGAAAACAAAAAAGGGCTCCTACACAGTCACACGGTTAGCAACGCCCAATAACACTAGTCTTGCAATTAATTTCCCCAATCAATTTAATTATTAAAAAAATTAATTTAAAAAAATTAAAAGGGATTTTAATTCACAAAAAAGATTACCTCTGATTTTAAAATAATTGAACTACTTAAGAAAATATTTCTTTCCTTTTTAAGATTAATAAGTTCCTACCTTAGTTTAAAATATAAGCTAATCTTTTAACCTATGCTTGATTAAAAAAATGAACTATAGACACCAAAATTAGGTCACACTCCCCTTGGCCTCCATCGAATAACCAACTCAAACATATTCACCTAACCATGGCACCTTCCCCCACATTAATATTAATTTAATTAACTTAATTAAATTAATACCCATCCTCACAATATTCATTACTTAATTATTTTAATTAAGCTAATTTCCACCTCATAGACACCTTAGCCACCTCACCCTAGACCTATTCTTGACATGTTTCCATAACTAACTAAGACTTGGTCTCACTTACCTTAATGAGCTAAGACTTAGTTCAACCCTAAAAATCAATGCCTATTATCCCTCTAACCACATTCCCGCTCATGAAAAAGGTAACTTCCACTTTGATCTGGGAGAATAGATAGATCTGGTGGAAATGATTGCCAAGATCTGTTATTTTTAGTAAACCTAGAGAATCTCACCTTAACCGACGCCAGTCACCCCGAAATCAATGATGGTCAACCCAAAACCATCATTATTACCATTTATTCACCTTAACAACCTTATTTTTGGATTGGCACATTCTGAGATTAGAGGAACGAGAAGAGAACTACATGCAAGTAGAATCAAATCTTTTTCGCACCTACAAATATTCATAGCCAGCACCAGGACAGATCGAGAATCATTGCACTCATGGTGACATTTTAGGAAGCATCACTATTACACCAAGCTCCATCCCACCAACCGATCATCACCACCACCCAACCATTGGACCTACAACATTGGTAAATTCTTTTATCACTGATCATTTCCATTCTTATTCTATCCATAGAGTTGTTGTCATTTCTATTACCATTCTTCCATTAATATTCCCATTCCTTCATAGTCAACTTTCTGACAAACTCAAACCTCACCCACCCTTTTATCAGATCACCCATCCTGGCCCTTCCACCTCTCTGAGTGTTCTAATCATTCTTCTAATAACATTCCCACTCAAACCTCACCCACCCTTTTATCAGATCCCCTCCTTTAGCTCTATCTAACCTCACCCATCCCCTCCTTTACTCTATCAACCTCACCCAGGTTTTTATTGAACTACTATCACCTGACTATACCGACAATGGTTACCCATGACCATCGTCAGCCTCTCCTAAGTAGTCATTGGTTATATTAGACTGATGTCAGTCTCTGTGTTTTACACCTTTGACAATAACAGATCTAACCTACCTTCTACCAAGTGACCCAAACAACTCAAAACCTAACCCTGACCAGTTCCAACACCCTGACAACTACCTACCCTTCAAATCTGACTATAGCCTAGCCTGTTATGTTAGATTTTCTTATTGTGCTTGAATGAGATACCTAAATCATATCAACTACAATAGGACTTTGTTTATTTATTGCATTAAGTTGTTTTAAACAGTGGATTGATAGCCATCTAGGGAGTATCACACTTCCCAAATCTAGCGCATGCTAGGTAGCCCACTGTCATATATTGTTCAACTCTTCTTTGGTGGTCTTGTTTTCTATTTCAGGTAATTCCTCCCATCCAAAAGGAATCTCTCATAGTAAGCGTTGGATTGAGAAGTCAGAATGCACAAGTAACCATCAACCTAACCAGCATAAACATGTATTCCTCCTTAGCCCATAACCTTTATCTATTTCGTCCCAATAACATAAAGAAAATGGTGAAACATTTTGGCATGCCTAGTGGGACCCATCCAGGGTTCCTTGCATTTTTCTTCATTCCTAGGTAAATATGGTGTGTTTGTTTATTTTCTAAATGTATTCACACTAAATCTCTTTCCCTGGTAATCTTCTCTTCTTCTAATTGTCTAAAACCATATCTATTTTCCGGTGCTTAAAACAAAACATTTCTTCTTTCTTGCATTTGCATATGTAGTGAAAGAGCATGTTCCTACATGTTCATCATTTGCTTCATCGAACGTAATTTGTAAATTTGGGTTTAAAATCAGTTGCATTTCATCCTTGTATGTTACATTTAGCTCACATTAAAATGAGGGAAACCTATATGCTGGAAGTCATGCCCAGCTGATGGTTGACACAAAGAATTGTAGAAAATCACTCTTTCTTTTTTTACCAAACTGCACAAAATTGAAAAAATACACATCTTCTTAAACAAAATCTCACCCAGAAGAAGTTGTCAATGATCACATGATCAATGGATTGATAGTGGGCACCCAGCTAGTTAATTTTGTCTAGTCATCACCTCAGAGGACGGCCCGCCCCCGCCATAACATAACCTAAAACCTCACCTTTTAGATATCCTTCTTCGTAGGAAGCCTTCCTCACCAAAAACTCTACTCTAAATTCATGAGTCAATATTTTAAATAACATAAGATCAACACATTAAAAATCACTTGTTGGACACGTGTTTTTAGTGTTTGATTGACATGCATTTTGAGGTGTGAGGATACATTTCTCCATTTTCCATTATTTTGCCTTGCACACTCCACAATCATAGTTGGAGTATTCTGACTTCTTCTGAGTGTGTCAAGACCTCATTATATCATCTCTAGGCTTCTGGGTTGATCATTCATCTGATCTCAATTCACAACAATCTATTTTCTTGCATTCTTCAAATTTTCATAGTAACCAACATTGGTTTATCCATCGGCGTCGGTTTACACCTCACCATCATTGGTTCTACATAACCTTCGTTAGTTCCATGTCCTTTTGGTTAACTTTCCCAAGGGACACCTATTTCATCTTCTTTACTATTTATAGTTTTTCTAAGTCTTTGTACTCTCTGTATTATGATAAACAGTCATCATACAACTTATCTATCTGACATTCATCAATTTTTTACCCCCTTTGGTCAAACTATTATTTTCTCATAGTAACCAACCTCGGTTACCCCTGAACCGTCATCGGTCATCCTTAACCGGCGTCAGTTACCCTGTGCTTCTTCTCAACTAATACATTACTCAAATCCACCTACAAACACCTATTTTTCTCATTCCTACTACTTTTAATGTCATCTAAAGGCTACAACATCACCTGATATACATTCATTCACATGGTGTTGACTCGCAACCAAGATAACGCTCTTATATTCCATGTTATTCGTCAACCACTCCCATCTAGTCCTTCACCACCCTCTTTCCTATCACCCATGGATCTAACATTACCTACCACCATTGCCATAGGTGATGAGGAATTTGTACAACTCCTCGATCAGAATCCTGCACGGCCTTACAATTCTACCTTTCCCACTCTTCCACCCAGGACTCCTCAGGTCAGTTGATATATGGCATGCCTGTATCCATCTCTCCTACCCTTATCCCCACTTTTGCATCAGCCCCTACTAGTTCAATGTTACCTTCACCTGCTTTACCCCCAGTGGTTTCGTAGCTAGGCCCCATACCCGCTATGACCATTGCATCTGTAGTATCAGTCACACCTTTAGTATCTTTTTTTCCCTCATTGACCACCTAGACCATAACCCCATCCGCACCCATTGTCTCACAAATACTAATTACAAGACAACTGCCTGTGGTGTTGCTAACCCCTACTCCATTCCAGAATCTTATCCTCTCCATCCCACAGTCTCTGCCCCTAATCACTACTAGAGTCACTGCAACCGTCCCACCTACATATACATACTATCAACAACCCCCTATCTCATCTGTCACCCATTCTGGATATATGCCCTCTATGTCAATCCCCTATTCTCAACCTTCCTATTCGGCACCACCATACACTAGAATGCCACCCACATCACATGTTCAGTACCAGCCCTCCTACGCCACAGGAGGAACTTCCATCACCTACAACCTATCCTAATGACCTCATCAAATTAATGATGGAAAGGATGCAGACACTAGAAGCATCAGTTTCTGGCTCACGTAATTCTCTCACCTATGATGAAATCTGTAATGAGCCCATTCATCCATCCATTCCTATTCACCCATATCTTGTACATTGGGAAATGCCAAAATTCAACCGTTTCAATAGTAAAGAAGACCTACAACAACATTTGCAGTCTTTCAAACATGGGTGTTACCTGATTGCCCATGATGACACATTACTCCTACGGACCTTCCCGCTGTCCCTGACAGGACCTGTATTGGACTGGTATAGTGGGCTTCCTAGACATTCCATCTATTCGTTTAATCAAATAGGCCAAGACTTCTTAGACCACTTCTCAATCAATGTTGTCAAGAAATTCAACATGACTGATCTTTACTCCACACGAACAGTACAACTGATGAGTCTATCACTAACTTTTTCACTCATTGGCGTAGCCTAATTAACCATCTCACATTTCAATTACCTCAAACTAAAATCATAGAGTTGTTTACTCGGGCTTGCACTAGACACATCTCACCAACCAAGCAAGTGCAGACCTTCCACACCTTTGACGAGGCATTCACCATGGCACAAAAATTGGAGATTCGTGCTATCAAAGAGAAGAAAATTCAGCTACGTAACAAGAACATCGCGTTCAAATCAAATGATGCTTCTTCATCTTCAAAACCCCAAAATAACTATTCAAAACCCAAAGGATCTGATAACGCCGTAGTTCTCAAGGCTGGACCCTCTCACCCATCAAACCAAGCCAAACCTTCTTCTAATCTCTCTCCCATCCAAGCTTTCCAGTTCAAACGAGAACAAAGAAAGTACAGTTCAATAGGAGAACCTTATTCCTCTTTTTTAGAAAATCTTATTAAGGCTAGTGTCATTACCCTTCCACCTATAAAGCCACATACTGGTTTTAACCCAGGTCACCCTATGCCTACATGGTATAAAGAACATGAATTTTGACAACTATCATCGTGTCAAAGGTCATAATGATGATAATTACATCACCTTCAAGAATATCATCCAAGAAATGTTAGACAATGAAGATCTAGTCTTGGATAACCCAAATGCACTTGCTAACCAAAACCTACATATCTTCAAAAATCCATTCCCTAATCATGCCCCATCTTCCAACCAAACTGGTGACACTTCAACCAATGATAGCAATGTCTATGAGGTCCATGCCATTTTCAAGGACATACCAGTTGCTTCCCAATTGCCCCATGTTCCTTCCATAGACAAAATCTTAGCCCAAGCTCCCCTACCTACATAGGAACCTCTTTCATCTACTCCTCTACCCACAGAGGAACCCCCTTCATTTTCTCCTTCACCCATGGAAGAACCTATAATTAGCACTCCTCCTTTGGCCCCTCAAATTACCGAGCAGTTGTTAGTGGCACCTCTCCTACTCATAGGAGATACATGTCCACAACCTACACCATCACAAGGAGAGTCCACCTCATTTGGCCCATCCTCTCCTCTACCCATGGAGGATCCTGTCAAAATATCATTTCCTTTAGATGACCATTCTCCATTGAACCTTCAAGATCCTATTGATCTACTTTCGATCTCTCTTACCCATAGAGTCTGAGGCTAGCCATT
Source organism: Taxus chinensis (assembly GCA_019776745.2). NCBI lineage: Eukaryota > Viridiplantae > Streptophyta > Pinopsida > Cupressales > Taxaceae > Taxus > Taxus chinensis. Next base: position 233,159,796 of record CM034153.1, read on the forward strand.
TCCCTATGTCTCAAACACATTTTATGGCGATTTCTACTCGATCCACATTGGCCCCACTTACAACAATACCATTTTCACACTTGGCTGATCGTCTGTAATATGTTGATAGAGCCTTACTTTGGGGACGTCTTCTACTTCCTGCTTCAACCCAAATGTAGTTGTCACTCACCGACACCTCCATAATCTATCCAAAAGTGTTTCAAGTGACCAAACCAAACACAACCATGACTATTACAACACCTTACATGTCATCACCCACATCTCAACACATGCCTCTACCCACAACCCAATATACATCTACACCCAAACACCTACCCATGCCTATATCATCTCCTTACCTAAACCCATCACTACCTTAGGGGTCATGCCGACATCGAACCTTACTCATCCACCCATCAAATTAGATTCAGCCACATCTTCAAAAATCAACACTAAACTTATTCTGGTCCCTAAAATGAAATCCAACCTCCTAGGCTTCATACACCAACCTCACCTACCACACCATTATCACCTTCAACCCTTCCGTCCATCCTAGGACCTCACCCCTCAACCTTGGCCAAGCAACCTCCTTCCACCGGTAAACCAAGAATAGCATAGCCCACCTCCTCATCATGACCCTCTAATATACCCAAGCAATCCACACAACCCCCGATATCACCCATGACCTTCTTACCACCCATACCACCACTACCTTCCATAACTTCTTCACTACCCATGACACTCTCCTCTCTTCCACTCGCACCTTCCACACGATCTCTGCTAACGACCGCTATTGCACCATAGTTACCCCCATGGGTAACCCATCCTCTTCCACCATCTTCTTTTCCTTCTACATCCCACACCCCCCTGTCACCTTTTCCCAAGAAGGGGAAACCTAAAGCTAAAAATCCTCTACCCTCTAATAAGGTATTTAAATCAACCAAATGTTCCATCACCAACTCTTCTACCATACCCATACCTAAGCAGATGCAACCAAGACCTAAGACCACTCCACACACCAAACTAGTGGACCAACTCATTCCCCCTCCTATAAATACTCTTCCTCCACAATCAGCCACACATGTACCCAAACCCACACTCACCTCCCATTGTGATCCACTAGCAGGGTCCTACGCCAAAATCTTAACCAATCTCCTTAAAACCTATGTCATCACATTACCACCTCTTATACCTTATGACCCACTCAAACCCAAACCAAAATGGTTTGAGGAAAATAAAATTTTCACCTACCATCGTGTGCCAAGAAACAATGTTCAAGAACTGTAAGGCTTTAAAAACCACTCTTGTCTAATTGTGTCCTCCTAAAGAAAATTTTGATGACAACGATATTATTGATGAGGACCCCATTTCACCTTCACCAATTTCCCAAAATCTTCTTCCATTACCTACTTAGCGACCAATATCTCCACCCCTGCAACTCTTTGATCCAACCTCGAGGTTCGAGATCAACATGATCAACATTTCCACCTGCGCCTAGAAATACAAAGGCAAAGAAAAGGTGGCTATCCCATCAACCAACCTTGTACCCCACATACCATCTACACCCACACCCAAAGTCACCATTTGAGGTCCTGTACATATCCTATTTATTATGGGTCACACATCGTACAATGCTAATACAACTGTAACCAATCCCCCCTCAAAATTTCTTTATATGACCTCGTCCAAACCTCCGAGTCACATCATCAAGCCCTCATGGAGGTCCTTCAATATATTGAGGTTATACCAAATGACCCCACACCCGTGGCCTCCATCATTACCCCTCACCATGTAGCCTCTCTCACTAGGTCATCGCCTTCCTCTACGCTTCCACCTACTCACCAAGTAACCACTCTTAGCTTTGCAGATGAAGAGATCACTCCCTTCCAGTCTGATGACCCTTACCCTACTCTTTTTATCTCTATCTTTATCAATAATATATGCATATGACTCATTATGATCGATGGTGGTGCTATTATTAACATCATCTCCTCCCATGCATATGACCAAATGCACATACCTGCCAATTAGATGCATGGTAAATCAGTCATGCTCTGCTCCTTTAATGATGCCATGACCTCTACCTTGGGTATCGTCGTTATCCATGTCTGCGTAGGTCCCCGCACTGTTTTGGAACTATTCTACATCCTAAAAGGAGAGTTCCAATATAACTCATTTCTTGGCCTACCTTGGATCCACACCATGGGTTGTGTCCCTTCAACTTTACACCGATGTCTCAAATTTGAACACGAGGGGCATAATTACACCATCCCCATCGACCCATCACCTTTCAAGACCTATAACATTATATAATAACCCAATGATTTACTTGTACCAATCTAGGCATCTACCATTATCCCTACTTCACCTTCACCTAGACGCCCATCCACCAAGACTGCTACCACCTCTCTCGCATCTAACCTTGATTCCCTACTGTCAATGCAGCCTCTACCACTGATTCACCTATTTCCCCATCATCTAGCGAGTCATCTATCCCTGCTACCCACATATCAACTATATGATCCCATAGAAGGTGTTTTTCAATGCCTCACTCTGGGGGAATACCGCTTATACAATAGCGACACCTTCGTCACCCAACAAGAGTACAGGAACCTGCAATTATGACATCCGTATAGGTGAGGTTTTTCCTTATGGCCCTCCCCACCTTTTTACTAATCTCACATATGGGGGACTTGATATTGCCACCTATAAATCCAAACCTCCATCCCAAACCAACCATTTTCATCCAACCTACACTCCCTCACTAACCATTGCTTCACTCACAGTTTCCTCCACTAGTGCGCATGGAAAGGATTTGGCTTTAGTTTTTATAAACAGGGCCACCATACTATCATTTCTTATACCTCTTGTAAACACAATGACCGCAGTGGTATTGGTTTTGATGCACCACCTTCCAAGAAGGCTCGCATCGACCTCATTCAGGACGAAACACCTTCCTCACCTCATTCACCAATGATACCATCTTCACCCATGGATTCCATAGATCCCAAATCTATTCCCCCTAACTTTTTTTTTCATAAACACCATTTCCCTAGGACCTTTGACTTATCAACATGATGGCGAGGCTCCCTCTTCTCTCCCATTCTTATATCCTGACATGATCGATGACGATACACCTTCTATTAATAGTGTTCAATGTCGGGATGATGAATCCATTCTCACTTACCTAGGTGCAGAAGATTCTTACATTCATCGGTCGTTACCTTCTGAGCTGTAAACCATGTTGAATGAATCAACCATCGAAATCAAAATTAACACTCAGGATGACCCAAAAATTCTAAAGATCGGCCAATCCTTAGACACTACTAAACAGGAAGCCTTCACCTCGTTCCTTCGGGACCATAGCAATATGTTTACCTGGTCCTATGCCGATATGCCTAGTATTGACATAAAAATCATGGTCCATAATATCATAACCATTCCTAATGCCAAACCCATCAAAAAAAATTTACGGAAAATGCATCCTCGCATTGATCTTCTGGTCAAAGAAGAGCTTCAATGCCTCATCTTAGTTTCCTTCATCTTACCCATTGACTATCCCTAATGGATTTCTAACATCGTTCCTATCACAAAGGTGACAAGGGGACTTTGTATTTACACAGACTTCTGTGACCTCAACCTATCTTATCCTAAAGATGATTTTCCCCTACCAGGAATTGACCAACTAGTTGATCTCACCACTATTGGGAATTTGAGACTTCAGAATAGTGTAATGGATCTAAAAAATTCCCCACAAAATCTACAGCAATGGAAGTATAAACTAGAATAATCCAAATCACACAAAAGTACACACACATAACAAGCATATACCATGGTTCACCCAATTTGGGCTACATCCACCAAAGAGAGATCTCATATATATAATATAACAAGAGATTACAAACTAACTCTTCTGCACAAGATTACATGTATCTCTACAAGAGTATCTTCTCCTCCCAGATCTCCAACCATATCTATATGAGTACACTAAACCATGCCTCATACCACCACTTGTGTCTCCTCTAGATATCTAACTGGATATACCTAAATGCACTACAACCATGCCTCTGAAACACCACCAGATCTCACATACCTAAAGCTACCCTGCATCTGCCACTGTGTAATTAAGCTTGATCACATGGATCTGCAATACAAGATCTCACTACATGTGGATCTACAAGAATGAGTAATAAAAAGATCTCACGATAACCTGTGGATCTTACAAGAAGAAACCCTAAGTGCTTTGCATATTATGCAAGCCAGTACATGAGAATAAACAATACAAAGGAAATACAGTGTCATCTTTTTACCAACAATGCACCTACATTTTCCTTCTATTCAGCTTCTCCCCATAGAGACTTGTCTTCATGTAACCTGTTCTTTCTTTCTCTTCTTCTTCTTCATCCTCATAATCTAGGAGAATCGAGTATCTAATTGAATCCTTCTCTTAACTCTACTTCTAAACCCTAACTTTCATGCTTATATAGGTGTATATAAACTTAGGGCACTTTGTCATGTGATTACATCCAATAAATCTAATTTAATGCTAAAGATAGATTTAATTCCCGAGAGTTAATTAAAACATCATCACACAAGTAACCAACGCCGGTTAGCCTTAACTGCAGACAGTTCCTACTTGTTCTTACTGATGTCGGTCCTGCCTGACTAATGTCGGTCCTGCCTGACTAATGTCAGTCCTGGGTAACCAATACTGATTCCCACTTGCTCTGACCGATGTCAGTCATGCCTGACCGATGTCGGTCATGGGTAACTGATACCGGTTCCCACTTGCTCTAATCGATGTCGGTCCTACTTGACTGATGTCAGTCCTGGGTAACCGATGCCAGTTCCCCCTTGATAGATGATGGTTGTTGTATATTCCAACAACTTTATAACACATGCTCTAATGAAGATATTTATGTCCACAGCCTAACAATCTCCCACTTGGAGATAAATTGTTGAACCTTTGTACTTTTACCTGTACATCACCGTCCTCTACACATCGTGAAGACCATCTATTCTTTCCTTACAAAATTCTCTCATAAATAAAACTAGGAAGATCAAAATATCTTCTCAAAACCAAAGAAGATAAAACCATGACTTACCATACCTGCACAAAACTACAACTGATCCGTGACACTAAGCCTTAAGATCCCATTGAATCGTAACACCATACCAATTATTGGTATCAGGAAAACAAGCCAACCAAGCTCCTTATGCAACAAGCCATCATGACTAACACACCTACAAGAGATACCACTAAAACTAAATTTCTAAGCCTTAATCACATCCATAGCCATACCTGTAAAACCAACCATGTTCTCCATCAATCTATCCATGTCTCCATGCAACCACCAATGCAACTGACCAAGACAAGTCAAACTGGAATATGCAAAAACAAAACAAGATCCTGGGTAAAGATAGTCCAAATGAGTTCTACCTACAATAGTGGGTAATCAATCCACAAACCTACATAACTCAAAGAATCCAAACACTGCAATCTGTAAATCCAACCCTGCATAAACAACTAGCATGTCCAAGAAAATCATCTGTAGATAACATCTCTCAAGGAGTAACATAGTAATCAAGAGGAAATACAAACATCCCCTACTAGTGCTCAAATCATCCATGTGCAAATCAAACATCTGCATCATCATAGACTCACAAAACTGAATCTATCTAACATGTACAAACTCACCATGTACATCCATCCATATCACCAGCTCTCCAGAGGCTCCAAGTCTGCCACCGACTAACTCCAAAGCCGAATATGAATCCTGTGCTCATCAATGTCAATAAAAAACATCCATGCTAAACCATGCCACTAATACCAAGTGCAAATACCAGCAAACATGTCATCAACATACTCTACACAAACCAACCAAGATAAGGGTGCCATCTAAAAATGGTAAATAAACACTGTTGTCAAACCTGTGACCAAATTGACCACGGTTTCCCCTAACCGACACCGGTCACTTCCTGACCAACCATGGTTACCAGATTACCGACCATGGTTAATCCTAACCGACACTAGTCTCTATAATAGTCATATTTTCTCCTTTAACCCTTAAAACTCTGAAAAATTACTCTATCATCTTCACCCATCTGAATCTAACCATCAACTTCAGGGATATCCAGACACCAAAAAATAAACCAGAAGTGACATCATAAAGCAATAAACTCAATATACCTACAAATCTGTGATTGTCCTCCAAAACCAACTAGTGCCTCTGCCACTCTGAATAGTAGTATTCTCCCCTCACTTTGCATATGCATCATGTATCCAATCCTGCAATGCCTGTGTACACTTATTCTTTTCCTGGGTTATATTGAAAGCAAGAAACTACCACCTAAAATAGTTCCCTAACCTAGCTAGAAACAAGAAGAAAATACCATCAAGATGAAGAAATGAACAAGGCCTACATTAGCATTATAACTTTAAAATAATGAAATCAAGCATAATGTAAATCAAGAACTCTATTCTTCTAATTGCCTAATTAAACTAAGTGGACCTATGTAGTCTAATGGAAATCAACAATATTGTTTTCTTTGATCCTTCATGGATGCTTGGGTGTGAGGCTTAGCTCTTCAAGATGGATGGTGGAGGGGCTTGAGAATGGCAAAAGGCTTTTAGTGCAAGACTATGTGCTTTCCTTTGCTTCCTCAAGGGAATTAGGTGTAGGTATAAAGGTAGGAGGAGGGCTCTTTATATAGCCCAAAGGATAAAGGATTCAACACATCCTCATGAATGTGGGATAAAGGTAAAACATGATTAGGAATGGATAAGGTTGCTTTATTAAAGGTAACCTTACTTTAGAAGGGTTTAATTTATGCTTAGCAAGTCATGGGAGTTGGGGGGTGCCTTAATTAATCAAATGTGATTAACTAATAGGTGGATGTAAGCTTATAGAAGCTAACGAGAGGGATATTAGTATGATTTAGGCTATTAGAAGGGGATTAAATCAATTAAACATTGATTTACTAGCTAAATGAAGGGGAAGACTAATTAATTAATAACAATTAATTAATCTAGATAGAAGAGGTGATTAATTAATTGAAGGTCGTTAATTAGGCTATTAGCTAGATAAGTGACTTAATCAATTAGCGTATTGTAATTAATTAATGCAAACAAGAGGGAATACGAGCGCTTTTGACGATATGTCGTCAATTTGCGGGAAAGGAGATAATTAGCGCATTTTAAGTATTTAAATTGCTTAGGCATAATTATAGGTGTCTACATTTACCCCTCTTTGGGGTGGCATAACTGACACCACTTCAAAGATAGTAGACGAAAGAAAATTTTGAAGGGATAGAGAAAAAATAGCAGGAGGGAGAGGTGCCCCCTTGAGTGTCGATGGGGTGATGGAAGAATTAAATCGATAATCAAAAAAGATGAGAGATAGGCAGAAGAGTGGGGACAAGGCAGGATGCCCTGATGAGAGAGAAAATTAAGGGTGAAAAGGAAGTGACGTAGAAGAAATATGGATGAGGGGAGATAAGAGCTTAGCCTCTAGCAGCTATTTGTTTCGAAAAAATTTAATGTCATCATATTGCCATAGGAACTACATCATCGGTCCTTATGAAAAATATAAGCATACAACAAAGGTAGAATGACATGAAAAGCCATACTACGAACAATTTTCCATTGCTGAAAGTACCAACTCCACGCAACATACAATAATGCAATGTAATACGAGAAGGAAACAAGCTCATTTAACAAGGGAAAACAAGTACTAATGCACATATCCAACCCAACAACGGTCAAGATAGTTGTACAAATGTTTTGTTATCAGTGCTAAAGAGATCCACAAGTTCATGATTGATGACAAGGGTTAAAAATGATGCCCCAAGCAAGGATACATGCAAGGGGAAATGATAATGGACACGGGGTCCATGAAAAGTGTTTGTGCGCAACGAAACAACACCAGGCAACAAAAGTGCCCCAGAGTACAGACGAAGCAAGCAACTAGCTTTGTGAATGGTTGTGAATTCGGTGATCCGTGAGTCATATTAATCGGGGAAGATGTGAGACAAACCAACAGGACATGGAGAAAATACTATGCATAAGAGACAAGTTTCAGCCGTAATAAACAAGTTACCCTTTTTTGTAGGTATTTTTACTTTTTAGGATTTTGTTGAAAAATTTTGCCCTATTTTTGGATTTTTTGATATATATATTGTCTATATTGTTTTTTCTTTCCAAACCATGGTGACTAGTAGAAGAAAGTAGAAGAAGAAAGCGAAGGGCCTAGGGGTGACAAAAAGTGCCCTAGGTGGAAGAAAGGAGAAACAAAGGACAAATAATGCCCTTGGTAAGTGGAAAATTCAAGAAAACATAATTATTTACGAGAGTGGGAAGAAGAATAAAAATCACCTAGGAACAATAAAATTGCCCGAGGGAGAAGAAAGGGGTATCAGACAGCAAAATTTCCCAACACGGTGAAAAATAAAACAAAAATAATTATTTAATAAAAATTATTATTCCACAGTGAACAGAGGAGAAAATGACGATCAAAACGGGTCTCCCAGCCTTCCGAACAGTAAAAAACAAAGTTAATATACCCCCAGGGGGTAAAAACATCGTGAGTAATTCATTTGAACTGATCAGGTTAAAAAAATTTACTGTGAGGCTCTGACAGTTAGGAGAACTATGGTGATCACACGAGACCATTTGAGGTGTGCGGATGTAGTCCAGGGGTACCAACGGCACACGGACGACAACCCTTTTGTGAGTATCGAAAACTTGCTCTTTAATTATGTCATTAATGCTCTAAATTTGGTCGTTTAGGTGTAGAAAAATGCATAGGCATGCCTACGCGCAGGCACAGGTGTGGGATAGGGCGCACATGCACCATTTTGGGGGTGCACAAGTGTCCTTTTGAGGGTGTGCACCAATCAAATGTGCATATGTGTGGACATAAATCACACACACACACACACACGTGCAAATGCACACAAGAGCACATATGCTGGCACGCGCACCCACCGAGAATGGAGTGCACACATAAAAAATGTGGTGCAAGCATGGAGAAGTTGGCACACATACACAGAAGCACACGTGTCCATGCGTAGGTACCAATTTGGTGGTGCACGTGCTACAAAAGGGCACGCAGGCACCCGAAAGAGGGCACACATGCCAGAAAACACATGCGCGTAAGCGCAGGCACTAAAAACGTGGTGCACATACCCAAAAGAGTGAACAGGTGCCCTAGACAGGTAGAAAAAGATAGGAAAGTGTCCAAAATGTGAGACTTAGAAGAATTTTTAGGATTTTTGGGTTAACCCTAAAAGATGAGATAGATTTTTAGAGGAAATGCTAGAAACTAATGAGTGGTGTGTTATTTTGCAGAGACGACTGCCAGTTTTGTAGACGCGGGAGCATAACTCCCGGATTATCACGTTAAAGGGTAGTATGCACCGGCATGACCACCGAGATATGGTGATATTACTTGAGGCAGTGGGGCTGGGCCCTGTGGCTCGGATGCTATCTATTGTGCTAGATCACGGCCTCCTGACTGTGCTAGCCGAGAGATGGCATAGTGAGAGTCAGTGCTTTAGGTTTCCCATAGGGGAGATGACAGTGACCATAGAGAATGTGTGGCGGATTCTGTGCATGCCCATGATGGGTACATTGATCAAGTATAGTTCAGATGCAGGGCTGATTAGAGCAATTTGCAATGCTCTATTTGGTGTGGATGACATCCCATATGATGGGATGACCATATCTTTACATGAGAGCATCTCTGACCCAACATTACATCGGGGACCTCTCTATATCATGGTGCTTATCAGTGGGTTCCTACTCACTGATAAGACAGGGACTTCATTCCCGAGAGGACTACTACCATTGGTGCATGGCATTTACAGTGGTGAGAGATATTATTGGGGGCAGTGTATACTAGCCCATTTATACTGGGATTTGCACCTGATCACATACCATGGTCAGAAGACCGTGGGGCCAACATCATTGTTACAAATATGGTCATGGGATCATATTACTATCGGGTGCCCTATAGGCCCGTTCCACATTTGAGATCCCAAGGAGCCATCATACATGGCTTGGATAGCAGCCGGCAGAGATGTTTGTGGCCATCTTGGCAGCCTATTCAGATATAGGTGGGAGTTCGATGAGCTAGCAGCGATAGACGTCATTTGGCATCCATACAGGCACTTCCAGTGGCCAGAGGATGCCACAGAGCATAGTGTGTGCTTGGTGGAGCACTTTCTTATTGGTAGTCGCAGCTACATCATGGAGTTGTATCATGTGGATAGGTGCCAGTGGCAGCTTGGCAGAGTATAGGGTGTCCCCCAGCCAAATATCTAGCATGCACGTAGGGACTATGGTGCCTCAGATTGTAGTGGCCTAAGATAGGGCTAGTTTCACACAGGTGGTCCCCTAGTTATGGGACTTATTACGGCAAGGTGAGAGACCCAGGGACTACAGCTGATTATGCAGCATGGTACGCGACAGTGTTACCCCGGCGTCTTACTATTCTAGAGGTAGCTTGGGTAGCAGGTATTCACCCGCCTGTAGAGGTATGGCATGGGGCAGAGCGCAGGGCTAGAGTAGTGGCATTGGGGGTAGACCCAGAGGATCCTTTTGATGGGATCCCACATGATGGACAAGGTGCCCCACATGCACAAGGACTGAGGCCGCAGGGCCTAGTACAGGCAACAATACAGCCACCCTGAGGAAGGGTTTTTAAGTAGGGGTAGTCTTCTAGAGAACCTCAGGGACCAGCCCCTGAGGCACACATAGCCCCCAGCCAGTGGCATAGATAGCCACATCACAGGTGCAGGTACAGTAGCTTATAGCCGAGAGGGACACGGCCAGAGCGGAGAGAGATGAGGCTCGAGGTTGGTGTGTGACATCTGTAGCAGAGCGTGATGAGGCCCGAACCCACATTGTGTCTTTACTATTAGTGCAGGATCAAACTCAGGCCCAGGCTAGCCCAGGAGATGATAGAGTTACATGGCAGAGCCAAATCTGAGAGACAACAGCACAGGGGACTAAGATAGTGAGCCTCCTTCATCATTCCCAGTCACAAGTGTGCATGGTCATGGCACAGAGAGATCACATGTATGCCCATTCACATGCATTATTAGCATAGAGGGACCAGGCCCACGCCGAGCTACAGGTGATGACCACAGAGAGGGATCGAGAGGCCACTGCTGCTAAACAGGCCTAGGTAGACCTGGGCTAACTTACAGGTGATAGAGATACTTCCCTTCAAGCAGCGCTCACCTCTAGAGATGCAGATCTAATTCGTGATACTACCAGGCTTGGTGGTGAGGCCATTTTTTACAGGACAACATATTACATAGTTGTGCTGCTAGAGTAGCGAGTGGCACTGCCATAACTATCAGGGTCGAGTGCATCTATCTCTCGATCATGGAGATCTGGCCATTCGAATAGATCGGTTAGACAACCTCTAATAGAGCAGCCAGTAAGACCATCGCCATTCCAGCCTCTAGAGTTCCGGCGTCCACAGGATAGACTTGGGAGCCCCGATGAGGGTGAGAGCTGTGGTTGATAGCCACATTTTTGTTGTAAAGATTCTTTTGTATGTATGTCTCGTATGAAGGCTAATTTTTTTGATGTACAATGATGTTATACATGTATTTTTTATGTTGCCTCTTGATGAAGGCTTGATTCTTTCAGATACATGCCCCTTTTTTATGACATTGTGTATCACTGATGTATTAAATTGAGTACCCATCTAGACATTGTATGTATGTACACAGACAGTTTTGATGTATCACCTTTGTACGCCTCAGTTGAAGGCATTTTTGATATAGAGCACAGATGTGTATCCATTTTTGATATAGATGTATATTTGACGCACATGTATATATATATGAGGATTACTTTTTTTTGGCTCAGACTCACATGGTTATGAGATGATGTATGTCTTTTTTTTTATACATGCATATAGATGGTTTTTGCTTTGTCTTTAAACTCATGGGAAACTAATTGATGATGGGACATGAATCGTATTTAGTATCTTGAGCGGGCATGTTGCCTGCATTGGATTCGATGTATGTTATTTTCTTGCTTCAGCACTTATGGATGTTTTCATGATGTTATCAGATTTCACATTTTACATGTACGTTATCCTGATGTTTGATGTATATACATGTGCTTGTGTAGAATGTTAGATGATAGATCCATAGATGATATCAAATGTATTTATCATATGTTACCTTGATGTATATGGATGGGATGATATGATGATATTGGTGTGCGGGGGGATAGATTTTTTATTATACACAACCCCTCTTGCCCCCATTGATGATACGATATGTGATGATTAGCTTAGCATACATGCATGATGTAAAACTTAGCATTTTTGTTTATATATGATGTATAGATGATGTTAGATGTGATGATAATGATGGTAATGTGATGTGAATGATAACAAAATAGAGCACATGCAATAAACACAACCAAATGCTAACAAAGAACACCAGGAATTAATGCAATACACCATGATTCACCATGTGTTAGTAACAAGTAACAAACACAACCAAATGCTCAAGAAAGAACATAATGAATTAACACACTACATCATGATCGCACAAGAGTTACTAGCATGCAAAAACACACCGCAATATGCATAAGAAAGAATAAATCTAATCTAAGCAAGAAAAGATAAATCCTGACAAAGTACGCCCAAGCAACAAACAACTCAAAAGAAAGCACGCAAAACACTATACAAGCAACAAGCAAAGCAAGGAAACAAGACAATGCAAGTAAATGTTTTTGTAATATATGTTTTTATGCATCAAATTTCTATTGTTTAGGGTTTTTCGAAACAATTTTCTATTGTTTTTTTATTTTTTTGAAACAATTTTCTATTTTTTTTGTGTTTTCTTAACAATTTTATATTGTTTTTATGTTTTCCAAAGTTATGTGTAGGTAACCTAACAAAGTGTGGATGCCCCTAATGTTAGATGGGGAATATACAAGGGCAGAAGCCACATGCTTATGAACAAGAAGGTGAAGTCATTGAGTTACCCCTAGCGTAAGGTGGGAAATAATGAACGACCACACCCCTCACAAATGAATAGAAGAAGGAAAAGCCGGATCAAGACTGGACAGGATGGTGTGCACAAGGAAACTTGAAGGTAGAACCAGGTCTGGGCCAAAGATAACTACCCTCCTAATACGGAATGCTTGTGAACAACGAATCCTTCCGAGGTGCCGAGAACTGGTTTTCACCCAAGGACTTGTCCAAAGTTCCACAATTACGTAGTTTTCACAAGAGGACGACATGTTTTCTTTTTTCTTTTTCTGATTTTTTTGATTTTTTTGTATTTTTGATTTTATTAAGCCATGTTCAAGCATAGAACCACTTAAGATGCATGGCATTCATATGCTCCCAGAGCTCCTCACCATTGGGGTGAGCCAGTTTGTATGCTCATGTGCTGTACTTGGCAACTATGACATAGGGTCCTAACCAATGTGGTTCAAACTTCCCTTTCTTTTCTCACTCTACTCTGGTGTTGAACTGGTTCTCCTTCATAACTAAATCACCAACCTCAAATTGACGAGGGATGATTCTCTTGTTGTAGTTTTTGAAGACTCTATGTTGATATAATTTTAGGTGATTAAGAACATGAATGCACCACTCATCCAGGAGCTCTAACTCAGCTAGTCTTGCCACTCGATAATATTCATCCTTATCCAGATAGTCCCGAAGATAAATTCTCAGGGATGGGAGTTTGATCTCTAAGGGATGATAGATTATGTCCCGAACATTAGGGAATATGGTGTCGCACCCGTAAGAGTGTGAATGGATGTTCGGTAAGCCCAAAGGGTTGGATGGATTTGTAGGTGTGAGTTTCGACTAGTTTTGCTAACCATCTTCTCCACTATCCTGACCAAAGTCTTGTTTGTTTCCTTATCTTGTCCATTACCTTGAGGGTAATATGGCATGGACCATTTTAATCTGATTTGGAATCGTTGGCAAAGACCTTTCATAGTTTTGTTCTTAAATGACTTCCCATTATTTGTAACAATGGTTGCAAGAATACCATATCGGCAAATAATGTGATTCATGATGAATTTAGAAATCAGTGCTCCTGTGACATAGGTTAAAGGGAAAGCCTCCACCCATTTTGTAAAATATTCTATGGCTATGATGATGTGTGTATGTGTTAGGTTGTGGAGCCTATTTTCATGTGTGAAAGTGTTGAAGACTGTACACTAAGAGTACTGTACACTTTTCATGTATCCTCGTTGGGGTTCAGGGCTGGACCGGGCCCCGAGTGGAGATTCGGGGGCGCAGCCCCTGAAAAAAAAAATTAGGCGTAAAATTTTTTGGCCTCGAAAAATGCACCCGACATATCGAGAAATGTGCTTTTCTCATATGGGTGAGTTTTTTGACCCATAGGTTTATGGGACGGGTTTTGCCCATGGTTTTGATACCCACGGTTTTGTAAAACTGCTTAAGCAGTTGTCTATTTATATGGTCTTATGCATATGATAGATGGACAAGAAAATGTATTACAGATGTGTTTTGAATTCGGCTATGAATTTTGTAGAGTTTGTTGAGCATAGCTCCAAATGGATCTGGGTATTGTATTGAGAGAGCGGTGGCTTGTAATAAAATCTGAGCAAGTGATTCTTGGTGGACATAGCCCAAATTGGGTGAACCACGTTAAATACTGTCTCTTTGTGTTGTGTTATTTTATTCTGCAATTTTATTTGAGATCTGTAATAATTTTTGCATATTATTTTCTACTGTTGCGATTCTGTGAGGGATTATTCTGCATATTTTATCCCTTATTTCCTATGAGTATGACCATCAGATGAGGTAGGAGTAAGTTTTCCTTTTAGATCAAGCCCCCACTTGGAGAATGGCCACGGGGTAGTGATATGTTGCAATGGTTGCGATGGAGCATGGATGAAATTTCCATACTTTTGGTAAAGCACACATTTTCTAACATAATTGCAACAATCAGTTTCCATGGTAGGCCAATAGTAACCTACTCTCAACAGTTTCTTAGCCAAGACCATTCCATTTGTATGTGCTCTGCATACCCCTTCGTGCACTTCTTTGATTGTCTAGATTGACTCCGTCACATCCAAACAACGTAATAGATTCCCATCATAGCCATGATGATAAAGTGTACCTCCTAAAAGGGTGTAATGGGCTATCTAGAAAATTAGGCTTTGCATTTTAGAATGAGAGATATCAGGAGGGAATGTGTTGTCCTTAAGATAGGTGAAAATGGGTTCGTACCACGAAGAATGGGGACCAACAACCTCACAAGCCAGGCAAGATTCTGGCATGTCATACGCGGGCTAGCGTAGATTTTCTACGAAGAATGGCATATCATTGTTCCCTGGCAGAATATGAAGAATATATCCCACTATTTCCATGGCATCCACCGATTTGTTCTGTGCTCTTAGGATTTGCTCAAAGGTAATGCGCACAAAATACACCTTTAGAGTTTCCACTAACTTTTTGTAAGGTATGAGCTTATCATCCTTAACCTTATATTCATCATTAACCTATTTGATGATTAACTGTGAATCACCTACAACCTTAACATGATGAACATTCCACTTGATGGCTAGTTTCATCCCTGCAATGAGTGCTTCATATTCTGTAATGTTGTTTGTGCAAGGGAAGGCCAGGCGGAAATCCTGCGGTATAAGATCACCCGAAGGAGTAATAAGGACCACTCCTGCACTTGAACCATGAAACATAAATGATCCATCAAAATGTATCTACCACATGGTAGATTCTTCAATGTAGAGCAAGGAGGCATCTGGCATATCCAGACTTAAAGGTTATGTGCTTTACAAAGGTGCTTCTACTAGCTGGTCTGCAAGTACTTGTCCTTTAACTAATTTTTGATGGACAAATTCTATGTCAAACGCACTAAGGAGAATGATCCAATTATCCATTCTACCTGTGAGGGTGGGTTTGGACAATAAATACTTGAGTGGGTCGACCTTGGATATGAGTTTGGTCTTAGTATTCAGCAGGTAATGGTGAAGTTTTTGAAAGGTAAAAACAATGGCCAAGCAAGCCTTTTAAGTATTTAAATTGCTTAGGCATAATTATAGGTGTCTACAATGCCAACAACCATGGCTTGCTCCCACTGAGCACGAAATTCCCTAAACTACCTCTAACACCAAGCTCAAAATATAATATGTCAAGGAGAAAATAGAACCAGAAGAAATAGCTATAAAATTGATTCCCTTCTTATCAAATAATACTCCTACATCACATAAGTTTGGAATTCTTGTGAAGTAGGTGAATCAACTTATTTTCATCCATGTGTACTCAACATCTCTCATTACATAAAACTATGTCTAACAATGACTTTTCATTGAGGATCTCATCTGTAGACTATAAACCCTTTGTCCTCAAGGTTCCACACAACTGGGAAATAAAATTCAAACAACCCCAAGAAACCATGGTGTAAATATGTGCACACTATCCAAACATAATATCAGTTACTCCAAATGAAAATAAAACATGAACCATATAGAGATACCTAACTCAAAGTCTCAATGGACTAATTGACCCAACTCCATCCTCTTTCAGATCCAAACCATGAAGTGATCTACACCATATCTACCATGTACACTCTGTGTAAGAAACTTGATCCTTCAAACTAGGACAAAGAACCATCTACCCTCTCTTGCTGCAAAAAACCCTGTATAGATAAGTTGCCACAAAGACCAACCACGGTCATCCCCTAACCAACCATGGTTCGCTGACAAGTATCAGCTCCTCTATGACCGACCTCGGTTCTCAGACAGATGTCAATGCTACTGGAATGAACCCAACACCACACAATTTGGCATAGCACACCACACCAGGTTCCTACTTTGACCGAAGCTAATAGTTGAGTTGAGCCAATCATTTCAAGAAGCATCCAAATCTCGTACAAAAACAATACAACAAATCCATGCAATAAATTGCATCAAGATTAAATACATCACCTTACCAGCACCAATATACTCAACCACATCTTCAAATGAAGTACATGCTTCTCTAATGGAAGCCCTGTCTTCATCCTATGCTACTGCCTCTCTACCAAAGCCCGTGCATCTAACTACACCAAGAATGCATACCTATTCCTTTTCTCTGTCTAGGTCTGCAATCCAAAACCATGCATGTGCAATTAAACCATACACTTAGCAAACAAGATACATTCCATGCATCTCTTCATTTCTTCAGATCTATGATTTTTTGTTTATAACCAAGCTGCTCAGTAACCGACCACAGTCACCCTATAATTGACCACGGTCCTCAATAACCAACCATGGTCTCACCCTGTTGAAGTTGGTTTCCACTTAATTGACATTGGTCACTGTGTTCTCCAGCAACCTTACACTTCTAGCTCCACTTGAGATTCAATCTCTTCCTGTGATTTTCACATCAAGAAAAATAAACCCTACTCTCATACATGTCAGTAATAACTACTAACAAAACCATGAAGAAAAATTTTGCTCTGAAAACTAAAGCCATCGCTCTGATACCAGTTGTTGGGAATTTGAGACTATGGAATAGTGTTATGATTTAATAACAAACAAAATCATGCACACATGATCTAAACAATTACCCACAAAATATATAGCAGTGGAAGTATGAACTAGCATAATCCAAATCACACAAAAGTACACACACATAACAAGCATGTATCGTGGTTCACCCAATGTGGGATACATCCACCAAAGATAGAGATCTCATATATATATATATATATATATATATATATATAATATAACAAGAGATTACAAACTAACTCTTCTACACAAGAGTGCATGTATCTCTACAAGAGTATCTTCTCCTCCTAGACCTCCAACTGTATCTTCCTGAGTACACTAAACCATTCCTCTTACCACCACTTGTTTCTCCTCCAAATCTCTAACATTGTGCCTCTAAAACACCACCAGATCTCACACACCTAAAGCTACCTTGCATCTACCACTGTGCAACTAAGCTTGATCACATGGATCTGCAATACAAGATCTCACTACATGTGGATCTACAAGAATGAGCAATAACAAGATCTCACAAAAACCTATGGATCCAACAAGAAGAAACCCTAAGTGCTTTGTATACTATGCAAGCCATTACATGAGACTAAACAATACAAAGGAAAGACAGTGCCATCTTCTCACCAACAGTGTACCTACACTTTCCTTCTGTCCAACTTCTCCCCATGGAGACTTGTCTTCATGTAACATTTTCTTTATTTCTCTTCTTCTTCTTCTTCATCCCCATAATCTAGGAGAAAGAAGGATCTAATTCAATCCTTCTCTTAACTCTGCTTCTAAACCCTAACTTTCATGCTTATATAGGCGTATATAAACTTAGGGCACTTTGCAATGCGATTACATCCAATAATTATAATTTAATGCTAAAGATAGATTTAATTCCTGAGAGTTAATTACAATATCATCGCACAGGTAACCAACGCCAGTTAGCCTTAACTACACCCGATTCCTACTTGCTCTGACCAATGTCGATCCTGCCTGACCGATGTCAGTCCTAGGTAACCAATACCGGTTCCCACTTGCTCTGACTGATGTCGGTCCTGCCTGACTGATGTCGGTCCTGGGTAACCGATACTAGTTCCCACTTACTCTTACTGATGTCAGTCCTGCCTGACCAATGTCAGTCCTGGGTAACTGATGTCGATTCCCCCTTGATCGATGATGGTTGTTGTATATTCTAGCAACTTTGTAATGCATGATCTAGTGAAGATATTTATCTCCACAACCTAACAACCACCGGCCATGAAATGCTATCACTCACGGACACTTTCTCAGGTTAGAATCAAATATTAATAGCTCCAAAATATGAACACAAGACTACCTTCATCACCCCTTGGGGGACTTTCTACTATCGAGTCATGCCTTTTGGCCTTAAAAATGTTGGTGCTACATATCAATGAGCCATGACTTACATCTTCGATGAAATCATGCATCGCATATTGGAAGATTACATAGATGATATTCTTGCCAAATCTAAACATCAAACTGAACACTTGCCCGTCTTTAAGGTCATCTTTGACCATAAAATCAAGTATTGTGTGCATCTTCAACCAAAGAAGTGCATCTTTGTGGTACTTTCTATAAAATTCTTGGGTTTCATCATTTCTTTGCGTGGCATAAAAGTCAATCCTGCTAAACTCAAGGCTATTACGGAAATTTCTCCACCCACTAATCTCTGTCAACTTCAAATCCTATAAGGTAAGTTGCAATATATTCATCATTTTATCTCACAACTTTCTAACCATTGTCAACCATTCCATCATCTTCTCAAGAAATATGTGTCATTCAAATGGGATGATGAATGTCATAAAGCCTTTGAAGCCTTAAAAAAATACCTTCTTTAACCACCAGTGTTCATTCCTCCTAAGGATGACCAACCCTTTTACCTATATATTTCTGCCACTGACCATTCTTTAGGTGCCATGCTCGCTCATTGTGATGAGCAGCACAAAGAGCAAGTGGTTTATTACATAAGTTGTACCCTTCTGGACTACAAAACTAGATATACCCACGCTAAAAAACTCTACTTAGCCTTAGTTTTCATCGTCACCAAACTCCGCCATTACCTACTCAACCAAAAAACCTTTGTCATTACTAATACTGATCCATTACACTATATGTATGCCAAACCCCATCAACATCAACGTGTCACACATTGGCTTATGCTTCTTGTTGACCTCGACCTCAAATTCATTCATCAAAATTCCATCAAGGGCCAGGCTATCACTGACCAACTAGCTGATGCACCTATTTCTGGGACTCAACCATCTAACTTCAATTTCCTAGATGAGTCTATAGCTACCCTCTCCTTAGATGAACTCGCTTACCAAATGACACTCTTCTGATGGCTCTAAGTGTCAGCATGGGGGTGGGGTTGGTGTTATTCTCATTCCTCTTGATAGTGAACCTATGCCTTTTTCTTTCAAACTCAATTTTGATTGTACAAATAATATTGTTGAATACGAAGCAATCATATTGGTCCTCAAGGTTGTTTATGCCTCAGATTTTAAGTCCATCAATATATTTGGTGATTCTCAACTGGTCATAAACCAAGTCAATGGTATATACCATTGTTGTAATAAGATACTTCACAAGTATAAGCATCACGTAGACATAATTTTGACCACCTTTGACTGTTACGCACTTCAAACCACCCCATGTTCTACCAATAAATGTGTGGATACCATGGCATGCTTAGCTTCTCAGATACCTGCTTTGCTGCTGACTCTAAAATATTTGTCACAATACAGAGGCTACAATCACCCTCTTATTTACCTCATGAGGTCTACTCCATCAGAACCGTTGTACCTGACCCATGTGACCTTTGGTATAAGCCATATGCATACTATATTTCCCTTTCCATTCTACCCACTGATCTCACTCGTAAGAGACAACATACCTTTCTTAAAAGTGTTATGACATCATGGGTGGTCTTCTTTATAAGTGTGGCTTCGACGGTATTCTCTTACAATGCCTTATAAGTTCTGAAATTTCCTAAACCATTAAGGAAGTTCATGATGGAATTTGCGGAGGCCACTTTAGTGGTTTAGCTGCCGCAAAAAACATTCTTTACCTTGGTTATTATTGGCCAACCTTAAACCGTGACTATTGTGATTATGTCAAACATTGCGTGAAATTCCAGCAACATGCTAACCTCCATCACACACCTAGTCATGCCTTACAGGTCGCATGAGACCTTTGGCCTTTCTCTCAATGGGGTTTGGATCTTATCGGTGAGATCAATCCCCATTCTTCACAATGCCACCAATGGATCATAACCACTACTGAATATTACACTAAATGGGTAGAGGCCATTCCCCTCATTTCTACAAAAGCTAAGAAAATATGTGAATTCATCAACCATCACATCATTTGTCACTTTGGTGTTCCTCACCGCCTCATCACTGATAATGGAAAGCAATTCAAAAAAAAAACCCTACGTAAACTATGTGATGGTTTTGGCATCCAACTCAGTTTCTCATCACCTTATTACCCACAAACCAATGGCCAAGCTGAATCGACCAATAAAACCTTGAACAAAATTCTTATGAAAGTAGTCAATGATATTGGGAAGGATTGGCATACGCACATTCCTTTCACCTTGTGGGCTTATCGCACTAGTATTTGCACTTCAACTACTGCCACACCCTTTTCTCTAGTCTACGGTACAGAGGTTGTCTTACCTCTCGAATTCTAGATTCCATCTCTCTACATCTCACTACAAGACATGCTCAACGATGATGACTTTTGCCAAGATCATTTGGAACACCTTGAGCTATTAGATGAACATCATCTCAATGCTCTTGACCATCTCCAAATCTACTAAAAATGTATCAAACATGCCTATGACAAACGTGTTCATGAACGAACCTTTCAGGTCGGTGACCTCATCCTAAAAGAAAATCAACATGTAACCAAAGAGGAGAAAAGTAAACGGGGAAAATTTTCTCCTAATTAGCTCGGACCCTATATCGTTACCCATGCCTATGGCTCTAGCGTTTATCATTTGTCTTCACTTGAAGGTAAACCCGAACCTGAGCCCCTCAATGCCTTGCATCTTTGACCATTTTATTGTTGACATCAAGTTCTATATCACTTTCTGTCAGTTGATCACTCGTCCCTTGAGTGTTGTCCACCTTCCATATTACCCGTTTTGAGGATCCACGACTAAACAAGAATCATGTGATTACCTGTCACCTCTCAACCTTATCTTCAATATGAGTACCAAGGCTCTACTCATAGCATGATTCTCATGGATACTTTTTGTCTTCTCCAGGATGGAATCCCATGGTCGTTCATCACTCAAAACCACCCCTTTCATAGTTAACTCATGTGTACTATGGTTTTGTCATCTGAACAAGAGCCTACCTTTCCTCTATAGTCTTGTCCATGACTTAAATGTCCAAAACAAAAAGGGATGCAACTCCTTGAGTCAAACTTCCAACAAAAGATGACTCCCTCAAAAGGGACATCTCTTCACTCTATTTCCACCTCTATAAATAGACTTCTCCCTTGAAGGACAGCTATATCAAGTCATTTCAAAAATATAATAAAAATATCCAGAAGCTTCCTGCATCGATCAGCTTCATGAAGACCTCAAGGAGATAATATACTCATCCCATATAGACTTCCCACATTGATCAGTCTATTAAACATAAAAAAAAATGAAGAAAAAGATGAAATTTTTGTCATGGACTTGCCTATTTTTGATCTTGGGTTTCTTGCTAAGAAAAACATGTTGTCCTACACTAAGTTATGCTAAACCACCCATTCTCACCTCATTGCCTTTTCATCCTAATTTCCTCTCTACTCAAGGGAACTTACTGCAACCATGACATTTTGTGATTATGTGAATTTCTTCACCGTTAGAATAGTCCATTATGCAACACCTTTAGGGTCTTACGTTCATGAGCCCATCTTAGGTATAGTAGATTCATTAGGGTTCTTATCAATTAAGTGGCTCTTTTACCACCTCTTACCATTTGCCTTCCTCGTTACTTATTGATTATCCTATACAGGACCAGATCATCGGCACCTATATTTAAAAAGCACTCAACCATGCTTATGACCTAAAATTAATCATGCCTATGACCTACATTCAATCATGCCTAACACCTACCAACCCATTCCTCTACTTCATCATATTCTTCCCTAGCTTATGGGAGAACTACATTGGCCTGAGGTCCCTTTTCATTGGGACTATGTAGGCAGCACTTCGAGGGCATGGGGCCCTTGGAGGTTAGCTCAGCCACTCTTTACCCTAACCAATTCCCCCTTTCCACTTTCCTATTTGTATTCTACCCTATTTAGTTTCCATTTTATATCAATAAATGGAAATTAAACCAAACAAGAATCAATTAATACACATTGTTACCACATCATCTAATCACCAATTTATCATTTCATATTTTCACATATAGAAAACATTTGGGAATTTAAGCCATAAACTATATATACATCACCATTTTCCCCCCATGTTACCTACAACTTGGCCATTAAATCATGTCTAAACCAACATGACTCCACCATGCCTAAACCAACCTAACTCCATCATGCCCAAACCAACCTGACTCCACCATGGCTAAATTGACCTGACTCCATGCCTAAACTAACATGAACCTAAACCAACCTGACTCTATCATGCCTTGACCATGACTCCATCATGCCTAAACCGACCTGACTCCATCATGCCTAATCCACCTAGTTTCCATCACAAACACACATAATAACATAAATTAAAAGCAAATACACCATCCATGCTATAAATACCATCATCTATAAATCAAAAAGTTTGTGTATACATACATGTGTACATGGATACAAATAAATACAAGTATCTCAACAAATCTCATGTACATCCTCACCATCTTTGGCACGCAGGCTGGTATATGATCAAAAATCTCAAAAAAAACTCTCATGTACATCATCGCTATCTTCAGCACGCAGGCCAGTATATATATCAAAAATGTGTCAAAAAAAAGATACACTGATCATAAATGGTGACTAATTGTCACCCCACCTGATATCCATCCATGTCTCATCAGTCTCCTCCATCTCCCCTCCAGTGGGGTGCCCTGCCAACCTCTCTCCACCTCACCTTGGTCTACCCTCTGATGGCCCCTCACCTGGGGCTGGTCTCTGTAAACTAGTAGCCTCACCCTGACCCTGTCCTGGGGCTCACCGACCACCTGTACTCTCCACACTGTGTGTGCGAGACCTGGTCCTCTCACTCGAGGCCTGTTGTGCTTTGTACTCTACATAGGATGGGATGCCTATCCCTACAGCCATCAAGTGGTCCTGATAGTATCGTGCATCACCCATGGCATCCCTAAACCTAGCCATCAGTACAGTCTGTAGAGGTACCATCGTCTCGACCCCTGTACCTGTCTCTCGAGACCCTATCCTGTTGGTACCTATAATGAGGGACCCTATCCTTGTGCCTGTGCCTATCTTGAGGGACCCTATCCCACTCCTGTCTGTAAAATAGGACCCTGTACCTAATCCTGTGTGGGTACCTGTCCCTGTGTCTGTGCCTGTACCTGGGCCTGTAGGGCCACAATTTGTGCCTGTGTAGTAGCCAACTGGCCCTGTAGGCCTATAACCTATGCCTGTAATATGGAAACATGTGTCTCTGACCCTGTCAACTATCCCTGCACTATCCCCAACTGTGTGACCAGAGTCACCACCTTCCCATGTAGGGCGTCTCTCTAAACTGTGATGGTCGCCAAGTCTGACTACCCCAACCTTAGTCGTACTACTCGCAATTGTGCTACCCACCACTATCTATACCTATCAGTAACTCTGGAATCATCAATATGTCAGCCTACTACCTGATCCGCCTACCCTATAGGACTAGTCTGGCTGTAGTAGAGACATAGGCCTCTCCACATCATCCCTCCTGTACGGTGGAAATGGTGGTGATATATCTTGGGGAAATCCCAACTTTCACATAACCCTATTAATGGGGATCATCTCGTGCTCACTTGTACGACATCCCTCTATCCATCTCACCAACTGTAATCCATCCATCTCCATAGTCATCTGCCTATATGATGAGAAGCCCACATATGGCCTCCAAATGACCACATTGGACAACCCCTCTAGTAAACGCCTATAATAGGCTACATCATGAGTAGCCCTAGGTACCTCTCCAATTGCAGGTACCCATCTCACCTATAACCCACTTGCATAAAACCTGACTCAAATGAATCAATTCAGGGCATGCCTACTGGATGCACACACACAATGTTCTCATATGCCCAACAGTGTAGTAAGAAGGTGCAACATAATTTGAACCTTCGCAATTGCCCATAGGCCCACAAATCTCTATACAACTACACCAAGAAGGTTGGTGCCCATACAAACCAAGTCCTGTCCTCCATCATACCATGCAGAACCCCCATCAATGATCGTGGGAACCTCCCACACTCTGCATCTGGCAATGCAAAATAGCACACTTCCTCCATCATCAGAACTACTAGCCTCATCTCCTTCGGATGGGCTTGGTACATATCTACATAAATCATGTTGGCGCTATGAAACCTCAACTCTGCCAGCCCCTCACCAACCACTGTCAGCATCATCTCCTCAGACACCTCTAAATAAATCGAGTACACCTACGTCCCTACTATCGACAGTCACATGATCCTATACACATCCTCTAATGTTATGGTCATCTCACCTGTCGGTAAATAGAATGTGTTGGTCACCAAATCTCATCTGTCGATGAGGGTGACCATCAAACTTGGATCTCTCAGAACTACATGTCGGTAGCGTCAAACCCCAATCAGGCCACCTCTGTAATATGATGTCACTCCTCATGTTGTCATGTCCCCTCGTACTGCTACTAATAGAGGAGGTACCCTATCACATCCGTAACTGGTCCCTCACCTGCATACAACAAACCATAAAATCATTAGACCCCAACCATACTCAACTCCACCTTGACCAAAACCTCTCCTATCTCATGGCCTATCTACCCACCTTGACCCTAATGCACTACCTCTCCCCCCAATCTCAATTTCACACCCCTTGACCATACCTATTTATCCCCCTTACCCAAACCTTTTCAGGAAACTATACCTTCCTACCCTGACCTATCTCACCCACCAACTAACCTTCATTTTTGGCCAATTTCCTCCAAATGATGACCGGCATCGGTTAATATCGAACACCATGGTCTCCCAAAACCAACATCAGTCACCCCATCTGTGACCGATGCCAGCTAACTCCCACCGACGTCAGCCAACCCTTGACCAATGTCGGTCACTGTCATGGTGAAAATCTACAAAACCCTACCCTATTCCTCTCAAAATCCCCCATTTCTCTCTCACTACCCACCCATTCCTACCCAAATCAACCCTCAACCCCTCCCCCACCCTCATTCACCTAACTACACCTTCCTACATTACTATTTCACCCATTTTCTTCCCAAATTCAAAATTAATCCCCCCCAAAAAAAACCCATTTTACCCTAACCCGATTTCTATAAACAAATCTACCTAACAAATGAGGAATGGGATCGAATCTTACCTCATCGCGATGCCATCTCCATGGGGGCATGTTTGGCCACTATGTTGGTGGTCCACCCAAACCTTCTCCCACCTCTGCCATGTCCAAATCACCAAATCCAATCCTCCACTCTACCCAATCAAATCAACCACACCGATCTCGTGGACCTGTCTAGTTGACTCCTCTCACCAACCGGTACTCTCCACCTCAGCTAGGTATGCTACCTTGTCCTTTTCTCCATGACAGGTGCAAAATTCAAAAGTGCTCTGTAATTTTCTCAGAAGACACATGACAACAATGATTCCATAAAATATGGAATTTTTACCTTATAAACCCAACCCGACCTGACCGACATCGGTTAGGGTCATGCCCTACTAAACTGATGATGGTTATACCTAAACCGACATCAGTTATTTGCTATTTCACTTATAGCCCCCATTTTTAACTACAAATTATATAATCCCACCCCGTTTGACCTTATCCACCCTTATTACAACCTACCTACAAGCCTCCATTACCTACACATGTCCTTATTTGTGTTTAGGGCCTTGTTCTTTTACCCGTACCTCAGCCCTACCCATGTTGTGACCTATATGCCTGGACCCAAAACATTGTTAGTGACCTTTGAACCAATGTGCTCGCTATACCTTGTGACGTTGTCACCCGTGTTGTTTGACCTAATGACCTTACCTTGCCTATTGTCATGTTGTTTATCCTGACCCACCCTTTGGTGTACCAGAACATACCTAAACATTCCTGCACCTGGCCTGCATTGTGCTCCCATACCATATCCTATACCTTGGATAATGGAATCACTTCAACCTTGTTGGGATAAACCTATCAACCTTGGACGATGTAGAGTTTGCAAGCTCTTCAATCTGGTATTGTGCCATAGTTTATACATGTGTGTGCATTTGACTGTCACTACCTTTGACCCTGGCCCATTTCCCTATTTTCCTAATTTGACCTTTACCCCATTACCCCATCTACCCACCTTCATCTTCATCACACCCACTTTTTATCAAACCACTCACCGATTTTGTCTTCCACCTCATCAGTTCCTAGTTTGAGGGGGATCACCTTCACCCACACATGGGGCAACCACATCTTATTTTTGTCAGTGTCGCTTACCAATACAAGCTACACAACAAAAGGGGGAAAATGTAGACACCAAAATTGGGTCACACTCCCCTTGGCCCCCTGTCGAATAACCAACTCAAACATATTCACCTAACCATGGCCCCTTCCACCCCACATTAATATTAATTTAATTAACTTAATTAAATTAATACCCATCCTCACAATATTCATTACTTAATTATTTTAATTAAGCTAATTTCTCACCCCTCCACCTCACCTAGACACCTCACCTAGCCACCTCACCCTAGACCTATTCTTGGCATGTTTCCATAACTAACTAAGACTTGGTCCCACTTACCTTAATGAGCTAAGACTTAGTTCAACCCTAAAAATCAATGCCTATTATCCCTCTAACCACATTCCCACTCATGAAAAAGGAAACTTCCACTTTGATCTAGGAGAATAGACAGATCTGGTGGAAATGATTGCCAAGATCTATTATTTTTAGTAAACCTAGGGAATCCCACCTTAACTGATGCCGGTCACCCCAAAACCGACGCCGGTCAACCCAAAACCATCATGGGTACCATTTATTCACCTTAGCAACCTTATTTTGGTTGTTGGCACATTCTGAGATTAGAGGGGTGAGAAGATAACTACATGCAAGCAAAACCAAAGCCTTTTCACACCTACAGACATCCATAGCCAGCACCAGGACAGATCAAGAAGCATTGCACTCACGGTGACATTCTGGAAGCATCACTATTGCACCAAGCTCCATCCCACCAACTGATCATCACCACCACCCAACCATTGGACCTGCAACATTGGTAAGTGCTTTTATCACTGATCATTTCCATTCTTATTTTATCCATAGATTTGTTATCATTTATGTTATCATTCTTCCATTAATATTCCCATTCCTTCATAGTCAACTTTCTGACAAACTCAAACCTCACCCACCCTTTTATCAGATCACCTATCCTGGCCCTTCCACCTCTCTGAGTGTTCTCAACATTCCCACAGACCTTTCCATCCCTTCCTTTAGCTCTATCTAACCTCACCCATACTCTACAACCAATTTTTATTGAACTATTGTCACCCGGCTGTACCGATGCCGGTTACCCATGACCATCGTCAGCCTCTCCTAAACCATCATCGGTCATACTAGACTGACGTCGATCTCTGTGTTTTACACCTTTTCCAATAACAGAGCCAACCTATCTTCTACCAAGTGACCCAAACAACCCAGAACCTGACCCTAACTAGTTCCAACACCCTGACAACTACCTACCCTTCAGATCTGACTATAGCCTAGCCTGTTATGTTATATTTTCTTATTGTGCTTGAATGAGATACCTAAATCATATCAACTACAGTAGGAATTTGTTTATTTCTCATATTAAGTTGTTTTAAATAGTGGATTAACAGCCATCTAGGGAGTATCACACTTCTCGGATCTAGCGCACGCTAGGCAGTCCACTGTCATATATTATTTAACTCTTCTTTTGTGGTCTTGTTTTCTATTTCAGGTAGTTCCTCCCAGCCAAAAGGAATCTCTCACAGTCAGCATTGGATTGAGAAGTCAGAACATGTGCAACAACCATCAATCAACCAACATAAATAGATATTCCTCCTCATCCCATAACCCTTATCTATTTTGTCTCAATAACGTAAAGAAAACGGTGAAACACTAAGTCTAAAAAAACTAAGCTTAAATTACATAAAGAAAAGTGGGCTTCAAATAATTAATAAAGGAAGGGAAAATTTGAGCAGTCAAGGGAACATAGGATGACTAGCCATGTGGATCTCATGTGTCTTGAGGTGGGTCAGTTACAACTTGACTTGAGGTGAAGGCTCAATGGGTGGCTCAAAGCATGGATAGCCCGAGTTGACTCACTAGACAGGGCAGGCTCAAGGATGGTTACCAAGTAGAGGCAGGTCTTGAGTTGTAAAAATGTTCAACCAGTGCGCTTGAGTAGGGACGATGCATGCAAGGGTGAGTGGGCCACGAAACGGATCGATGAGAACCAACACAGACGAGTGTGTGATATATTCAACATTAGAAACGGATTGAGGATTAATAACATTAGACATTGATTTGTGGGTGTTTTAAGGTATATATGGTTGTTAGAATTATCGCATAAGGTAATATTGTTGTTTAGCATGTTCAAGAGCCTTTTCCACTATGGTGGGAGAGATGAACCATCCCTTATATTGGAGATCAAGAACAAGAGATTTAAGGAATAGTTGGCACATATTTTGATTATCAAGATGATGGTTTTCTTGATTAGATAAAATATTCCATCACTTGATGAAATCATGGGAGTATTCATTAGAAGATTGTTTAAGATTAATGAATTTTTTGAATGTATTATTTAGAAGGTCATCTTGCTAAAATTCCTTCACCATAAATCTATAATAGAATGTAGAGGGAAATGGGTATACCATTATAGAGTGTCTCCTACAAATTTATTTTCCATGATTTTTGTTGTAGCATATGTATTGGTTTGAATCCACTCCTTATATATGTTTCCAAAGTTTTTAATATATATTATTGGATCGATTGACCCATCATAAGAAACAGTAGGACATATCCCCCCTATATCCATAAAATCTATGTAAAGAGTGAGAATTTTGTTATTTAATATTTGGAGAACCTTATTTCTGATTGGGGGAGGAGATAT
The DNA here is from genome assembly GCA_019776745.2 of Taxus chinensis. Lineage (NCBI taxonomy): Eukaryota > Viridiplantae > Streptophyta > Pinopsida > Cupressales > Taxaceae > Taxus > Taxus chinensis. The sequence continues at coordinate 233,189,580 of CM034153.1, forward strand.
GGGATTCCCATTAGCATCTAAGGGTGAATGGGTTATTTGAGATTAAGGAGGACCTGTAGGGTCTTGCACTTGGATAGAATATAGTCATATAATCTATTTTAGCATTTGGAATATGCTAGAAAGAGTGCAAGACTATATAATGGCCATTTGATCCAACAACTTGATAATCACAAGATTAGGATCAAGTGGTGGATTATGATCATTACAGGAAGAAGCATTTTTGTTTTTGTTTTGTAGATTTTTTTTGGTGAATGGTTGGGGGTTGCTTTGGTTGTAGGAGGTTAATTGTGATTGATAGGTTTTGAATAAGGTTTTAGAATTGTATCTTCCATGAGACCTATACCTTGAAAAGCTTTGATTAATCACCCTTATTCTCTAGGTTTGTAATATTCATTGTTACTTAGATTTGTAATGACCAGTTTGGGATTGATTCCTTTAATTTATACCACATTGCATTCATTTGTAAGGCCACTTTCTAACCGGATTGGTCATGTTGGTACTCAAGAGCCAATGGTGTCAAGTAAGGAGGGAAGAAAATAAAACGATATTATCTTTAGTACATTATAGGCGTTGATGGTGTCAGTCTATGAAGGAAAAGAGGATCCATAAATATTTACGCTACCAAGTGGATATGAATAAATGATAGAAACACCCATGGGGAGCCTAAAATAGTTTATAATAAATAAAAATATCATGAGTGGAGACATGATGAAAAGTGAGAAAGATAGCCTTCAAGAGTAGAGTATTTTACCCCAAATCCCAATAAGATTGGTTGTGTAAGGGTACATAGAGCTGGATGGCATTAGAAAAGGTGAGGAATGTGAAAAATATGATTAACATGATTAATCATGCAAGTTTTTCCATAGAGTCCAATGGTGTCATGATAAGTGGATAGTACACAAACATAAAGTGAATAGTGCATAGAAAAGAACAATCATGTAGTAAGATTCTACTTAGGAGTTTATCATGTAGAAAAGTATGAAAAATTAAAATCATATGTGAATCTAACATAATTTAGGGTAGAGTAAGATTCACATCAAGTTCACTAGAGTGTATGAGAGGTAAATATAGGTCCCCGTTTGGTTTCTAAAATGTAGGGATCGAATCTAAGTATGGATACATGATGTAGTTACAAATGGTGTTCAAGGAGTGCTAGTGTCATAATTATAGAGGATAATAATTCTAACCCTAGGATAGTTATAGGATTCCAATTCCTATCCCTAATATAAAGATAGGAATCCTACTAGGATTCAAAATATGAGTGAGGAAAGAGATGGATAAATCCAAAGGGTGTAATATAATAAGATAAAGCAATAGATAAAAGTAAGCATACATCTACCATAGTCTATAGCAACTAATGAATAACCATTAAAAAATACAAGTAAAATAGGACAAATAAGGGATAGAAATACTAATACGTGTAATGTGGTTGTTAATACATGATACTTCCTAGAGAAAATATCATGGAGAGAGTATCACTATGGGTGGAGTAGGAGAAATATAAAGTAGAATACATCTAGTCCTAGCTTACTGTGGTGACCCAAATACAAAATAAAAAGATTTAAAACATCAAATATATCAAATAGGTGCAAATGATTGATGTGCAAGCAAATTAAGTGTCTTAGAAAAGTGAATGTGTTGCATGTTGACAATAGAAATCAAGTGGTATATATACCCAATGTTGTCTCATGTGGTCGATGGTGTCATCCATAGGAAAAATAAACATCACACCATCACTCATGGGTGATGGCATCAACCTTGGGGTAACTCTAAGGCCAAATGGTGTAAAATAATGAGGAATGAAAATGAAAAAATAAATGGGGGTAATGACGAAGGTTCATGGTTATTAGAAGGAGATATAAAAGCATACAATAAGCACAAACAAGTGAACATAATGATACAAGTAGACGTGATGGGTGTAGTGTGTGGTAGAAAGGAATAGAAAAGGGATTGGTAAGGTAACTATGGCTTAATATTGATATCTCTTAAATTTTTTGGTCTAGCCCACATGACCGTGTCCTATCACACCCCAATCTTTGTAGGCCCCTTAAGGTTCCCACTTAGGAGGAAAATGTATCAGCAACACTTGCATAAGAGAAACACTTAGAAAGTGTCAAAAATGAGGTGTATTTATCAAGGCTATGAATTTATACTATCTAAAATTTTCTAAGATCATCTTCCTATATCTCCTGGATCCTTTAGCAACCTTGGCAAAGTTGTTATGGAAACATATACATTTTCCAATAATTTTAAACCGTTACACCAAAACCTCGAGGCATTAAAAAAATCTTCACATGAGAATCATATGATCCCACCACGCTGCTGTAGATCCCGACCTCGAGTTGGGTCTGTTCCCGCACTCCCATATGTATGAGCCTAGCTTCACCAACATTTAAGTGCCCCATGGACCCTTGCTACACGATGTAACCAACCAAGTGGGATTCGAACACGGGTGGAGGCTCTAATACCAAAATTAATGAACCGTTACACCAAAACCTTGAGGTGTTAGTGAAATCCACACATGAGAATCATATCAATAATGGTGAAAACCAATCCTGCACTATTTCACGCTCTTACATTGTCTCATGTTGAATCAAGAAAATTTTTTACTTCATTATTAAAGGAGTATTTTTTAGATGCATGCTTTCAATCATGGATCCAATATAATCAACACTCATTGTGACTCCATTCCTCCCCATTGTGACGCTAACGACGACAAGGTAGAGGAAACCTTACCTTATTGTCTTCCAACTAATCCTCCTCTATAAAATATGAATTGGATCATGAAACAAATGTTAGGATTCATTTGTCGATAAAAATATAAAAACCATATCCATTCTAATGGCATTGGCCTTATTCCTAAAAAAATCTCAATGTCATTACAAAAAATTATTATTTGAAAGAATGCATTGACACTCTTCATGAGAAACCCAATGTCGTTAAGCCATGTTTTATCACTCCTAGCTTCATTGGCCAATATTCTCTCATCACAATTAATTCCTTCTATTTAATCTTTCAATCCAAGAGACATCACTCTCAAAGCTCATATTAGATGTTAGGAAATTTCGATCCCCACATAGATGTAATAGTAAAAGGAATTTGGACCTTGAAATTAATGGGAAAATATAATGGTTCTATACCTACATTTGACAATATGATGCCATCCTTGAGCTAATATATGCTTGAGAAGACCAATTAAATCACCAAAATCATAAAATTGGTAACTTCTTCAAGAAACCTCCTCTCTTTAATTATTTTTTCACTTTTACTAACCCTGTCACTAATGAAATCTCCAAATACCCCAAATCCCCCTATCATTTCCAAGATGAAAAGGTCGTGCTTGTGTAAGATACTAGTAATGTTCAACTCAATAATGATGATGAATCCTACGTAGTTATGATACATGATTGTTTCGCTCATTTTCACACATAACATCATGAGGTTCAACGTAATAACAATGATATATTCACTTGGGGTTATTTATACATGCTTAGAATTGATATTGAGGTTGTTGTGCAGAACATCATCACTTATCCTAATTCAATCCCATGCGAAAAAAGACTCAAAAATTTCCAAACTCTACCACAAGGAGCTACTAAAAATATTAGACACTAAGTTCATCTAACTGATTTACTATTTAATTTAAAAGTAAGTGGTTCACTTACTCAACCTGGTCTATTTTAATATCTCAATGATCAACTTGCACATATGTCTCTTAAGACAATGATTATTTATTACTCTATCACAAGAATATCCTTGGAGTATCGGTCTTGAAGGGCCAATGATCTTATTCTTAATTTTTTTTTTAATTACTTGAGTATATGTGTTCTGATCAAAAGATATATACTCAATCATAAATATGATCTATCTCAGACCCCCCTTTTTTATTCTAAGAAATCAAGTACACACTCTTACTTCTTTTTACAATGTTATAAGGGTCGTATCTATGGTTTTATCTCAAAACTTATTGGATCATGAAGAGATTCAACCTCACAATCTAAATAACAGTAACTTAGCTTTGACATGCCTATTAGTCCTAGTTATTCCTTGTGAGGATTTGATGCAAAGAGGTCTACAACCACCATGGTTTCTTTACTCGGTTACCCTCTCAAGATACAATGAAACTTAGCCTTTTCTTAATGATATGATAGACCGACTTAGGATTGATTTCACCAAAACTGACAACATGGTTACTAAAATATTATAGACACTGGGATTCATTCAATAATTTTTCAAGATAACTATAAACTTCCTTTAAGAGAAAACTCATGGTTTCATTGCATGGTTTAGATGGAAATGCATCTTAACTACCAATCAAGCCTTGTAGCCTTGTTGTGACTAAGATTTTTAGATACAAACATTTTCACAAAGTTTCAATCAAGACCAGGATACTTTTTGGATACCCATTTTCCCCAATGTGATGTTGGTGAATACTCCCAGGGGTTCTCTTAAGGAAAAATGCACATTTTTCCACTAAACCAATCCCCAATTAGATCTCAAACAAGCCTAAAATAAGATGGTCATGCATAACTTCATTCGTACAACATAATTTTGACATAAGAAAAAAATAATCTGTTAGATGGGGTCCTACATTCAATACATAGAAAGTTTGAGTCAATTCTATGGGAGGATGTGCAAGATATAGAAATTTTTCTAACTAAACCCTAGATCAGGGTTTTACCCAACCTGAAAAGGAAGAAATTCAATATTTTGAGAAAATAAATGTTTTAAGACCTAAAATTAACTTTTAAATTTGTGTGTGTACATCTTCCACATTTTTCCTTTTGGGACTGAGGCTTGATAGTGTATGGTTTTCTCCTAGCTATAAGCTTTGCATGTTTTCTATCACTTAGAACTATGTTTTGGATTGATATCAAACTATATCATGCAATTTAACACTTGATTCCATGCAAATATGATTCATAACAAGTAACCAAGGCCAATAAATACCAAAAAAATCATTTCACAAAAGAGAATACAAGAAAAAATTTATTCCATTCACTCAAACATGCTACAAGCATTGAGAATATCCATCAACATTGATCATCCACTTACTATAATCATGAAATTTTTGACTTTTTTATGCTTTTTGAAGATCTTAAATGTCTCCTTATCTTTTGGTTTGATATCAATCAGATTTTTGGATACTTCCCCAAGCTTAGAATGGCCTAATTTGACATGAGATTATTCTAAGCTACATATTCCCAAGATAGTAAATAACCTTGTTTGAAAGATTCTTTAGTTACAATTTACATTGTTAGGCTATTTGGATAACTTACACTGATAAAACATTTAATAGAATCCTAGAAACATTCTAATACCCATAACAACTCATTACAACTCATCATGACCCTTATACAATTACATGTATTTATGTATTTATGTATTTATAATAAAAAAATGTGAAATTTCAAATTTGAATTTTGGAGGGAAACTTCATAAAGGCCTAAACTAGCTTAAGACTAACTTATAATGCCTGAAACAAGGCTTATTATGAATTGAAATGACCCCCTAAGGCTTTAACACTCTTGACACCACCATTTTATCATTCTTTCAATGATGCTCATGCATCACTATTCCAAGTAGGTATCAAACATTTGACTATTTCAAGCGGGTATCAAACATTACACCTATTTATAAAAAAATTCACACTAAGTTCCACACATGTATTTATATCAACTTACACAACCTTAACCTTGTTTTTCTTAAGGATAACTTTTATATTTCATCAGTTGATGCCATAGCACCATGGCTAGATATGATATGTTATCCCTTATTGACTTGTTTTTAGGATATAATCAAATTCACATCACACCTAAAGATCAACATAAAACTATCTTTACAACTGAATGGGTCACATATTTCTATGTGAAGATTCCCTTTGGCCTTAAAAATGTCAGGGTAACCTATCAATGAGTAATGACCCATGTCGTACATGATCTTATCCATAAAACTATTGAAGTCCACGTAGATGATCTTGTGGTCAAATCTTGGAATGCAGAAGATCATGCTTGTGACCTCAACAAATAGTTTGAGCATCTTCATAAATACAATTTTATTCATAATTAAGGTAAGTGCATATTATATATCACCCAAGGCAATATTATCCGGTATCTCATATCTAAATGAGGAATTGACATATATCCTACAAAATTCCAAGTTATCCTCAAAATTTCTCATCCTACTTCCATCCTCGATATGTGTACCTTCTTAGGAAAGCTTGGTGCAATCTAATGGTCCGTTCCCAAGCTCATTTATCAAATAAATTCCATAAATAACATCTTAATAAAAGTTCCAAGTTAGAATGGAATAAGGACTACCCACAAGCCTTTGATTATATGAATAACTCACTACTCAATGTTCCAACATTACAACCTCTAGATTTTGACTACCCCCCCTTCCTTTATACTTCTACCCCCATATATGTTTGTGAAACATTGCCATAATATGATGAAAAGGGAAATTAAAATGTCACCTATTAAATTATATGATCACTCCTTGATTATGATATGTATTATATTATTGTGGAGTGTACTTGTTTGGCTATATGTTTTCCACAACTAAGCTTCAACATTACATGTTATACCAAACTAATTATATAATTTTCCACACTAATCCTCTTCGTCCCTTATTTTCCACTGTAATACTTCCTACATACCTCATTAGAAAATGGATGACCCTTCTCATGGTGTTCAAATTGTATATCATCATGCAAAAATAATTCAAGGGTCATGTTAAATATGATAAACTCACCTCAACTCCCATTCTAGTCAATCGATATATCACGTACCTCTTACTTGTCCAAGACATTCTATTCATTTATGATATGGACCAAATAATCACCCTTATAGACTAATTTTCATATTCCATTTCCAATCTTGAGGTTCCAAACCTAAAATTAAGTGAACTTGAGCCTATAACAAAAAAACTCAAGAGTTATAAAGAGATTAAAGAAACCACCGTCAACCTCCATGAGGTTAATTGGACCCTTAACTTTGATGGGTAAAAATTTCATGGAGTTAAAGGATGCATTCTTATCAATCCACTAGATAAGATATGTTCTTCTCTTTTCACCTTAACTTTAAGGTCACTAACAATATGGATGAGTATGAAGCACTCATACTTTGTATGTGTGTCGTTATTTCCAACAATGTCATTTATTTACACATTTTGGATTACTCACAATTTGTTTGTTGACAAGTTAGTGGAGAATTCCAATGCAAAATCAAAAACTTTAAAACCTACCATGATATATTTATTAAGTTAGCCACAAATTTTACCTCATTAATGACTGAATCCATCTCTCAAAAAGATAATTCCATGGTTGTCTCCTTAGTTTCCGTAGCCACCCATTTTCTACCCGATAAAGTCTTTCCCAAGCTTCAATATCAAATCTAGGTCTAGAAGTCACCTTCTACTATGCCTTATCCTCCCATCACTCTTATACACCACATAGAAGTCATCTCAAATAGGAAAACCCTTTATATAAGGATATCATCCAATCTCTTGAGCACTAAACTATTCCCCAAGATGATAACTATCAAAAATGAAATAAAATCCATGATAAATCCTTAAAATTCCTTCTTAAGGATGAGATAATCTATTAACATACCTTCATGGGTACCCTTATCTATTGTGTTATAGAGGATGAGGTATATCCCCCACTCAAGCATATGTGGAACATTTGTGGAGATCATTATAGTGAACATATCACCACCCAAAAATGTGTATGCATGGGTTACTATTGGACTATCCTTGAGGTTGATTCTCACCCATTTTCTAAATGATGCAAACCTTACCACCTCCCTGAGGATCTTAATCATATTCCCCTAGTACATCTCCAATCTCTTGAATCTCTTTGGTCCTTCAACACGTGGGTATTTGATTGTGTTGTAAAATTACCACGTTCACGAGATGTCATAATTTTGTCATCACAACCACCAAGTATTCAATTGAGTCGATTTCATTTCCTTCACAAATGTGACCAATGCAACAATTATAAAATTAATCCTTAAGAAAATTGTTTATTGCTTTGGAATTCCACAAACCATTATTTCTTAAAATGGTGGGAATTTCAAATGCAAAAAAATGAAGTGAATTTGTGCTAAAATTGAAAGCATGCACATGTTTTTTAATCCATATCATCCTCAATGTAATGGTCACAAAGAATCTACCAATAAGATTCTCAATAAAATCCTTCAAAATACCATTCAATAATCACAAACCAATTAGCACCTTAAGTTGTATCCTGCACTTCGGGCATATTACACTAATATCCTCACCATTACAAGGACATGTCCCTTATATCTAGTTTATGGATTTGAAGTAGTCCTACCACTAGAAATTAAGTCACCCTCCCTTCACATTTCTCTTCATGGGATCACCCGTGATGAGGAACTTTGTGAATCTCACATTTACTCTCTCTATTTTTTGGATGAAAAACATGTTAACACTCTCCAACACAATCCTTAGTATAAACCACAAGTTGCAAAGCAACATAAACAACTTGTTAAACATTGAAACATTGAGATTGGAGAACTAGTCTTGAAGTTGGATTATACCCTGTTGATGCAAAATCACAGCACCCCTGGTTGCAGATCAAGTTTCTAGGTTGATCTCTTAGGCATCCAGTGTGATTGCATAACATCGAATCCTTCTCCAAGTGTGGGACTTGAAAATGAGAAGGATTCTCCAGAGAAAGGCTGGTTCCTATTCCTCTGTTCAGATGCACCAATGAAACGCAGAGGTTTACCCCAAAAACTAATCTAACTACCAAGGAGACAGGGAGAGAGAAATGCATAAAAATAAACCTAAACTAGGGAGGTGATGCACCGAGGAATGAAGAACATAAGTTTTGCAAAAATAAACACAGACCATATAGACGCAATACCACACCACGCACAGGTAACCGAAATGCAATGAGAGATCAAAATGACAACAATGAATACATGAGAGGATTTAAATTTAATCACAAACATATATATTGCTCAGAGAATCGATTCAATACATTGCAGTGGCTAAAAGGCAACAGTGGCATTACAGTCCATGTGGGAGGCTTGAAAACTCCACGAATTCTCTTGCAAGCAGGAGAGAAGGGAGGAATTGCAAAACAAGAATGTCCGACCGTTAGAAAGAAGCCCCTCCTTACAATTTATAGGAAGAATGAGAGGAAAAAGAGAGAGGAATTCGAAATCTGCCCCAACCACCTCCAGAATACACTTAACTCATCTCATTATGGCAGAAGCGGCAGATCATGTCAAAACGGTGGGCTGCCTAACAGGAGCGGCGAACTGTCTGCTGCATTAAAGTTGTTCGTTGAAGCATTACTCCTGCTTATTATTTCGTGCCAGAGGCGTCTTCTTGATTTTCATCCTCCACACTGAACCAAAATGCAAGGTTGACCTTGGAAACGTGTAGATAATTTTACCAGCTTTCCATTGATATAAAGAACGCGCAAATCCGAGCTCTGGATCAAAAGTTATGGAGATCTGAAGATTTAGGGCACGGAACAGACGAAAACGGATTTTTTGAAATTCTTCCCGCGCTCTGCCACTTGGATGACACGTGGCAAGCTCTGATTCGCTGAATAATTCTCTCTCCTCTACCTTTGGCGGGATTTCCTTTGAAACTTCCTCGTGGGCCCTTAAATGGGACACGTGGCACGATCCTATTTGTTCGGCTCGGTGCTCGAAAATTCACCCTTTGACTTTTCCAGACCTTTACTCTATGAGGACACGTGGCAGCTTTTGATTAGTCCACGGTCTTGCCAGCTCTTTCGCGCCCTTCGCCTCCATTTGTCCCAGATGATTTTTTTACTGCCTGTGCTCATTTCGGCCGATCCGGCCGGTTCGGGTCTTTTTGTCCCAAACGTCCCGAGCAACACTTAGCCAATTTTTCTTCCTCCTTCGGCCGGATCAGCTTTTCGCGTACTCCGCGTACTTCTGGCCCAATTGTCCCAAATGCAATTTGGGCCGCCTGGAGGCTTTTTGGCCGATCCGCGCCTTGACGTCCCAAATGTCCCAATTGCTCCCTGGACTAGGACTTAGCCGATTTTCACCATTTTTTCTGGATCAACCTTCTTGCCTTCTGCAACCTTTTCCCGCATTTTCTCAGAGCTTGCTCCTAACTACCTGGACAGGAGAGTTAGAAAAATATCTGAGAGAACCTCAGAAACATGATGTTTGCTCTGAATCAATCAATGTGCCTGGGACTTGAATATTCTGATGCATGTTATCAAAATTACCCAGGGGGGGGTGAAATTTTGACAACACACCCATAACAAGGAGAGAAAATACGTCCAAAATGGTGGGGTTCATGCCTATTTAAAGATATCTTAGGATCGAACACTTCTTGATTACAAACCAATGAAGGCCATGTCTTTAAGGAACCGAAAAACACTCGGTCCTTGAACAAGTACTATGTTTGACCTTTTATGCCATCCAACATTTCTCATAAATAGCTTTATTTTCTTATTTTTTTGTACTTAGATATGTTTGTCATAATTTTTTATATAGAATGTTTTTTATTATGATTTTATATACTAACATGCTTTATTTCCTCTTATAGTATTATATATATATATATATATATATATATATATATATATATATATATATATATATATATATATATATATATATATATAGGGATTAACCAAACTAATAGGGTTGTAAATACAAGGATGAGGCATAAGTACATGAGGATATATATCCTCATGTAATTATGCCTCATCCTTATATTTACAACCCTATTAGTTTGGTTAATCCCTATTTTCCTTTGAGAAACTTACATCCTATCTTTTACTTGTAGGTCGGTTAATCTAACATTCTCAACTACTGCTTTGTATCCTACATTTACAAGCCAATTAGTTAGGTTGATTCCTAGTCCACTAGCTATTCCTCTACATCTTATGTTACTATTTTTATAGACCTACTAATTTGATTAAGTCCTAATATCCCAACTAGCACCTTACATCCTATTTGGTCCTTTATGATCCTTCATTTGTGCAGGTTGGTTAGTCTAACTTTCTAACCTACACATTTCCATCTTATAGGACTATTAAAAATTGATATTTTTTCCCATCTAATACCATACATTCTTATCTTGACCATTAAGACTATTAGTTTGGTCGATATATTTTCCCAACTAGTGTTGTCTAGCTAGGTTCACATATTTATATGTTTTTTTACCTACCTTTTGGTTTTTTTACGTGACTGTGAATTTTTACCCATTAGATATTACTACCTACCTTATGATCCACATTGTTATACCTTTCGATCAATTTGTGAATTTGCAAGGTAAAACCTTTTAGCCCTCCTCACAAGCACCCATCTATTATGATCACCTATTTTAATACATGTGGCTCCCTTTTGCAGCCAAGTGCCCTCTTTAAAAGGAATAGCAATGGTTGAGAATTTCATTTTGTCTCCTCAAATCAGTCGTGTTTCTCATTACTCAACTCTTGTATTATATCCATTTACAAAATGACACAAACCGTATGAAAATTGTGTCGACCTTAAGAGTTGATGAAGAAAAAAAAGTAAAAACAAATGTGAAGGCCAAATCAGCCCAAATTATGAGGCAAATTATACAACATGTAATATTGTTAAGCTCAAGAAGGGGAAAATATGTAAAAGTTGGGTTAATAATTTGATCTACATGAGACTAACGAAGTTTGATACTATTTTAATTATAGAAGCACACTTTCCATATATATATATATATATATATAGTATTTTGATATGTGCTCTTGTTGAATACTTAATCAAAATAAATTTTAATATTGGATCTAGTTTCAGCTTTATGTTTTTTGGGAATTTTGACTATTAAAATTCATGAGTTTACAATTCTAAGAGCTATCTTAACTTCTATTCTTTGACTTGATAAATAAATAATTTATAACTTTGCACCATTTTTCAGACTTGGGATTATGATGTTTCTATTTTGACTAGGTTTAACTTCAATGTAAGAATTTCACTTAAGTGAAATTACTCATGTAGTTTGAGTTTTATTTATTTTGGGAATTGCTTACTAAAATTGTGAGGTTGTATTGCTAAGAGCTATCTAAAATTTTGTTATTTAACTTGATAAATGAATAATTTATAACTTTCCACCCTTCTTCATAGACTTTTGATACGATGTTTCTATTTTGAACGGGTTTTTTATCACAAAGATCTTGCTTCTAAGTGAAATCGCCCATGTTGATTATGAGGCTTTCTGGTGGTTATAAGAAAACATACTAGTATACAAAAAGAATCCTATCAATGAGCCAAAATTCCAGAAAAACATACCAAACAACCTATTTGATTTCTAACAAATTATATTGGGTTCATTTTTGTAGACACCTAGAAATGACACCGAGATATTTATTGTCTTAATCTAGATGATTTTGATTTATTTGTCAATTTATTAATTATTGGTTTGAACTAGGTGTCGCTAGAGCTATTGCCAAGATTTTATTGTATTTATCCCTTTGTTCTAACACCTCATACCTCTTTATCTCTCTTTTTTTTCTTTCTAGTTTTTTTGCTTTATGGGCTTTGTGCTAAAAGCATTGGTCCCTGGTACCTAGAACTTGACCTGAAGTATTGTCTCTCTAACATTACTCCTTTTGTCTCTGTAGAAACAAAATATATGCACTTGGGTACATTTCTAGGTCCTATAGCATACTAATGTATACATGGTTTCTAAGCAAGAAAACTAGTGGTTGATAACTCCTTTTGGGCTCTTTGATTGCTTTATCTCTTGCACTTTATTGGTCTTACACATCTTACAACTATACCAGAACTTTACTGATTTATCTTAAATGTCCTTGGACACTAGCATCCAGTTAGGACAGAAGTTCCTAGGAACTGTCCCTCCTAGGCATTCCTTCCCTTCTTTATCTTCTTCTTACTCTTTTGGGTCCTTTTCACCTTTTGGTCACCTTTTAAAACTTTGGGTTGGCCTTTCAACTGTCAATTACGAAATTCAAACAAGGGAATCATATATATACTTACTTATTGCTCTCAAAAAGGCATACATTGTTATGTTGTGGAGCCTATTTTCATGCATGGAAGTGTTGAATACTGTACACTAAGAGAAATTTTTTTGGTCTTGAAAAATGTGCCAGATATCTCATGAAACTTGTTCTTCTCATATGGTCGGGATTTTTGACCCATAGGTTTATGGGGTGGTTTTTACCCATGGTTTTGGTACCCACGATATTGTAAAATTGATTAAGTAGTTACCTATTGATGTACTTTTGATAGGTGAGACATATTATTGTAGATGTGTGTGTGATTTCAAGTGTGAATTCAGGAGAGTTTATTGAGCACAACTCCAAACAGATCTAGGTGTTGTATTGAGAGAGAGGTGGCTTGTAATAAAATATAAGTAAGTGATTCTTGGTATATGTAGCCCAAATTGGGTGAAACATGTTAAATATTTTCTCTATATTGTGTACTTTTATTTTCTGCACTTTTATTTCTGATCTGTAATATTTTTTGCATATTAGTTTCTACTATTGCGATTTTGTGTGGGATTGTTCCGCATATTTTATCCCTTATTTCCTAACATACATCTAGCACATCCATACAAGGGACAAGGGTTGTATTATTCTACATACACATCATAGGAGGGGATTTTATTCTATTTCATCACACACTTCTTGCATACTCATTACAATCCACATCTAGCCCGCTATCATCATGCAACTTGCACAAGGGAAACTTGGGGCATCATTTCACACACAAGCATGGAGGACTACATGGAGTCTGAGATGTAGTGCAATTCTCGGTTGTAAGTTCACTCTTCAAGTGACCACTGGGGTCATTCTGATTCCACATTCCGCATCTTTTTTATTAGATTTGATGTGGTTTGTGGGAATGTGTAGGTAGTCATATATTTTGTAGGTTACATGTATGACTAGGGACATTACAACAAAACCATAGCAACAAAGAGAGATCAATAGTAAAGCTCCTTCAGTCCAGAAAAAGACTAGGACTTGAGCATCTAAGCGGATACATGCACCCAGTTCAGTCACTAGCGCTTGTGGCGCTCTTGTCCTCCAATGGGTGCTTTTTTCCTGTACATTTCTAAGGTTCCGAACCCTCATAAAGTCTTGGCAAAAAAAAATTCCAGCCATATCCAACAAATACTTAGTCTAGATCACTTCCATATCCACCGAGACTAGCTAAGTCATCTTTTCCCCTTTATTTGCTTAGGTTTTTACATCATTGACTGCTTATTGTTTGTACACTAATGTAATTTATTTCCTACATATCATTAGTTACAGTAAGTTACTCTAAATTTCATATTTAATTCAATTTAGATTAAATCGTTTGGTGAACCCATTTGCTCGAACCCTACCTTGCTTCAAGGCATTCTTCTGATCTTCTTCCATGGCCATGACTTATGAACCCTTTACCGATGAAGATATTCATGATCTCTAGGCGCATATTGTTGAACACCCTCAAGACTTAGATCTCTTATTATGCACTGCCCGTGATGAGGCCACGCGGCTAGCTGAGATCAATCATTTGATCTCTAATGCTATTTTTGTTCCTATTATGACACTTCCTCCTCACACTGCCACCACTCTTCCACCTACATCTAATGTCCCCGTGTTTATGCCTATTCCTACAAATCACTTTACCCTCCCTATTACTTATCACACACACCATACCTCCTCTTCAGGAACCCCTAACCTAACTTCATTATACTATTATTTACAAACCCAAATTTTTCAATTACAATAATCGTCTTCATCCTAGTCATCATCTCTCAATTCCTCCCTCCTCCTCCATAGCCCTTTCGCACCTACCATCTCCTCTTACCCACTACCTCCTAACTTCATTGCACCAAAGTTTTCCACCTTCAATGGCCATGGTGACCCTCAGGAGAACCTCTAAAATTTTCATGTTGCATGTATTGACTATGTCAATGACCTTACACCATTGGCTAAATTGTTTCCTCGAAGCTTAAATGACTATGTCATGTGTTGGTTCTATGATCTACCTCTCCATTTGATAACTTCTTTTATAGCTCTAGTTGATGCATTCATTGCTAATTTTTCTATAAATATTGGCACTAAGATATCCTATGCACAACTAGCTAAAATCAAACAAGGATCCAATGAACATATTGCAGACTATGCCTTGCACTATAAGAACAACCTTGCTAAAATGACCAATGTCCTCGTTGATTCAAAATTGCAAGATTTATTCGTTCAAATTCTTTTGCTTCCACTCCAAGAGAGTGTCATTTTCGAGACCTCTCCTTCATTTAACAAATTATTCCATATGCTCAAATTACACAAAAGAAAACTACTATCTATGGGAAAATTGAAGTGTTATGATACTTCTTCCACCTCCTACTCCAAAAATTTTCAATATAAATTTGCATGAACAAACCATCTCATAAGCCTACCAACACTAAAGCTATTGTCAACATTATTACTCCACCAGCCATGCTCCAATTGCAATCCTACAAAAAAATTACTAAATTACCTTGCGCACCTCGGTTCCTATTACCGTAACTCATCGAAATCTATTTGATTACTCTCCCTCCACCACTCAATTTGGATCCTTCTCAACCACGTGGCCATCACCATGATGAAAATGCACACTATGATTATCACCAATGCAATGAGCATTCTACTTATCATTTTTTTAAGCTTAAACATATCATTCAAGATCTCATCCATAACAATGCAATTGAGTCACCAATGGGGTGGGAGTGGAATGGTCAAGTCACATGGTTGTGTGCTTGCCCATCCAGGTTCAAATCCCCCCGAGGCACGATCCTCCTCGGAAGTGGTTTCACCGCTGGAGGTGAATTCTCTGCTCATGTTGACACTGGTGGTTACTCCTCGCTGCTGACTCTGGTGGCTCTCCTCTCACTACTGACATTGGCGGTTGCTCCTCTCATTGTTGACACTTGCTTCTCTTCTCGTTGTTGACACTAGTGGCTGCTCCACTCATTGTTGATGCTCTCGTTTTTGTCATTGGTGGTTGTTCCACTTGCTGATGATTCTGGTGGATGCTCCTCTCACTGCTGACACTGGTGGTTGTTCCTCTCGCTCCATTCACTGATAGTTTTCCCACTCGCTGCGGCCGTTGTCGTTGGTTGTTGAATCTTCACTATGGTTTCTTGGTTGCTTCAATTGGGTTCCTAAATAGTGGTCCCCTTCATTGTAACCAGGTTGTGATTCCTCTCAAGAAAAATCCTCAATTGTACAAGGATGTGGGTCCTTTCAAACACCCTCAATTTACCCTCAATCCAAAAAAAAACAATGCAATTGAGCTCCTAGAGCCCTCTACTTATAAACAGGCCAATGATAATCAAAATATTAAAATATTCAATGACCCATTACTAAAACATGACAAACCAACAACTAATTCATCTATCAATCATACATATCATGTTATGTCTCCTCCTTCATCAGGACCGCTTGATTTCCTCATTGTTTCTACTGACATGTCACTACCATTCATTACTTCTCGGATCATGATTACCGTGATACATTTTCCTCTAATTATCTGCATATTTAATGTTTATATTGGTACTCATATAGTCAATAATAGTATGGTACATGCCTTACCCCTTTCTATACATGTTATTTGGCCCTCCTACTAGCTATTAACTTTCTAAACTCTCAAATAACATTTCTAGTCCCCAATTCTTACGTTTGTGTAGTCATTCCCATTATTGTTGGGTCTCTTACCATACCTACACCATTCCTCGTTACATCTGAATCAAGGATTGTGACATGGTCTTAGGTCTACCTTAGCTCCACGCTATCCATATTATCCCCTCCATTCTCCACTTATGCCTTAATTTCATTCATAACAAGTAAGTTATCACAATCACATACATCATTACCTCGGCCCACTCTTGCCTCTGTTTTATCACCATTCACAACATCTAGGCCTACTGCACCTCTCAAGTCTAAATATATCTCTCCACCTAGCTCTCCCATTTGTACATAGCTTACATCACGAACCAGTCATCCTCATCGGTCCATGGGTCCACCCCTTCAGCCTAATTCCCCTACTCGGGCAGCCCCTTTTTATTAGTGTTATCCACCTCCTTTACCACATTGGTCTCCCTCACATACACATAGATATTCTCCTACACCTCTGGTCCTAAACCATGGTCACATGCCTTTTCTTTGTTGGATACCAGATAAGGGGTCCTCACTCTTCACTATCCTCAAATAGCTTTACATCACTTGCACACTTGGGGGGCATCGTGATTTCTCCTCCCCCCTCCTATATCACTATTAGTTATCTCTATTGGCTAATCTTAGCTTATTTTCTACACTTCATAATCTGTGTTTCATGATAAATTATTTCCTAACATACAATCTTTGATACACACATTGTACCTTCATTACCCAATGACACACTCTTATTCCATGGTTCATGCTTGACTATTGAGGGTAGAATTCATGCATGAACCTCACTTGTCGTATCTTGGCTACTCGCGCTTCGTGCTTCCTATCTATCTTTCTAAGCATCACCGTAGCTATGGTAAACATATTTTACCATCATTACCCGATGACACACTCTTGTTCTATGGTTCATACTTGACTGTTGAGGGAGAATTCCTAAATGAACCATGTCTCACACATATTCTACTAGGGGCAATGTGACTCCTCTCATCTACATATTTTACATATCGCAACACACCATCACATGCACACTGTATTTGTACATCTTGGTTGCATTTACTCTTGTTAGCTTATACTACTTACATGTTACACATTGTTTCATGTACTAGCCAGATACTTAGTATGTCGTTATCTTTTTCTATAAACACGTGCACATTTACATGGTATCTTAAGGTGAATGTAGGAATTTTACATATTCTTACACGATGCATGATATTCAACACTACTCTTTACCAGTCCCACTGAGGCTCTTAGGTGAATCTACCTTTGCTACTCTCATACTCTATACATCACAGGCCCTATTGCTACATTATTTACTACTTCTCGTTAATGTCACTTTACTCTTCGCTGATATATAAATACCTTGACATACTACTTAACTTTCTAACATGCTAATAGGTGCTTCATGTGTAACATTTTCCTTGCAGGATTACATACAAAAATGGTTGTATGTCACTTCTTGTCATTATTGTTTGTTATTTTTTGTGAGCTATGCCTTATGTTATGATTGATCATTGTTTGCTTATGGTTGCACCATCGAATTTGATTGTCTTGTGACATTGTGAGCGATGTCCCATGTATGCAACCCATTTTTCATAGTATATCTCTTATATTCATGCTTGTTTGTTACACTATCTTCTATTGCATGCTAGTTATTTTTCACTAACACTTGTTTCCGGCCTACATTGTTTGTTTGTGCCTTGGTTTCTACCATGAACATCCCTTACCTTTTGCAGGTATCCAACATATGATATACATATCAGTTTCAAGTCCTCTCCTTTGGGCCACATCCCCCTACATTCATCACATGCACCCCAAACGAGGGGGGGCATCAATTGGGTGAAAAAATCACCCTTATAGCAACACAGATCTCCGAAATAAAATAACATAGTACATAAATGGCAAAGGAACATAGTCATAGAATGGTCCAGAATCAAAATTGGGTCATAAACACAAAGCGAACACTAGTGGCCAGTAGCAGATGTGTCTTGGGGGAAAAATTAGACACTTTCTCAGTTTAGAAAATTTTCCAGTAGTTTACAGTACAGATCTATAGTATTAAGAACTTGCCTTTAGTTACAGAATTCACTCAATTACCTACAAACTTAGTTACAATACTGTTACAATCAGGATGTGTCAATCTGCAATGGCACTTTGAGAAGCGTCGTGAAAGGAGTAAAAAATATACCTCTCTCTGTAAAACTCTTCTCTTGGCATGAGATCGCCAAAAAAACTCACCCTTGGCATGATATTTCCCAAAAAACTTGGCCTTGGCATGAGACCGCCCAAAAAATTTACTATTGGCGTGAGATCACCCAAAAACCTCACCCTTCGGCAAAAAAAAACTCAAATCCAGTATCATCTCTAAAGTAAAACGGGACAAGTTTCTATCCTTTACTCTCTCATACATCAGGTGCACTCTTTCCTTATCTTTTTACTTACTTATACATGCATTACTCTAATTTTTCATATACAGGACTTTGACTACTCTTTTGGTCTTCTTTTGCAAGTTTTTCCTTACAATAGATAACTTGCATCAATAAACACAAGCTCCAGTAGCATGCTACCATGCACACACTTCACCCATAGGGTCTACCTCCCTTTCCTAGTTTCTACGGTTCACATTACAATCACTTCACGCTAATTTTCCACTCAGCACGCTATCAACTACACTTCCCTTTGGTTTACAAGGTACACATCTTCTATCTACTTTATGTTATCGAGTATTCACTCAACAACATAAAGTGGGGGAAAATGTAGACACAAAATCTATGCACTTTGGTACATTTCTAGGTCCTAAATCATACTAACGTATACATGGTTCCTAAGCAAGAAAACTAGTGGTTGACAACTCCTTTTGGGATCTTTGATTTCTTTATGTCTTGCACTTTATTAGTTTTACATGTCTTAAAACTCTGTCGGTACTTGACTCATTTATCTTTTATAGCCTCTGAAACTAGTGCTTGGTTAGGACAGAAGTTCCCAGGTACTCATGTCCCTCCTAGGTGCTCCTATCCTTATTTATCTTCTTCTTACTCTTTTGGGTCCTTTTCACCTTTTGGTCACCTTTTAAAACTTTGGGTCAGCCTTTCAGTTGTCAATTACAAAATTTAAACAAGGGAATCATATATATATATATACTTAGTTATTTCTCTCAAATAAGGGGCTAAGAACTATAACATTATCTATCATCACCTAAGCTTGCATAAAGGCACAAGATCACAACAAGGCATACATCTAGCACATCCATATAAGGGAAAAGGGTTGTATTATTCTGCATACATAGCATAAGAGGGGAGTTTATTTTATTTCATCACACACATCTTGCATACTTGGTGCAATCTACATCTAGTCCGCTATCATCATGCAACTTGTATAAGGGAAACCTAGGGCATCATTTCACACACAAGAATGGAGAACTACACAGAGTCTGAGATGTAGTACAACACTTGGTTGTAAGTTCACTCTTCGGGTGACCGCCGCGGTCAGTCCAACTCCACATTCTACATATTTTTTATTAGATTTGATGTGGTTTATGGGCATGTGCAGGTAGTCATCTATTTTACAGGTTACATGTACAATCGGCGACATTACAACGAAACTAGAGTGACAAAGCGAGATCAACAACAAAGTTCCTTCCATCTAGAAAAGACCAGGACCTGAGCATCTAAGCAGACACATGCACTCAGTTTAGTAACTAGTGCATGTGGCACTTCTATCCTCTCGTGGGAACTTCTGTCCTATGGATTTCTAGGGTTCCAAACCCTCACAGAGTCTTAACGACACTATTTCCATCCAGATCCAGTAAACACTCAATCCAGATCCACTAAGACTAGGTAAGTCATCTTTTTCATTTTATTTACTTAGGGTTTTACATCATTTAATGCTTATTGCTTGTCTACTAATGTACTTTATTTCTTGCATATCATTAGTTACTTTTAATTTAATATTTAATTCAATTTATATTTAATTAGTCTCTTCTAAGTATACATGTCCTATTTGTCTCATCTTTTTTCTTCTAATATTTAAATGTTAAATTGAATACTAATAGCGTCCTAATTGAATTTGATTGTCTATAAACTTACAATATTGTATTTGATTTGACACACACTATCTATCATTCATATAGAAATCATAAGCATGAGAGAGATCAAGCAATTGCTAGAATATTTTTATCATTGTGTGAAAGAAGCATTTTCTCATTGAGCACTTTTAGCATGCAACACAAGGTTTTATTTATGTTATACACAAAATACATTTTAAAAATTTTCAGCATTTTTATAAATTAAAAAAACCAATGTTTAATTCATGTTAAGATTTAAATAATACTTTCGGGATGGTTCTAATGCTCTTGACATTGTCTCTAGTCAAATCCAAATCCTTTAATTCGTGTTAGATTCGCATGACACTCTTGGGATAGCTCTAATGCTCTTGACATTGTCTCAAGTCATATCTCAATATATGATACTCGTGAGATAGTTCTAATTCTCTTTACATTGTCTCAAGTCAAATCCACTTGAATCTCACAACAAGACTTACAACACAATCTCAAGTTCAAGTTAAGGAATCGTCTTCAAATTACTTAAGCAAACTATATATCAATACATTGTGTTTACCCTAAAATTTGATATCAAAACCTTGTGTTTACCCTAACAATTGATTTTAAAACATTAATTTGATAGTATTCCTATATTTTGCATGAGTTAAGATATTGTTGTCATGCTAAATGTCTAGCAGGAAAAATTGAAAAAATTACCCATGACAACCAAGCCCCCACTTGAAAATTCCTCTCCCAGTCATTGTAAACCATTCCTCCATATGAACGTTCCTTAGTATCACCCTCATTATAGCTCATAGGAACATCATAATAATATTTTCAAGTGTGCATCATGTGCGGGGGTGAATTCCTAAGGTGATAGAAGAAGTCACTAAGATCTGAAGCAGAACAACTTTCCTCGGAGGCCTAGAAAGGGTCATTTTTGGCCATTTTACAACTATTGAACACCCTTTAGAAGCTATAACGGAAGGTTCAATCCATCTAGGAATTTTATAGGAGATAAATGAAGTTTTCAAAGGAATTTTAGGGAAAAAAATTGGAAGAAATTGAAGTCGGGAACAACTTGAGCAAGATCGGGTAATTTTGGGCATAGGGAATGAAGGCTACAATGGTCAGCTCCGGAAGGAATTAGGAGGGAAAAAAATATTCATTGGAAAGGTATTGGAATTTTATACATGATTTATACACCACTTTTTCTCCAAGATCTAAAAAACTTCTATGATAATCAAGGACACTATAAGTGCCCCTTCGAGTAAAGAATGGAATAGGCCTTAAAACCCAAATTGGAGGTAGAATTAGATCTTGATAATTGTTGTAATGATCTCAACAAGTTATTTGGAGCCAAAATCATATATGGTTTGACCCCAAAACACACTTTCATGCTCTCGGGGCAGAAAAAGCATTCTCTGTGTCTTAAATTGGACTTTGCAGGTGACATCAACATCCCAAAATGGCATGAGTGTGATTTTGAGCATGTTTTATCCCCTTTGATTTTCCCCAAGGTGAAAAGGTGACAAAGGGGACACCAAATTTCACTCCCCCATTTATTTTTAAGTTTCATCACTTGAAAACTTGACTTGAGGTGTCAGGAAGGGTGTGTGAATAACTTAAGTTGTCAAAACCCACTTTTCATGTTATCCTAACCCCTTGGATCACTTTTGAGCATGATATGTCCCCTTGGATTGTCCTAAAGGTGCAAAGGGCACAAGGGGGACACAAAATTTCACTCTACCATCTTGGCAAACTTCTCACAAACTAAACTTCACCACTTTTGCACCTAGGCACTCAAAAAATTACATTTTGACTGACCCCCACTCATGTACTTGGACCCATGGCATACTTTCAAGCCCTTATTGTCTCTTGGATTGAACCAAGTGAAAAGGAGACAAGGCTGACACAAAATTTCACCCCCCGTCTAACCACTAAGCTCTTGGTCGTATCAAAATCCATTGTTAAGCCCTCATAAGTTATTTTTTATCCCCTGCATATCATTCACACTAAACAAGAGGTTAC
The DNA here is from genome assembly GCA_019776745.2 of Taxus chinensis. Taxonomy (NCBI): domain Eukaryota; kingdom Viridiplantae; phylum Streptophyta; class Pinopsida; order Cupressales; family Taxaceae; genus Taxus; species Taxus chinensis. Next base: position 233,212,304 of record CM034153.1, read on the forward strand.
CACTTGTCACCATCTAGTGAAAAGTGCACATGTGTGTCTCTTGTGTCCTCTTTTTACCTATTGAACTAGTTCAACTCCACCTCAACCATCTAGTAACTCAAATTAAGTTATTGGGTCAAAGATGAGTTAAAGTTTGTAAGCAAAATGACTAACTCTCCTTACCTCTCATACTTAGCCATTTTTTATCATTAAAATTGTTAGTTTTTTTCCTCCCAAACTTCCATTTTTGCACAAGTATGTTATTGGTTTTTCCCAAAAAATCCATCTCCCAAATCTAAGAATTTATCATAACTCACAAACCGTGCACCCGATTTCCATCAAAATGTGTTGGTGCATTCCTCTTAAAAACACCCTCAAGATGATTATAGGAGCATTATCATTGATGCTATATGTAATTTGCAACATCCATTTGAAAATTGTATCCCCAAAGGTTACCTTTATAGATCTACAGAGTTCTAACGAAAGAAAAACATTAAAAAAATGGAGCTGAAGGTCTTGAAGTTGATTTAATAAATTCTGAATTAAATGTAAATATTACGTAGTCACTACTGAAATAAATGATGTATAAATGTTGAAATGTATAAGTGGCACAAGAAAACTAAGATATAAAGTATAAAACCCTAAGAAAAGGATAAGGAGAGAGGACTTAGCTGATTATTGCACAATCTGGGACTAATCTGGATAAAGAGAAGTGATGAATAGACTGGGAAAAGTGTCGGTACTGCTCACTGTTGATCACCTTATGTTTGCTCCTAGATTGTCGAAGGTACCTGTAACCTACAAAAGAAGAGTTCACCTTCACAAGCCCACAAACCACATCAAACCTAAAAATAAAGATGCAGAATGAGGATTCAAACTAAGCCCATCGATCACCCCGAGAGTGAACTTATGACCTAGCACTGCACTACATCTCAGACTCCATGTAGTTTTTGTGAGTGTGTGTAGAAATTTTGCCCTAGGATGCCCTTGTGCAAGTTGCACTTGATAACGGTTTATAGCTAGAATGCAGTAATGTACTATAATGTGTGGATGGAATAGAATGAAATTCCCCTTCCTATGGTGTGTATGCAGAGTATGTAGTCCCTTATCCCTTGAATGGATGTTAGATGGATGCTTTGGAGTGCTTTAAGTTTCCTTTGAATGCAAGCTTAGGTTATAATAGTAATTCTTAGTGTTTGGTCCTTTATTTTGAACACATGACTATTTATTTATATGATTCCCTTGTTTGAATTTCATAATTGAAAACTGGAAGGCCGACCCATAAGTGAAAAAGATGCCCAAAAAATAAAAGAGACCCAAAAGAATCGAGTAAGGTGAAAAATGGGCAGGGGCACCCAGAGGGGACAGGGGTGATTCTATCATAGTTAGGTGTTAGTGTTTGAAGCCATAAAATATAAATCAGTAAAATTTTGACTGGGTTATAAGTTGTGTAAGACCAAATAGAAAACAAGAAACAAATAAAAAAGTCCAAAGATAGTTGTCAATCACTAGTTTTCTTGCTTAGGAATAATGTAAATGCTAATATGCTTATAGGACCTAGAAATGTACTCAAGTGTGTGATTTAGTGTCTACATTTTCCCCCACTTTATGTACTTGAGTGAATACTAGATAACATAAAGTAAATAAGAGATATGTACCTCATGATCCTATAGAGCGTGCGACGAATAGTGTGCCGAGTGGACAAGTGAAGCGTGAAATGATGCAAAGTAAAGCATGGAGACTAGGAAAGGAAATTGACCCTAGGGGTGAAGTGTATGCATTTCGTTTTACCTATTTTTGTTGTATTTTGTGATTGTCTCTTCCTATAGGGATGGACCTACAAAAGAAGAGAAAATATATAGTCAAAGTCCTCCATATGACAAATCAGAGAAAAATGTGCATAAGTATGTAAAAGTGTGTAAAGGAAAGTGTGCACCCGATGTAAAAGAGTGTAAAAGGATAGAAAAGTATCTTGAAAATGCTATGAAGAGTGATTTTTTTGGGCAATCTCACGCCAAGAGTGATTTTTTTGGGCGATCTCACGCCAAGAGTGAATTTTTTGGGTGATCTCACACCAAGTGCGAGTTTTTTGGGCAATCTCACACCAAAGAACAAGTTTTGGGGACAAAGGTCTAGTGTTACTCTCCTTCCATGAATATGCTCAATAAGCACCACAATAGATGGTGCGTCCCTAATTTTTCCTTGCTATCCCGATTTGTTCTGAATTAGTTACAAGTGTATTGATTGAAGGATATTGCATGCATTATGTAACTGGAGGACTATGCCTGTAACCATAAAATTGCTCTGAAGGCTTCTATCAACTAGGTTGATATGAGAAGATGATTATGTGTGCCCTTAGTACATTAGCACCTAGGGGAGGACACAGGTTCCCAGACGCTATTGTCTGATGTTAGGCATTGGTCTCTGTGTTAAGCTAAGGACCCAAGTTATATTTTGAACCATTATGTGATTGTGTTCCTGTTTTGTTGTTGTATTGTTATGATCTTTGTTGTAGTTTTGAGATGTTGTAGGGGTAATTTGTTCACCCAATGTATGCCCCCCCATTTGGGGTGCATGCGACGATGGTAGAAGGATGTGGCCCAAAGGAGAGGACATGATGTTGTTCTGAAGTGTATACCTACAGGGGGTAGGGGATGTACATGGTAGAAACCAAGGCACATGAAAACAAAGTAGCTAATAACATGTGTTACTAGAAGAAGTAGTAAACATGCAATAGAAGACAATGTATCAAGTAAGTTTGTATACAAGATGGACCATAAAAAATGAGTTTCAAACATGGTACATCAGTCACAATGTAAAGATACAATCATGGTCGTAACGGCCAAAAGCATACAATAAACATACAAGACATAGGGAAAAGCCCAAAAACAATAATATACAATAACAAACAATGTCAAGAAAAGTGTATCAGATTACCATCATGGCATAGAGTCCTACAAGGCAAATGCTATGCATGAAGCACTCATTAGCATGTTAGAAAGATTAATAGTATGTAAGGCACATATGTATCAATGGAAATTAATGTGCTAGAAAGTAGAAGTAGTAAATGATAAAACAATAGCACCTGTAATAAGTGAGAGTAGTAAAGGTAGATGCCCCCAGGAGCCTCGGTGGGACTAGTAAAAGGTACAGTGCCAAGCATCATTGCAGAGTGTAAAACCTATAAGAGATCTGCATTCACCACAAAATACCAAGTGAATGCGCATGTGTATATAGAATGGTGATAACATACTAATAATCTGTCTAGCATAGAAAACAAAGTGTAACATGTAAATAGAATAAGCTAGCAAGAATAGATGCAACCAAGATATGCAAATACAATGTATGAGTGTGATGGTATGTAAAGTGTGAAGATGATAGAAGCAGCATGCCCCCCAAAAAATGTGTATGAGATGAGGTTCATTTATAATAACCCTCAATATTCAAGAATGAACCATAGAACAAGAGTGTGTTGTCGGGTAATGTGTTGTGTGAGAGTAGATGCTAAAAATATGTATCGTGGAACGTTGAGCATGAAATGTGTAGTGGGTGTGGGGTTCATTTCAAAATTAAACCCTCAATAATCAAGTATGAACCATGGAACTAGAGTGTGTCACATGGTAGTGACAGTACAATGTGTGTACCAAAGGTGTAGGAGTGCTGAGAAATATTAGTTATGAAGCGCGGAGTATGGAGTGTAGTAGTAGACACGAGAAACGGTCGAGAGTTTTTGGCAAATGGATGTGATCATTATGAACAAGAGTATCCAAAGTATGTATAGTGGATGCAAGGATATATATATATATATATATTAGTATGTGTACCATGAATGGAAGGATCCATAAGTAAGCATGAGTATAAAAGCATGTACAGAGTAGTATAGGAGTGTAGAGAGATGTAGCAAGGTGTGTCCATAGTGTAGATATGAGAAATTTTTGCTAGAAATATTGACGTGAATTGCAAAGCAAGAGTAATGTATAGAAGCGTATGTGAATAATATGGATAGACAACTGTTGATTAGAACACTTGACTACGAGGGGGAAGAGTTTGATGCCCCCTAAGTGTGTGAGTGATGGATATCTAGCTAAGGATGGAAGAGAGACCATTCCATGGTGGCGGATGTAGCAATGTGTCAAGAGTATCGTATTGGTGTTAGGAGGAGTAAGTTTTCCAAATTAATATGTAGTATGGAGAATAAGTGGAAATTGATTTTTGTGATGGTGAGTATGTGAAATAGTGTAAATTTCAGGAGGAGATGTGTCAGGAATAAAAGGAGCAAGCGGAGGGAGATAGCTGAGGCTGAGTCTGGTGGATTGTGTGGGAATGGAAAGAAGTTCTTTGACTCCTTTTACATATTTTTCTAATCCGGTGCCAGTGAAACGGTAACGAAGCATATACTGATACCCGAGACGATACTTTTTGAAATTGGGAGGAGGGGTGCCCGAACTAGGGGCTTCAGGTGAATGATCAATAATCTTGCAAAAGGCAAATGGGGAGGGAATTTCCAAGGCCTCATAGACCACACCCTGGTATAGGAATTTAATATGTGTGTGAAGGGTTGAAGGGACCACATGCATGGCATGGATCCAAGGCCATCTAAGGAGAATATTATAATTAAGATTATTAAGCATTACATGGAACGGCACAAAAAAAGTGCAAAGCCCAACAATAATGGGAAGTTTGATTGTGCCTAAGAATTTTTTAGGAATATCTAAAAGCCACGAATACAAATAGATGAGGGTGTTAAGGATGCTTCAGAAAAGCCAAGTTGTTGAAGGCATGGTAGGTTACAAATGTTAAGGTTGGAGCCATGATCATTTAAAGCTCTTTTAACCCTTATGTTATTGATGCAAACATGAATATAAAGAGGGGGATCATTATCTAAAATAGATTCAGAAGGAATTTTTGCAAATGTAAAAGTAATGTGTTCTTCTTTAAAAGATAAATTTGTAATAAATTTATGATACACGTATTCAAGAGAAGTACGAGGATGAATGTAAGTATTAGCCAAAAAGAGTTGATTTTATTTGCACATTTAGGATTAGCCTACAAAAAGGCAGGTATGGAGACACTCATGGTGGCAGGATGCTAGGGTAGTGAAGCTAGTAGTAAAGAAGAAACTAAGAGTGTTTGAATGAGGGTTTAGGTTCACCAAATGATTTAATAAATTATGAATTAAATCTAAATATTGTAGAGTCACTACTGAAATAAGTAATGTATAAATGTTGAAATGCATAAATGACACAAGAAAACTAAGATATAAAGTATAAAACCCTAAGCAAAGGAAAAGGAGAGATGACTTAGTTGATTTATGCGCAATCTGGGACTAATCTAGGAAGAGAGAAGTGATGAAAAAGTTGGGAAGAGTTTTTTTATTGTTCATTGTTGATCGTCTGATGGTCACTCCTAGATTGTTGAAGGTACATGTAACTTGCAAAATAAGAGTTCACTTGCACAAGCCTACAAAACACATCAAACTTAAAAAGAAATATGTAGAATGGGGAGTTTGACTAACCCCAGTGGTAACCCCAAGAGTGAACTTATAACCGAGCATTGGACTACATCTTAGAATCCATGTATTTCTTGTAAGTGTGCGTAGAAATTTTTCCCTAGGGTACCCTTGTGTAAGTTTCACTTGATAGCGGGTTGTAGCTAGAATGTAGCGATGTAGCAGAATGTGTGGATGGAATAGAATAAACGTCTCCTTCATATGTTGTGTATGTAGATTATGCAGTCCCTTATCCCTTGAATAGATGTTAGATGGATGTTTTGGAGTGTTGCAGGTGTCTTTTCAATACAAGCTTAGGTGATAATAGTAATGCTTAGTGGTTGGTCCTTAATTTTGAACACATGACTATGTATTTATATGATTCCCTTGTTTGAATTTTGTAATTGACAACTAGAAGGCTGGCCCATAAGTGAAAAAGAGACCCAAAATAAGCAAGTAAGGTGAGAAAGGGTTAGGGGCACCCATATGGGATAGGGGTGCTTGGGTGCTTCTTTCCTAGCTAGGCATTGATGTCTATAAAAGATAAATCAATAAAATTCGGATTGGGCTATAGGGTGTGCAAGACCAAATAGAAAACAAGAAACAAAGAAAAAAGGTCAAAGATAGTTATCAATCACTACTTTTCTTGGTTAGGAATCATGTAAATGTTAGTATGCTTTTAAGAACTAGAAATGTACCCAAGTATGTGATTTAGTGTCTACAGAAGCAAAATCTAAAATTTTGAGACCAATTTCGTTGCAAAATGACATCTAGAAGACCTTCGTCCAAAAATAGTAAGTTTACAAGGCTTCTATTGGACTGAAAAAATGGCTAAGTAGAGAGAGTGTGCGGAAGAGTGACACACACAAGTGGGGTGTGTGTACGCATGCGAGGAACAATTGAAGTGGCACGTGCCCATGAAGGTATAACCCAAGACATAGCCAATTTTACAGTTACAGGCTAAAAATAGAAAAACATAGTTGGAGTGCAGATCACGCAAAGGAGAAAAGTAATGATGACTTAACGGCCAAGGAATGTCTATTTTTTGGGATAAAGCACATGCAAAGCGAAGATGAAAGATCATGCATGGATTGAGCTATTATTAGGATTAGAGCAAGCACTAAATTTAGGATAATCTATTATTAGCTCCATTGTAAGAGCATGCAATTGTTCACACATGGCTATTTTGAGCATGTAGACTATTTTGAGAATGCATGAGTGGTGAAGGGCAAGTCCCCACCCCTATATATACTTGTTATACTTCATTGTATTAGATACCCATGATGTAAGAGAGTTGTGTTGATATGTTATACTAACGCGCATGACTCTGTGGTGATGATTGTTATGTATTCAAATTCTAATATCTAATATTTTTGATGTAATGGATCATTATGGATGGATTCTAGTGATTGATGTGTTTGAGTATGGTGATCACATGGTGCAATTGATCTTAGTAGCTATCTGATCGGGTTTGTTTCCTTATTACATGTGTTTCCATTCTCAGCTCGTGTTATGATAACTATAATGTTATACACTTGAATGAATACTTTGGTATTGGTTATTGTGGATATATATGCTAACATATTGATAAGATAGTACAAAGGAGGGACCTAGTAGCTTCACGTGCTTCGAGTGATCGTTCAAATCTAACTGAATGAAGTGCTAGCGCGCATAGCAGTTAGGTGGAAATAAAGATACTGTAGCTTCGTGTGTTCAAATATAGTAACTTTTCAAAAATGGTAAACTCTCAGCACCCGTGATACTCCAAACAAGAAAAAACCATCAAAAGGTGAAAACTATGAGAACTTACTAAAAATAGTTGTCCTAGTCATGACCTACTAAAAATAGAAAGTCTTGCAATTGGGCTCAAATCACTTGTATCAATTCATATTCTTCCTATCTCACTGATTTTTTTCCATATTTGCAAGACCAAGGACTTGTCTCATGGTTCAAATAGGAGAGAAACCCCTCACAGGATTCCAAAACATTAGTCTCGACGTAAATTCTGCATGGCACGTGTTGATGCAAGAAGCTAGATTATTCAACTCATCCTAATTGTTACAGAAGGAGGTTTTCATGATTGAATCACTCGGAGAATTTTCACAGAAGATAATTATGAAGTTCAAGAGAGTCACGAGAAGAAAGGCTACCGAGGTATTCAAGACCATCACATTGCAAGATCAAGAAGGCACCGCAAATCCACTCAGTATAAATCTCACAACAGTGTTTCTAAACACATCCAATGCTCCGGAGTGTTCCTGCATCTCACATAAGGAGATTGCAACCACAATGTTTATATCTAATAAGAGGTTAGAGGCACAAAGTTTCATTCAAAGAGCAATCCTTCTACCTATAGGAGAAGACCTATTTAAATGAGGATCAGATGAGCAAAAAGGTGTCCAGGTATTCTAAGTATGTTTCCATTCAAAAGGGAGACATTTTTGTCACGAAGGTGAATTTTGGAGTCAGGGATGATAAGGGGATGATCTCCATGTTCTAACTTCGACTTTGTGTTCAAAAGGATCATCATGTTTCCATGATCAGGTAACCATCTCGAGTCCACATGTTGCAATTCACTTCATAGTGTTTTTGAACACTCATTCAATGCATTGGAATAAGTCTGCATCTCGCATGAGGAAGCAATTGCAATCACCAGGTTTCAATTCAACGGGTGGTCAGAGGAAATGAATTTCATTGAGGGAGAATCCTTCTATCTAGAGGAGAAGGTCTTTTTTAATGAGTAACAAACAAGCAAGAACATGTTTGAGCATCTTGAATTTGATTGCATTCATAAAGGAGACACCTTTGTCACGGAGATGAATTTCGAGGCTGAGAGGAGTAAGGTAGTGATATCCATGTCCTAACTCCTACCTTGTGGTCAAAGAAGATCATCATGTTCCCATCTCAGTACAGACCTCATAACAGTGTTTTTGAACACTTATTCAATACCCTGGAAGGTGTCTATGTCTCGCAAAAGAAAGAGTTGCAATCTTAGGATTCCAATTCAACAAGTGGTCGAGCGCAAATAACTTCATTCATGGTTCATCAAAGGCCAGATCTTCATCAACAGAGGTTTTGTTTTTATCATATTAATCAACCCTCCTCCTCTCTCTTTTCTTTCTTCTCCCCATATTCTAATTTTTCATTAAGAATATATTTTTTCACTATTTGGTCTTATTCACTTAAGCGACTTTTAATTTGACATTGTAAGAATTATTTTTCATTAATAAGAAAAAGGCTCACTTTTATTCTCTAGAAATGTAAAAGGTCGCAAGTGATGAGGAAAGGTGAAAATTCGTGTGGGGGGAGACGAAAAGACATTTTTTGTAAGCTATAAATTAAAATGGCTTCTCCATTCCAAAGGGTTAGTAATTGTTGATTGTTGATAGTTGTTGGGCTTTGTATCACTACTACTACAAGCAATAAAACTATGTTTCTTTCATCTCCTTTCCTATGTTCTTCTACTCTCTCTCTCTCTCTCTCTCTCTCTCTCTCTCTCCATTCCAACTCTGCAAACACTACAATCTAGTGTAATGTCCCCAAATGGAACACTTTGCACCCAAGTTGGATTTTTGGCAAATCCAAACCCAAAATGTAAATTTATAAAATATAGATCAAACCAAATCTGCAGATCTAAAATTTCTTCAAGAAATTGCGACTAGGGCTTACCATAAAACATATAAAAATACACCTTTAGAATAAAGGATTTTCACTCCATTTTGTCATATTGCATTTATGAGACCAAAATATGAAGAAACATATTGATTTAGACTGCAAAAAAGATGATATTATTTTATTAAATCAACAAAATAGGCTGCACTTTTAAATTAATAAAGATGGTACCTTTGAACACCAAAAAATATCTGAAAATGATCATATTTGACCTCTAAAAATCAACATTATTGATGGTTGTCCTAAACAGATCAAAAACAACCTTTAAATATTCCATATTTGCTAAGAAATGGGTCATTCCACATAAGATAGATAGGAAAAGACAGCTGCAATTTCACTTCAAACCCCTAATCCAAATATCTGCAAATCTCCTTCAATCAACTGATGGACATAAACAAAAAATACTTGTCAATCCATTGAAACACAATGGAAACCCCAAGATAGAGAATCCCCTTGAACTCTTGGAGAGTTTTCGTCCTCAAAAGTGTATTTCTAAAGGGTTTCGTCTTTAGAAATAAAATAGACAAAGCTGAAAGTTTCATACAACATCAGAAATAGAGAAATATTCAAGTGTGTGAATTAAGGCAAGTCCACTTGCATATATAGCTTTGAGACCCAAATGGCCACCTTCCATGGCCAATAAGATTTTTCCTTCATTTAATATTTTCTTCCACCCACATTTGCTCCACAAGCAAGTCACATTTCCTTGGGTAATTTATTATTTCTAAATGTTTTGTGCCTCCAATTTTTCCTTCCATGTGCAAGTCGCACTTTCCTAGAATAAATCAATTTTGCCCAATTGTTTTTCCCTTTTGTTTGTCTTTTCTATGTTTAATTTATCATTAAGTCCATAATAATTTATTGTAAGTGTTTTTTATAATGTTTTATTTTATTTTTGCATTTTATAATAATATATTATAACTTAAGTCACCCTTACTTCCATTTCTTAGCCGTCGGGTAAACAAAATAAGTTAAGGGTCTTTGTCATGATTATCCTAAGAAGCAGGACATTACATCTAGTATGACCAAGAAAAAACTTTGTATCTTTGATTGATGAATTCATAGAACCATGTCTCCAATTTGTTAGTCGTATTATTGATTGCATGGTTGAATTCTTCTAATTAAATATAAACCTACTTTAATTAATATATGTAAATTTTGTAAGTCTACTCACAACATTAACCTTCTCCCCCTATTTCTCTTACTCCCCTGTACATTGTACAAATATTTTTCCACAAGTTTAGTGAAATATTCTTGTGTAATCTTCAGCCTAACGATCACCCCATAGTTTTAATTAATTTACATTCAATAATAAGAGTCTCCCCATACCCAAGAAGAGGTGTAACCCCCTAACCGTTGGTGAAAACCAATAATCTACACTGAAACAAATTATTTCACTACTAAATAATTTAAACCCAAGTCATTTATTTGTCTTCCATTTAATTAGAAACAATTATTAAGTATTATTCATTTATTATACATGTTAAAAGTTGTATGATACTTCTAAGATAATTCTAATATTTTTGACATTGTCTCAAGTCAAATTCAAATTCCTACAAGACTTGCAACACATTCTCAAGCCAAAGCTAAGCAATTTTCTTCAAATTATAACTTAAAATTGATTTGGCAATATTTTTGTGAGTTGAAGATGCTTAATTATAATACAAGTCATCCATTTACAGATTAGTTACAATGCTCAATTAAAACACTATTCATTTATTTGTATTACATTTTATTGAGAATCTTGATTAAGTAGATTTAATCTACTTAATTAAAATGCAATTCATTTATTTGTCTAATAGAGTAACCCCAGCCAATTTAAATTTTCAATCCAAAATGGAATTGCATTTCTCCTACTTTATTATTTGTTCGATATCAATTTATTAAACAATAAAATTCAAGTCCAAAGATTATAAATTGAGTCATAAAGCCGATTATCCATGCAGCTAAAATGGGATACTCATCCTTCAATCAATGGAACTCAACATATTTGCTATTTTCGTTTTTACATATATAATTATGAATTATGATATTTTAATCTAGAATTGATCATTGCACATGCTTTAGGGAGTTTTTATTTTCTTTCACTTACTTTTATTTCATTAGCAATTGATATTTCAATAAAAAGGATAAAAGTGATATTCAATGAAGAGGAGTCAATCATAGAACAATGACCAATAATGACAAGGATAGATGTAAAGTTAAAGACTACTAATGTCAATTTTTCACTTAAAATTTGACCAAAAAAAAAAAGTCAATACAACAAATCATATCAAATTAAATAATATCACGAGTGAAAAAAATACTCACCCTAAAAAAAAATTGTATAAAAAACCACCTAATTTAAATACCTTATGAAAACTCTTTCCACATTATATAAATGCTCCCAAAAAAATATTTAAATTTAAAAAAATGTAATTTATTAAATATTAAAATTTAAAAAAACATAATCTAGTAAAGGGCTTTTTGGTCCCAAAATATTATACTTCAATAATTAAAAATGATAAAAATATTATTTTCTAAACATTTAAGTCATCAGTTCTCCGTGTTTAGAAAAAACAGACTACCTATAATTTCTATACCTAATTGCATCCCAAAATACAAACTTGATGTGTTTGTAGTATAAGTTTATGACATCCTTTCTGGGTAAGTCACTCATGAAATATCAAGGATCGAATGAGAATAAACTCCTTAGTTTCCTTCCTAGTTTCCTCGAACCTTAAAACTATGAACCTTGTTTATCTAATAAAAATATTATAGGTTTACTACATTGAGAGCGTATCAATTCATTGTATTTAACAACGTCTATAGAGTTAAATGATGATTATGATACAGGAACGTTTCCCTGTTTATTGAGACGGGCATTATTAACTTCCTGTTTCCTGTTATGATACATCATGTTCTGGGATAATGTCATCTTCAGCTAGATTAATTAGCTATGAAAATAAGTCGATTCTCCACAAGTTTTATAGAATCGGAGCTGTACACAGATTCGCCCTTGTTATCTCACACTTTGAACAAAGGCATCACCTCACCTCCAAATCAAGCAATATCTTGGACTCCTAGATGCCATGAACATATCTCGTGTTCGAGTCCAGTCAAGTGCAATATATACACGCTGAAAACTGCAAGTGGAACCAATATTCAAAAGCTGCAATTGGAACCAGTACCTCACAATTTGTGTCTGAAGTCATTGTGATGATTATTGTGGTAAACTCCGTGTGCCTCCTGTAAATTGTAATTAAACTTCATTGCAGATCTCAATCCAAACCCATGATTCTTTGAATTATGAATAAATCCATTCTGAATGACAATCTTTTGCACAGTTCCACCAACAAGTCAGCAAGTGAATAATACCAGATTCTCTAGGCCAGGTAATATCCCGTTCACGACAATCTAGTGTCCTCAAAAATTCATCTGTACTAAGGCTCCCGTCCTTATTTGTGTCAAAAATATGAAATATGATATCCACCAAATTGCATGTAATTGGAACATTGCACACCTGCACAGTGAAAAATTACAGACACTCACCACAAATTTCAACTCAAAGCTATCCAAATTCATAAATCATATTATTCAAAGAAAAAGAATCTAAAGGCATGCACATCTGTCATCATCGTAATAGAAAAAGCAAGCAGAGTTTAAGCTTTAAAATCAGTTAACTACATGAGATGCTGCTCGCTCAAAATCTGTCTTTGTCAATAAACCATAGACTTCTCCATAGCTACACATGGCTAATGCCAAAGGATGTAGTTTCCTGCGTAGCTCAACAAAGCTCCAGAATTCCTGCAATGATGCACAAAACAATGCATGATGTATGTTTAGAGGTATTTGCACCCCACGACATGAGAAATTGACAAATTGAGAAGACGTCCACAAGAAAAAGGCATACATTGCGTGTAATGCGTATGTTACTCAAAGCAGGGTCATTGGTCATATCATCAATTCGATCCAAATACTGATTTATATGTTTCATATCAGCAGCAGCAACCATGGATAACGCAAAATCTTTAGCTGATATGGTACCATGTGACTGATAGTCATAATGCTCAAACTCTAATTTTATTATCTGCCAAAACATTACAGATTCAATAAATATTTAAAAGCTCATAGTACAGGGAAAGCAGATATGCACACATAATTCGAATATCAGTAGAACTCGACCAGTAACCTTTGTTCTAACAGTTACAAAGTCCGATAAGCAAGCAGTAAGTAGCGCAGAGAGAGCCTAGGAACACATGTATCAAACAATGAGATCATCATGATATCCAAAATAAACCATTCCAATACAAAATAAGATCATTTGGATATTTTGAACATGTACTGTGTGCATTTGCTTTTCTTTATATTATTGAGTGCTTGCTTTGAATCCCTTGTGTGGATAGTTGGATTTCAATCAAAGGGTTATCTGGTTATTTTGCTTCGTGGATATATTAATTGTTGATTTTCTTTTTAACAAGGCTTGATTGTGATCATGGCTGTTTGTAAGGTTTCTTTGAAAAACATTGATGGTTCGAAAGGGTTATTGATTTGCCTTCTTAAATGGGGTTTTGGCTGTAATCATTATTTTTGTGAATTGTTCTTTGGAAAATATTGATGGCTTTCACTGTGGAAAGAGCTATTGGATAATCAAATTATATGGAAGTTTCCTGCATCTCTAACCCTTAACTATATGGCTGGTTTCTTGAGAAAGTTTGCATGAATAGATCCAGTGTTCTCACAGTTATGATGCTTCTTTGATAAGTTTATTAGGCTAAAAAGGGGATGGCATTGCCAGCTAATGCTGACCGTCTACTTTTTTTGTTTTGATTAATGTAGATCTGAATTGACAGTTGGCTTCCCTAAGAATGCAGACCTTGGTTGTATCAGTGAGAAGTCCTGTGTGGTTTCATTTTATACATATGGATTGGGCTAGCTACACAAGATAGTCTACTATAGCAGCATGCTTAGAAAGAGTACTGTAATAGCTGTAAAAAGTAGATAGCATTTTGTAAGCCTCATGTTCCATAGTTGACAGAATATCACCTTGAACTCCTGTTAAGGATTAGTTCTTTAAGAACTTCTTGTAATTGTTGTGTTCTCTCCTTTGGAATAATGGAAGGAGTTGATATCATTCTGAGAGATCTGTCTTCTAACCTCTCTTCTTACTTGACTGTGCAAGAGATGTCTTGTTTTACTGTGTGCCATTTGACTCTTGACTGAATAGTAAGAGTCTGCAAGAGATCTGGTCTGTGATGGTTCTTTTGTCCAGGATGGGATGCACCCTATGAAAAATCTTTTGACTGCAATAAATCTCTAGAAGAAAGGAAATAAAGGTTGGGAAAATATGAAAAGTGAATTTGATTGTTGTTGTTCTTGTTTATACCTTAGTGGATTGTAACTTAAAAAGGAGGTGTTGTGAACCCATTCTTGGATGGGCTAGTCACTCTTATGACCATAATCTCTTGAAACTTTTTGTGGTTATCCTGCATTTAACTTGACTATAATATTATAGCTTTTTTGACTGTCACTCCTCACGTCACCGTAGCTTGTTTCCAAGAGATGCTACTGAGAGATCTTATCAGGTAAACCCTTGGATGACTGAAGCCTTGGGCCAAGGTGTGCCTTGATTTTATAATTGAGACAGTCACTTCAGTGATTGCAGCCTTGCACATACTATGTACAGTTGTGATTATAGCCTTGTGCATACAAGTAGTATCAGAGCTTAGAGTTGCAGCACTAGGACCTTATGGGACTATTCCATTCTAAAAGTTGACTCCGGGAGTACAATCCTCAATTGTGTTCACGGCTTGTGGACATAGACACAAAGATCAGAGACCTGTTGGCTCGAAGGGTAGCTGGGTTCTTTATGAGTCTGGTGTAAGAGATAGTTGTGCTAATGGACGCAGTACCCAGATTCATCTCCTGGTACAAGTGAGTTCTGATGCCCCCCCCTATGTGCAGGTTTATAAATGCTTTGGACAAAGTAATGATTTGTTACAGCATCAAAATGTTGGGAGATCTGTCCACATGATTTGATGTGATCATTTATCCGTCCATTGTACCTCCTACTTTGCATGCTTGTTGGATGAGTCAGCAGATGGTGGGGGTACCTTGTTCTACTTGACTGACTATATGTGTTAGTGGTTGTACAAAAGTTGCGCATATTTTTCAGAAGGCTCTATATAGAACCAGATTCCTTAACTGACACCCTCAATGGAGGGAGGTGTGCAGAGGACCCTTTTAACAGTTTATCATCCATCTCATGACCACAAATCAGGGATAGCATGTTGAAGATGGGAGGAATAAAGTTTTAGGTTTTTATTTCAACAATTATTTGCGTGTTTTGGGTCCACTATCACCTATTCCCATCTACTAGGAGCTTTGCTTGTTTTTTAGTCCACTGTCAACTATTCTAGATCCTACATAGTATTTTGGAGTGAATGCAAAGCTTGTTTTGTCCATCGTCAACTATTCCTATGTGATATTGATATGATACAAAGCTGTGATTCAGAAATCGCCATTAATCAGCGGTAAATCACAATACGAACATGAAACTATTTAATTTTTAATAAAATCGCAATTTTTGTTATGGCAATTAATTGCCGATTTTCAGCAAATAAATTCGTCATGCACCAAAAATCAGCAACTACATTGCCAAAAAACACCAACTAACAGTAGCAAATGCCTGGAATGAAAAAAAAAAGTTGTTTTTCTGCGATTTCTCTCTATGAATTTGATGACTGCCTGCTAGGGTTTTGAGTCAGCTAGGGTTTCCAATTTGTTAGGGATCGCCTAGGGTTTCAAAGGTCAAGCTTTGCCTTCAAGGATTACAGTGGCACAGCCTGCAGGAGTAACAGGTTACAAAACCACAATCATTTAAATTAATTTTCATTGTTCATGAATCATTATTTGTCTAAGACTCTAAGCATTTGGAAAGTCAGCATTGCTCCATAACCTTGTTTCGTTGAAGAGTTTGAGCTCCTTGAGGAGCACTGTGATAAGTTGATAACCTTATTTGATACTAATAATGTATAATAAACAAGCTTTGGGAAAAATTGCTTGGAGAAGAGAATAGAATCAGTGTTTCGAACAACACTTTCTTGTCCATCATCATTGGATATTAGCAGTCTATAGCTCCTAGACTTATTTTAGGCACACCTGATGAAATGTAATATGTATATTGATACTTCGAAATTCACGACTCTATGAGTATTGTAGTTTGTGACTTTGTACTCTTTTTTGGTTAAAAATTAATAAAAAAATATACTTATGGCATTTTGTACATTCACTTAGCATGTCATTTAACAATGTTTTATATTTAATTAACTTTATTTTGTGAATTTAAACTGTTTTTTAAATTAGTGTAAAGCTGCTGAGTAATGCCGAGAAATTGCCAATTCCCAATTTCCGAGTCAAATTTTGGGCTGACAATTAATTGCCGAGTACAATTTTTTTAACTATGATACTCAGGATCCTATGGGGAATTTTGGAGAGAACTCTAAAACAAGTTCCATACTATTAAAGAAAGGTAGATGAAAATTTTGTGAACACTGAAGGAAACTGAAACTGTTAATAAATTGATAACCTCCTTTATATCTCATTTAGCATTCCTTCATCCTAAAGGAGATAGACATTTGATTTTGATGGCTGAGACTAAATTTTAAATGACATTAATTTTAGAAGGTTTTAGCATGGACACTTACTTCCTTATGCAAATCCCTAATAAACCTCTCGAATTCTACCAGCTGGAGACGATTTTTCCCATCCTTTCCAAAGAAAAATTGCAAGAGCCCTCCATTTTCTACAGAATCCTCAACTTTAAACCCTGAGCGGCGGCCATCACGATGAGCAACTCCTTGCCTGTGTTTAGCTCGCATCAATTTCATTACCTTCCTGAACTCCTCTCTGTCAATCTCTCTGAAACATGGAATTATCCACATCAAAGTTATTTCAAAGTTCAAGTAGGTAAGAAATAATTAAATATTATGGAGTAAATGTTTTTTTATAAAAAACTGTAGAAGAGAAATGCAATCAAAAGCTTCAATTATTTGGCACACCACTAGGGGACTGTTCCACGCATTGCATATAAGTAGAACATGGTGTATTCATTCAAAAGCAGAAGTATTACAAATGAGCAGGCCTGGAGCTGTCTTGAGAACAAGAAGACAGTGTACTAGCCTTGTTGTGTGCATTGTTATTTTGATGAGAATATCAGTCGAAAAAGTAGAACCTTTACAAATGAGCTGACCTAGAGATGTCTCGAGAACCAGAAGGCCATGTACTAGCCTTTGCAAACAGGCCAACTTGAAGAAAGACTGAATTAGTAGTGTCTTAAACATTATGACTTCCTCCAGGCCAAAAGAATTGTTAAAGCTTGCCATAAATCATGTAGCTTTGTGAGTTTCATACAGGCAATATATGAAGTACTTGATAGATACGTCAAAATTGAAGTACACAAGAAAAGCAATAAATTCCAATACACTATCTGGAGACGATCTTTGAAGACTCATATTCAAAATCATATCTGTGACATCACCAGACCCATTCAACCCTTTAATTTCAAGAGGGTCTATTGTATCTACCTTCTCAAAACAAATTCATATCTGAATCTCTTAGAAAACACATCCCCAGTGAAGCATCCTTTTAGAATGTCAAAAGGCTATCTGAATCTCTTAGGAAGTACATCCCCAATGAAGCATCCTTTCAGAATGCTTAAGGCTAACTCTTTTTCTCTGCATTTTCTTAAAAAGCATTCTTATTGCTCAAGCTTTAAGAAGAATATTTCCGATGAAAAATATTTTTATATGAAAGTAAGACAATCATTTTGGCTACCAAAGCCTTTTAGATATCATATGATGAGCATTTAAAACAAGAGAAAAAAAAAGTAATAATGGAAAGCAAATAACAGGGGTGTTCTCCAAAGCAAGTGATACTCAACAACATAGTAATATAGATTCAAAAGTTCTACCTCGGGCATCAAGGGAATTTCCAGCAAGATTGCCAGAATCTTGACACACAAGAACATTAGGACCAGTTTCATTCCACATAAGAGGTTAAAGAAGACTCTCAAGCATGGTTACCAAATCCTGTACAATCCATATTTTACATATATTCATGTCATAATATAGTATATATACTTAATTTTTTTGACAGGACTACCCACTTTTTTACTGGAATTTGGGATTTTCAAATTTTTCCCCAGTGTACAGATCTGAATTTCTGAACTTGTTAACTGTACACTCTCAAGTCTGCAGATTTCAGGAGGTTAAAGAAGACTCTCAAGCTTGGTTATCAAATCCTCAAGGATCTGGCCCAAATTCTCGTCCAATAAACAATCTTGAGACGATCTTTGAAGACCCTTATTCAAAACCATAGCTATAACATAACCAGACCCATTCACCCCTTGTAAATTCAAAACCATATCTATAACATTACCAGACCCATTCACCCCTTGCAAATTCAAGAGGGTCTATCATGTCTACCTTCTCAAAACAAATTCATATGTAAATCTCTTAGGAACCACATCCCCAATTAAGTATACTTTTAGAATGCTGAAAGGCTAACTCTTTTTCTCTGCATTTTCTTATAAAAGCATTCTGATTACTCAGGTTTTAAGAAGAAGATTTCCAGTGAAAAATATTTTTTAGACAAAAGTAAGACAATCATTTTTGACAAACTGTAATAATAGTGCAAGGAGGTGTTCTTAACACTTTGGCTATCAGAGCCTTTTAGATATTCAATGATGAGCATTTAAAACAAGAGAAAAAACACATTAGTAATAATGGAAAGCAAATAACAAGGGCGTTCCGCAAAGCAAGTGCTATTCAACAACATAGTAATAAAGATTCAAAAGCTCTACCTCAGACATTGAAGGGATTTCAAGATGGCCAGAATCTTGACACACAAAAACATTACGACCACTTTCAATCTGTTGGCTCCCAATTTTACACCCCTGGGACTTGGCAGTACTTTCAAAAGGTAAGATAGCTTAAAGGATGAAAATACAAAGGGGATGGCCTAATCTTGCTACTTTTGGTCTTGCCTAGGCCAGAGTGAGAGGACCCATGATGTAACCTGAATGAAGGAAAAAAAATTACACTTTGTTCCTCTAAATTTGTAAATGTTCAATCAATTTGAGGTGAGTATGGCCATGAAAGCAATATCTACTCACAAGCGTTGTCACAAGGATATTACATATACTCTGGATCTCAGACACAGGTTACTAAAGACAATGGAACTTGGTTCTTGTGCATCATTTTATGGGAATTTGGATGAGAACAGGTTCTCATCAAGGATGCTTGGATTAGAACACAAGTATGGTGTATGAATCTTATAGTTATGGTAATGATGGTGGGGGTGGTAAGATATGTTTGTTTTGTGGAAAAGTGGGGAGAGTAAATGATGGTTAATTCCCTAAAAAATGTATTAGTAACCACTTATGACAGCCTACTGTTCTGGAATGTAGTGAATGGAAAATTAAGTAATGAGAACTTCTACGAAAGATTTGCATTCATTGATACTCAATCAACACACATACTTCCACACAATCTTGAGAACACTCAACAAAAATGCTCATGCAAGAGTTCTAACAAAATCTTCATTGCCTTTATTTTCATGTGCCAAAGATACACTCTAAGGCTGACAAAAATCACTCAACAAGAAGGTTGCAATGAGGGTTTTATAACTATATCAAATATTGCAGAGTAAATGCTACAGGATAATATTGATTTAGTGACCAAAAATGCAACAACCAAGGACTGATCTAGTGTACTATATATAAAATGCAATGAACACAGAGATTGGAGCAAAAGTTATGATTCATTAATCTTTATTCAACATACAGGATACCAAAACACATACTGGAAATCATAAACAAGACATATTTCATTCAAATTCTTAATTCCTTGACAAGGGGACATAGATTAAATGTCTTCAATGCTTTCTAATGGATGTAAATGCAACCACCTTGGCACAAGGAGTCCAAAATTCAAAGTTCATACATTTTCCATTGAAGGAAATAGGAAAATATAGAGTTACAACAATTTTTCTCAACTTATCAAATAAAAACTATCCCCCCTTTTAGTATGAGACAAACCCTCATACTTATACAAAAAATTCATAGAATAAACTTTTAATTTCCCCCCAAAATCTTCTAAGAGAAAATCCATAGAATGTGCAGTAATGAGTTTCAAGCTTTTCCAAAATGGAGGGAATATCTTCTAATTGCAAATATTTCTTGTTATTACCCATTTTGGAAAGGTTCTAGTCATTTTCACTTGCAGATGTGGACATATGTGTAGGATATTCCTTTTATGCATCATCAAATTCCTTTTTTCCTTTTTTTGATCATTGTCACATTTGTGCACCATGTGTGTCATATAAATGTTTTGTTATTTGACACCATTATTCCAACTTATTTGATATTTCCTTTATGGAAAATATTCATTGGGAATTGGATGACTGTGACATTTCATTTGAATAAGATATTCCCTTTGTGTGAAATTTAATTTAAACCAAAAGATGAATTTTTGATAAACATCACCCATTTTTTTCCTTTTTCTAATCCGTGCCAAGCATTTAGATTGATTTTGCAATTGATCTCAACATGACATTTTGCACAAGATTTTCTAGGATTTGGCCTCTATAAAATCTCCACTTTATTTCATGGATTTAAAATTTATTTAATATCAAATCAAAATTTTCCATGAAGATACTTAGTGATATTCATTTTAAGAAATGGCAGAATTGGACCTTGGAAGAAATTATCTGAACTTTCTTCAGAAGCTTTACAATCAATCTTCAATCTTTCTGGCCCAAATGAGTCTTTCATCAAGATGTTGTTCAAAATTGAGGATCAAGATGAACCTGATCTTGGACCTTTGACTCCTTGTATTGTTATGGTTATTCCTTAATGCAAAATCTCATTAGGATGACCCATTTCTTTTCTATGTTTCAGGTTCTGTTCCATCACCTTTTTCATCCAGAAGATTATGTTTAACCTGGATAAGTTGAATCAATTTTGGCTCTACTATAGGCCAACCATTACTGAAAAATCCATATTTGTGTTCACCCACATTATTCAATCCAGAAGTAATGGAACATGAAATTCCAACTTTGAAGCTACACTATCTATTGTAAATGAGCCCAGTAAGGATGTGGATCCAGTTCTCCACTGACTTGATGAAAGTGGAGAAGAGAATTTCCATTATTTGAGAAAGCTATGGAAAGTCTCCTTTCTGAAGAAGTTTCAGTGGTACCTCAACCTCCCTTAAAGAAATGTCAACAAATTCCCAGTTGATCCAAGTTGATGCACCAAGTCAAGCTTCAACATCCAAGGTTGTATCCCCTCATCGTGGCACTAAAAAATATTTAACTGGTGGAGACAGAAAATCTTATGGAGTGGATATTTATCTTTTGAGATAAAAATGGAATTAAAAAATTTTGATGGCCAAAAATGAGCATCAAAGAGCTCATGGAGAAAGGAATGTCTTGGGGGTTGGCAGGTGATGTACAATATGTTTTTGGTTCCCAAGACCTCAAGGAACATGAATATCAGAAGAAGAAACTTCTAGCTTGACTCCCTACCTTTAAAGAGGATTTTGTAGTCATCAATTAATACAATGTTAGCTACAACAAAACCTTTCTTGAAAATGTATATAAAAAATAGCTATGTAAATTCTAAGGAAAGGGGCCCCTATAGAATCCCCATTTTTTATTTAGTATATACATATGTTACAAGTTTCTTACAAAATCTCTTATGTTGACTCTACTTCAATTGATGCATTTTTACTTGATTCCCTCAATTTTTCATTATAGACATCAAATATTTTAAATATGTTAAAGAGGAACACATTCTCAGGTCCAACATGAAATACAAATACGAGTCCTTGTTCTCTTAAGACTTTCTCAAATTTACTCATAATGTTGTTATTTTTTTACTTTCTTTACCAATTTGGCTATCATTCCTTCCAAATGAACAAACCTTTGAATGGTTGAGTAATTGAAACTTAAAGAAATGGCCTTCAATCCTCCTTTAATATGTTGTTGAAGAAATTGCATCAAATCATCCAAACTCATATCTCCATATCTGATTCGGTTAGGGAAAGATATCATCCTTCTAAGTGTTTTTTCTATGTCATCAATGCAATCCAATATTTTGTCCCTTACTTATGATGAGATATTTGATACTTTTTTTTAGAGTTTTCATTCTCAATTGGATGGCCCCTTCATATGTATGTTGTTCCCCTCTGTGTTTAGCATAGGAACAATACCTTCATTTTCCACCAACTGGTCATCCATCTGGGTTACTACCTCAATTTTGGGTAAAATTCCATCCCAATAATTAATTTCATCCTTGCACTTTTCCATTTGTTCATTTTCTTCCTCCAGCTACTCAGAGATCTTCTTATAGCATTCCAAAGTGTTTCCTATGACTTTTGTGCCTTTTTAGACAATTCTTCTTTCCATTTTATTATAGCATTGATTGTCTCCTTTGACTCATCTGCTATTGCTAGGGCCTCTGGGGTTATAGAAGTGGAAATTTATTTTCCTTCAGTAGGAGGTTGTAACCATTTTTACACATAGGTTGATAAAACATTAACCTTATCTCTTAACTGCTTTTTAGTTTCCTTATCCTTATCAATTTTTTGGATAAGGCCTCCTATGGCCATTGTAGCCTCATGCTTCAAAACTTCGGTAGTGGGTTTCCCCAATGGAATACGAGTGATTTGGTAGTCATTTTGTGTAGCCTCAGCTTTTACCACATCCCCCTTGCGAGTTGCAATTTCTAATGTCATGTGCCCCTAGGGATTTGTAAGGTTTTTTAATACTACACTGGCTTTCCTAGGGACCCTCGATGGTTTGGAAAACAAATTACTCTCAATATTGGCAATCTCTAGTTGGATTGTTTCTTTTTCTTCTCTTGGGAGTATTGCTCCCAACCATCCTGTTGTGGGGGCATTTCCTCCTTTCGGAGCTAGTGGTACCTGTTGTGATGAGCTAGAAAAAGGAACAATTTCCTTGGAGGCAACATGAGGCATCCATGAAGTTGGAGGTTGTATTTGTGGGACTTATGTTCCTATTACTACCTCCTTTGGTTCAACCTATGGAGTACTTGTCCTCTCCTACCCTACTTCTTGTTTATCTATTTCAAGCTCCTTGGTCAACTCAATTGCAAGGGTTGGCTCTTGAACTTCCTCATAGGCTTACTCTTTTTCCTTAATTTTAGCCATCTCATGGATTACAATTGCTTTGTTGACCTTTTCTAGTGCCTCCTCCATGGGGTCACTAGGAACATTTGGCTCTCCTTAGGTTATGACACTTGCCTCTTCTTGAGGTTGTACTTCCTTGTATGCAACTATTTCTTTCAGTGATTCCTCTATATCTTTTACCTCAATCTATATTGTTTCAACCATAGACACTACAATTTCAGTTTGTTGCACATCTTGGATAGTTGTGGTTGGCTCTTCACTACGCACCATTGGAGTTTCAAGTGACTGACTATCCAGTGGGGTAACATCAATTCCTTCCTCAACTATTAGAATTTGCAATAGGTCAGTAAAAACCTATTTTTGGGTTGCTTCTTCTTTATCAACATCCACTATTTCAACTTGTGGATTCACTTCTCCTTGAGTCATTGTTGGAATAGAATATTCTTTCCCCTCATTGGGTGGAACTAAATCTATTACTTCAAGATTCTCTATTTCCTTTCCATGTGCTCCCAAAGTTGGAATATCCCTTCCCACAAGTGTCCTAGTATCTCTTTCCAAGGGGTACACAACCCTAGCTCTTTTGGTTCTTTTAAAATATTTGCAGACCAGGTTCCTCCTTTTCTTCACTACTCTGCACTCTAATATTTGGGTCCACATCAAGGAAAGGATCCTCTCATTCATTTACCCTTACTAGATGACCCTGGTAAGGTCACTATAGGGGTTCTAGGATTTGAAGCATAAGGGATCTTGGCTTACAATGGAACTGCCTGGGTGATTGGGGCATCTTTCATAGTCTTTATCAATATTTCCTCATCCTTTTTCGGTTAAAATGGACATAGAAGTACCTATTTTTTGTGTAGTAGTAGTCCATTCCTCTATCATTACAATGGTTGGTTTCTTGGATGGTAACTGAGGTGCTTTCCCCTTCATATGGTCCAGGGTCCATCTTCCATATTTATTTACCCTTCTTTCAAGAGGGGGAAGATCATCCTAGAGGATCCTTAAGTCTCTTGAATTCTTGCAACACCTTGGTATTCTACAATGATAAATCCCACCCCTTAGTTGTTAACCATATTAATTCCTTCTCATCACATCAACATTTCTGACATGTAATTGTGTTGTTTCTACTTGATCCCAATCTATTGGTTCAATAGGTTACCTGCTAATTCATATCAATATAATAAAGGCTTACTACCCCTTGAGGATCATCTAAAAATCCTGGGGTATAACTACCACTTTGTAGTCAATTACTTGTTGTAGATTCATTCTAGAGAAATATCTCAATCTAACTTCTTTTTCATCTCTACAATTCATCCAAAAAACCTCATAATGTGACTCAGTCTCATACGATATTCCCAATACTGTGTTCATCACCCATTTGATGTCATAATTTGGCCTTGAATATTTCCTTTTTAATATGTTCATTTCCTCATCTAGAAGCAAATCCTTTATAAAAATTGAGCATGTGTATCTCCCAATTGAGATTGGGAATTTGATATTAGTCTTGTGTTTACCAGCAATTAACTTATGTACTTCTGTCAACTGCCTTAGAAGCTCCAAGAGTGCCCACTTATCATCTAGGTATCTAGGCAACATGTAAGGGTTCCCCTGGGAACCACTTACCCTTATGTAAGTAAAAAATCTGAATTGGATAGAGTAGCAACTATAGTCATTGATCACCCTTTTTGCAGTTGTAAATATTCTAAATTGTTCCCATTCTCTAAAAAGACATATGATGGGTGCAAAGAAGGCATCATGTATCTTTCTGAAGTTTTCTTTATGATTCTCCAAGTTCAACTGAGGGTAGACATCATACACCCTATAGTTGGTGAAATATTTCATTCTTGGGATCCTTGGGAGAGTCTTATCACATGTAATATTGTAAACAAGGTAAGATGTCATGTAGAATTCACATCTGATTGTATTTCCCTCTTTAATTTCGCACAACCATTTTTATGAGTTGGTCATGGATGGATGTGCTTATGAATTTTCCCAAAAAATATTTTTAGCACTGCTAAATAGAATGATATGAATATACTAAACATCCACTTCTTGAAAATTATAGGAAGCTTTCAAAACTAGAATTCTACTCAGTAGGGGTGATAAGGTCCTCAACCTCTTCCACAAAGTCTAATCCCTGGTTAAATTTTTTAAGAACCCTGGTATGAGAACCCTTGCTTTTTATCAATAAACTGTTGTTCATAGTTCTGGAGCAATCTACATGTTTGGTATCCCACAAATCTTGTGCTAATTGTATTAATTTCTACTTGCCTTCTTGAGTTTGGGAAGTCCCAATATTAATTTGAATATTTCAGGTGATAATGAGATAACTCTTGGCACCACTTCCATCCAATACTTCTTTAGTTTCTGGGTTGTAATTCTCTACACAAGCCCATACCAATTCTGGGCATTGTATTGAGGGTGGGAAAATAACAAGGGAAATTCCACTTGCATCAAATTGCTGCCATGTGATCAATTGTATTTGAGGCACACAATATTTTCAAGAAATTAACTAAATCAAGATTCCCTAGGTTTGTGAAAAGGGAAAAAGAATGCGGGAAATTGGAAATAAGGGTTATACACCAAAATTTTAAGACTTGCATGTAACTCTGCACACACAGAGTTCAAAATCCACACACCAACACAACTCTACGCTATTTTGCAAAATTAATTCAAGGGTTTAAGAGAAAGGACAGCAGTAGAGGGACTTAAATCCACACTAAAGCAACACAACATCCTATTAACACAATGAATAATCTGAAAAACAGCAGTATGAGAGGGCAAAAATGAATTCTATTACTCAGAAGTGCAAGTACAAAGCTTTAAAACCAGAGCAAAACAACTGCAAGTGTCTAATGAATTTTTTACAATGCAAACATCCTTCTATCCAAGTATACTGTTGCTACCAATAATATAAATTGGCTAAAAAGAAAGTGTTTTTTGTCAGAATTAGCAACTGCTATTCTAAATTAATCCTTGGCACCAAAAAGGGATGAGTGCATGAATGGAATTTATTAAATTTAGCATGATTGTTTTAGACATGGCGCCAAAAGGAGAAGACTTTTATTAATTTTAGCATTACTGTTTTAGACGTGGTGCCAAAAGGAAAAGAGGAAGATAAATATTTAATAAATCTAACTATTGTCCCAGTCCTGGAGTCTACACATGTGCCAAAGGGGAATAAATAAATTAAAAAAAAAATCAACAATCTATTATGAGAAGGCAGAGTTGGATTCATCTTCATATAGGTTGATTTCTATTGTAAAAAAAAGAAAACACTTGCAGTTGTTTGGCTTTGGTTTTAGAGCTTTGTACTTGCACCTCTGAGTAATAAAATTCATTTTTGCCCTCTCATATCGTTGTTTTTTTGAGTTTTCATTGTGTTTAATAGGGTATTGTATTGCCTTAGTGTGAAAATTGCTCCCTCTACCGCTGTCCTTTCTCCTAAACCCTTGAATTAATTTTGCAAAATAGCTTAGAGTTGTGTATGTGTGTGAATTTTGAGCTCTTTGTGAGCAGAGTTACATGCAAGTGTTAAAATGTTGGTGTATCACCCTTATTTCTAATTTCCCACATTCTTTTCTCCTTTTCCTTGTCAAATTTTACGTTTTTTAGGTGATTCACAAGGGAACCAGCCCACTTTGGAGGTTCACCTCAGACATAGGTTACCCACAACCTTGAGGTGTTCCAATTTTGTCAACAAGAGAGAGAGTACACACACCATTCTCTATCAGGGTGAAACTTCTGGGTGACAATAGTTTCTAGCACGCCCAGTGGAACTCTACGAAAAAAAAGTTTGCTAAAGAATTTGATGCTATTTTTGGAAAAATATTAGTGTTTCAGACTCAAATATTCAGCATCTATCGACTCCATTGGCCTAAAGATCCCTTTTCCTCAATCAACACACCATTTCCTCCGTCTTTCCATATTTTTATGAGGTTGTGCAATCATGACTTCAATTCCTCACTAGAATTCTCCGTCCCAAGAGAATTATGACTCCCCTCCATCTCTTTTTCCTCCAAAATGCTCCTCCAAATCAATATTATAAGCCCTATCATAATGAATATGCCCATGATCCACATCTTACTGATCCATATGGTTATTCTAATAATCATGGTGTTTTTCAGGAGCAAGAATATGGAGATTATGGAAACACTTCCATGTCTGATGATGATTTTCAAATGCAGGTACAACACTTGGAGATAAAAATGGTACAGATGAGGGCAACAAGTTCCATCAATGCAACCAAGCTTGGCTTTAGGGTACCCTACCCATGGGCCGGTCCTATGCCACATTGGTATTGCCCTCAAGAGAAGATAGGCTTTGTGTATGAATTGATACCACAAATATCAGTGGAATTAAGAGATGGAAGCTTACCAATATAGTGTTGAGAAACCCTGACAATGGGGTAATTCTTCACTATCATCATGCAACCCTCCTACTACTTTCCAACTACTTCAACCGGAGCCCAAGTCCCGAATTCCTAGCTTTCTTAAAGCGTCTCCTCCACAAGATCTTACACCTCTCCAATCATCTTGACCATTGCAAAATCAATTAACAACCCAACCCACCCCTCCCCTCATACTCCCAAATCCATTCTAGAATGAAACTAATCAGCAAATCAGTTTGGAAGAGTAGCCAACTAAAAAGTTGAGTGAAGTTCTCAGGAAAAATCTAATAAAATGGAGCTTACGGTTTGAGGACAAACAAATTCCACGGTTGGTTAAGCCTACAATAGAGTGCACGAAAGTGGTTAAAATTACAGAGCAACAGGAGGAATATGACCAGCAAGCAAAGGTTAGACAAATTTTTCTCAAATCTCTTGAGATACAACGTAAAGATAATGTTTTGAAGGAGCATATGAATGTTTTTAAGGATCAGATCAACAATCTTGAGCCTATAACAGCTACAGATCAGTTTGCAAACAATTATACAGAGGAGTAAATCAGCAAAGAAATTCAAATTCAAAGTTTTGCTCAATCATGAACAATACAGAGGATGAGGTTTTATCAGACTTAGAAGATTCTAATGATGAGGAAGAGTCAATTGAAATTGAGCCAAACATGAGGTTGTTTGCAAAGGATGAAGTAGAAAAAGTTTCAGCTCAGTCTACGAGCATCCAATATAATCGGGGAAAGGCCTCAAGTACTCCACATGTTGAAGTTACACACAAAGAAGAGGGGCAGATCAGAAAAATCAGTCTATCAGCTATGAGGAAACCATGTCCAATCAGGTATTTGGCTAGTTTAGAGCCACAAAAGGAGTTTCCATCAGTTGTGCTTATTTCAGAGCATACAAAAGAGCTTCAAATTGCCAAAAATCAGCCTCAACATTTCCAAAGACAAAGTGCGGATCCTATAGATCTGTTTATTCTTTTCTGGGCTGATATTTTGAGCAAAACAAAGGTGAAAACAATGTTTTCACTTTTAACAGGTGGTCTAGTTGCAAAATTGATCTCATGGCCGCAATTTCTGAGAAAAGGAAGTTATTTCTCCCAACCAGTATGTGGTTTTGTTTAGCTCTACTTTCTCTTTGTTTAAGTTAGGAGTAGTTAGGTTTGTTTCTTGCATAATAAGTGCTTGCATGCGCACTGTTTTTTCTAGTTTTCTTAGTTAATTGTCTTTTCAAGAAGTGTTTGCATGCACATGTTTTCCTTTTGTTAGAGAAGGTATTTCAATTGTTTTGTTTCAGAGGATACAAGTTATTGAGAGAGGTATGTGACTCCATAGCCCAATGGATGCAAAAGGCTACTAATCTCTTTGTTTAAGAAGCAAACAATCCCGTGATGTCGCCAAAATGTTAACATATTTTCCACACCAAGAAGTTCAGTTCTATTTTTAGACATGTTAAAAATAGCATTGGCTAAAAATAATTGGTGCTAAAAATAGAAGTGCTAAAAATATAAGATCCAGTTCTATTTTTAGGAATTAAAGGGAGTGCATGAGTGGATGGATAATATTGGTTTGATAAATTTAACAAGTGCTTACTCCAAATAGAAATTGGCTAAAAACAGAAGTGCTTTTGTCAAAATTAACAACTGTTGTTCTAAATTAATCCTTGGCGCCAAAAGGGTATGAGTGCATGAATGGAATTTATTAAATTTAACATGACTGTTTTAGACATGGCGCCAAAAGGAGAAGACTTTCATTAAATTTAGCATGACTGTTTTAGACGTGGCACCAAAAGGAAAAGAGGAAGATAAATATTTAATAAATCTAATTGTTGTCCCAGTCCTGCAGTCTGCCCATGTGCCAAAGGGGAATAAATAAATTAAAAAAAGAAATCAGCAGTCAAGGAACAACAATCTATTACGGGAAGGCAGAGTTGGATTCATCTTCATAAAGGCTGATTTTTATTGTAAAAAAAAAAGAAGACACTTGCAGCTGTTTGGCTCTGGTTTTAGAGCTTTGTACTTGCACCTCTGAGTAATAAAATCCATTTTTGCCCTCTCATATCACTGTTTTTCTGAGTTTTCATTGTGTTTAATAGGGTATTGTATTGCCTTAGTGTGAAAATTGCTCCCTCTACCGCTGTCCTTCCTCCTAAACCCTTGAATTAATCTTGCAAAATAGCTTAGAATTGTGCAGGTGTGCGGATTTTGAACTCTTTGTGTGCAGAGTTACATGCAAATGCTAAAATTTTGGTGTATCACCCTTATTTCCAATTTCCCGCATTCTTTTCCCCTTTTCCTTGTCAAATTTTACGTTTTTTAGGTGATTCACAAGGGAATCGGCCCTCTCTGGAGGTTCACCTTAGACATAGGTTACCCATAGTCTTGAGGTGTTCCAATTTGTCAACAGTAGAGAGAATACACACACCATTCTCTATCAGGGTGCAACTTCTAGGTGACGACAGGTACCAGTCGCTTTGATCTTCATCTTGTTTAGGAAACGGGACCAGTTGATTTACCCAAGTATTGGAGAAGAAATGCAGGCTACGTATGCTTCTCAAAATCCCTATGAGTGAATGAAAACCTAAGAGATTTATTAAGATTTGGAGAACTTACATGTGCTTGTGTATCCTTAGAATATCAGTCACTGCCACACATGCGTGCAAAACACCTCAATTTTCCACAACTCCACTCTCTGCAGCTGCTTGTTTCGACCTTGCAATCGCAATTTGCTAGCTTAGGGCTCAAGAACGCTTGAATTTGTTGTAACAAGATAGTAATATGAAATACTTAGTAAAATTTTAAACATATAACCTTTCATACAAACATCATTAATGGCGGAAGCCATAAATGTGTCTCATTCATTCCTAGGCGTTGAGCTCTGTATTTTTATTCGAATGAGGGTTGTCCATGTGTCTCCTTTGGCGGGGTGTGGAGCTCGGGGCATGTTTTGCATTTTTGTATCAATTGGAAAGATGCAAAAATGTGAAGTACAATGGGATACCCAATATTGAGCGGCATTGACAAGATGCCATGTGTACATTGGGCCTCGGGCTTTCAGATGCATTTTGCATTTATGCATGAAATGCGAAAATGCTAAGCACAAGTATTCGTGAGATGCCCGCTTGCTACCTTGTGTTGATAAGACAACACATGTCCCCTTTGAGCCTCAGGGCTTCGGATGCAATTTGCATTTTTGCACATGAGATGTGCTTTATATTGCAAAACACACCCGCTCTATCCTTATAAGATTCTGCAACTATTCCCATATCAGGGGCCGGGGTACTTTTTGCATATTGCATTTTTGCACAAACCGCAAATATGCCCAACAATTCCATACTTGAGAAAACTCTTTGAAAATGTCACTTCGTCAGGCGACAAGTAGAAATTTACATTTTTACATACATGAATGAAATGCAATTTTTCAGAGGTTGAAGGCCCCATTCGAACATTCATGCGTCCATAACCAATACATTAAGCTTTAGCCACGTTCCTTTTGAACCAGCTAGACCATTGTCATCCCAGAAATCGTGTAAACTTTCTTAAAAGAGTTAGTATGCAAACAATATGGCAATTTTCACTCAACATGGGCTCGTTTAGACTCTGAATCGTATAGGTTAAAGGAAAAACTTTTTAAGGTTATTGAACTTATGCAGAGCAGAATTTAAGGACAACGACAAAATTTGTGTAAGAGTCGGTTCAGTTTTTTAGATATGGGTTCAGAATGAGCACCAACACATTCCATATAAGAGGTTAAAGAAGGCTCTCAAGCATGGTTACCAAATCCTAAGGGATCTGGCCCAAACCCTATGCAATCTAGATTTTACATATATTCATGTCATTATTAGCTGATCAGCTATATTACTTGAGGAAAGGCTGCCTCTGTAAAGAGGCCTCGAGCCAGAATAAAACATGCCGGAATTCTGTTTTGATCTCATGCACATCAGCATAATTTTTTATTCTCTCGCAAAGTTTTGGTCTCAAGCCGGAGTTCTGTTTTTGTCTTTTCTACTGGGTCGCATTTAAATGTAGCATAAAAGCCTTCACAGACCGAGGCAGATATATTATTTTGGTAGTGTTTATTTTAGTTGAAAGCAACAACATATTTATTAGGCTTATTTACTTTATATTACACTTACTACTTGCTCATAATGATACCAATAGAGTTGGTTTTTTTAATTAATGTGAACCTAGCAAATTAAAATTTTAATCATGTAACTGAACGTTAAAGGGGATTTGTTTATTTTGTTAACTATTAGTATTTCCGACTCTAACAATCCGCAATCACTCAAAAAATCAATCTCACCTTGGTTGGGTGGCCTGGTCCGCGGTAATATAAATATATCAAATTTGAATTTGGGAGAAATCTTTTGGGGTGTGGTATAATATATTAATATTCATATGGTTGATTGTGTAGAATTAATGTCCTATACAAATGTTCATTTAATTGCACAACTATTTCTAGAAGATTTTGCAATTTATTGTCTCGTGTATAGCAATTTGAAGAATTTTAGATATTAATATAGAAATTTTAAATATGTATATTTAAATAAATACATCAACAATGATGTTAATTAATATTATTATTATTTTATGTTCCCTACGAACACATAGTTGGTGTACACGAGCAAGATACGAAGATATGACACCCACTCCTCTATCTTCAGCTCGAACAACGCCACCAGAGGCGGCAGCAGCAGACATGCTTGGTGATGCGAGCTCGGTGCATCTTAGAACTGCTTCTACGATTGGCACGGTCCGTGGAAATATATTACGATCCTTATGCCAATATGAGCCAAGCCACACTAGAGGTGGCCCTCTCACTAACATAATGGTCGATTGGTTGGAGGATACGTATGTTTGTTGACAGCCCGATGCAGATACAGTATTTAGGTAGTGTTTATTTTAGTTGAAAGCGACAACATACTTATTGGGCTTATTTATTTTATGTTACACTTACCACTTGCTCGTAATGATACCAATAAAGTTGGCTTTTTTGAATTGTGAACCTAGCAAAATAAGATTTAAATCATGGAACTGAAAGTTAAAGGGGATTGTTTATTTTGCTAACATTAGTTTTTCCAAGTCTTAACAATCTGCTATCACTTCAAAAATCAATCTCGCCTTAGTTGAGTGGCCTGGTCTGCGGTAATATAAAAAATCAAATTTAAATTTGGGAGAATCTTTTGGGCTATGGTATAATATATTAATATCCACATGGTTGTATAGTTGCAAACAATGATCATGTGGAATTAATGTCCTAAGCAAATGATCTTTTAATTGTACAACTATTTCTAGAAAATTTAGCAATTTATTGTCTCGTGTATAGCAATTTGAAGAATTTTAGATATTAATATAGCAATTTTAAATATGTATTTTTAAATAAATACATAGACAATGATGTTAATAACTATTATTTATGTTTTATGTTCCCCACAAACACATGGTGTACACGAGCAAGATAAGAAGATCCAACGCCCACTCCTTTGTGATCAGCTCGAGCGACGCCGCCGCCGATGCTGCCGGAGGAGGCAGCAGCGGACATGCTTGGTGATGCAGGCTCAATGCATCTTGGAATTGCTTCTATAATTGGCAGGGTCCGCGGTAACATATTACAATCTTTATGCCAATAGGAGCCAAGTCGCACTAGAGGTGGCCCTCTCACTAACGTAATGGCCAATTCGTTGGAGGATACATATGTTTGTTGTCTTGCTACACAAGTCGGATATGCCTCTTCAGTGTATCTCAGAATTGCTTCGACGACTCTGCAAACCTTACGTACCTTACTACCCAGGTCAGACCTACCTCTTCCATGCCTCTTAAAATTGCTTTAACAGCTCTATAAACCCTCATATTTTACTATTGGCATGACATGGCACCTCCTTTTGGTGCAAGTGCTAGTATAATATACATACATAAATTTTTTAACCAGACAACCCAATCTCTTACTGGAATTGGGGATTTTCAGATTTTTTCCCCGCAATGTACAGATCTGAATTTCTGAACATGTTAACTGTGGGCTCTCGAGTCCAAAGATTTCAGAAGTTTAATGAAGACTCTCAAGCATGATTACCAAATCAGCAAGGATCTGGCCCAGATCCTGTCCAATCCAGATTTTACATATATTCATGTCATATTATAATATATATTCTTTTTTTTTTCTAAACAGACTACCCAATTTCTTAATAGAATTTGGGATTTTCAGATTTTTTCCCCACCATGTACAGAACAGAATTTCTAAACTTGTTAACCGTGCACTCTTAAGTCTGAGATTTCCATGGTTTTTTCGAATCAAAGTTAGGGTGTGAGGGTATTTCTGATTTTTTCCCCACCATGTAAAGATCTGAATTGCTGAACTTAAACTGTTGACTCTCGAGTCTGAAGGTTTACAAGGATTTTTTTGAACCAAAGTTGGGGTGTGAGTCTATTGCTGAGAGTATTGCATTATGAGTGCTCATCTAGAAGGGTCTTACATGGGGGGTGACAACCAGGTCAATTCAAACAAGGATAGTGGAACATTGTGCAGACATTTGTCTAAAGAAGGTGGAAAAATCTGGTTGGAGTAGCACTCACATGGGACTAAACACCACATTTGTCTTCAAAAGGCTGTCATTTCTAAGGATGGCCACGTTTGCGACACCTTAAAAAAGCATTCCAAATTGGTAAACATCCAAATTGGTGGAGACCCGTAATCCTTAAAACTTGGGGGAGGTCCCACCACCTAAGGGAGCATAATTTAATTCATTGATTTGTGAATACGTAGATTACAATTAACATAGTAATGGCTGGTTTAACAGCTAGTTTACAACGACTAGATTTAGAGAACCAATAGTGAATGGAGATAATTATTTTCTCTCATGGGTGGACCCATCTAGTATCTTGTGCATGTAAGAATTATTTATAAAAGAAGCTCTAGTCTATAATCCAATCACATCTTCGTCCAGGTCATGGATCAGGTAGCATGATCCAAAACATTGATGTAAAAATACATTATCACAAGTATTTCTAGAATCATTGTTCTATTTAAACGGGACTGTGGAAGCTTAAAAACTCTGAAAATATCACAAATCAAGTGGAGAAGCTAACCTATGCTACCAATGCAATAGCAACCCATGTTTAATATTGCAACAGTATCCGCATGATGCTGCTATGGATAAAATTTGGTTATTAGGAAGCATACCAGTTTACTTACAACTCCTAGGGTTCATTACCCATCATGTACTGATATATAAAAGAGAAATAAATAAAGAGCTACTAATCTCAAACTTTACAATTAAACCGCTATTGAGGCTTAGAAGCTAGATTACTTTACGATAAAAAAATTTAGTCTTAGTTAGCTATACAAGCAGCAGAAAAGCCAAATTTTACACCCACGGCTTTCAAACAAAAAAGTAAAGAACATACCCATCATTATCCCGATCAAACATTTTGAAGGCAGCTGAAATATCCGAATCAGGAACGCTCAAGAGAGTTACAAAAAAGATATACCTGTTTTGCAGAATAATACATGTAAGCATCCAATTTGCTAAACAAATTTAAAAATGAAATTCTGATCATTATTTTTCTGCACATCGCTTTACTTGCGCAAAACAACAGGAAAACACATAAATCTTTCAAGGACATAAAACAATACTAAACAGACTGAACATATCAGTTCAGCCATGAGAGTGTCAAACAACCTGTGTTACAGACAATGGTTCTTAACAAACACAATCGATAATATGACCTTTAAATTGTGTGGTCATGATGGCTTCATAAAAATTAATGCAATTAATTGATGTGACCACTATACTGTTGAATTTTGACTTATAGATATGCTTTCCCCCATAAAAAGGTGATAACCTAAAGATGACTTACTCTGGAAAGGAGATAAAACCGTCTTCATCAATATCAAAAAGCATAAAGAATTTTGATGGAGGGCAGATAAGTTCTCCAGGTGGTCTTTCCCCTCTTAAAGATCCATCTCTAACCAAACTAGAGCCTGATGGTGGAAATACAGGAACAACTGCTCGCATTAGATCAGCATGAGTCATTAACAATTCTCCATCAGGACTTCGAACTGAAGCGAAGTACTCAAATACCTGATAGAAATGCAAATCCAGTGTTTTATTATGTTAGACCATGAGATGATGACAAACAGAACCTACCTCGATAAAAAAGGATGCATCTCTGGAGCAATAAAAATGGTACAGTGCGAAGCATCATATTAGCCAAACTATAGCTAATGCACATAAGGATTACTTGTGTCTATTCAATGTATATTCTCTAAATGATATAGTTGCACTCAATCTAAAAATGGCAACTGCCTGATATGCATGGAAAATAAGTAAACGCAACTTTTATTTCCTTTTTAAATATGAGCCAAACTATACATAGACCAATTTAACTCAATTCCTTATCCAGCATTACCTGGATTTAATTAAACCTTCACTTAATTAGCTTCCAGCCTTCCCAAACAGTATTCCTGTGTGAAAAGTGAAGAGAAATACCTTTTCCGGAGAGCTTCGCAGCCTGATTCTCCTCTCATAGTTGAAGAAAACCCTTCGCCTGTATGAATCTTCAATGCAGAAGAACAAAACTCCTATCAAAATAATATGCATGGATGTTTAAATAATGTTTATCATCAAAAGTTAAAATTATAATTGGCACACATTTTCACCTGCCGTCTTCAAATCTGTCTGTGGCGAATAGTACTTTTCTGGAAACAGGAGATAATTTAATAGGTGGGAAATGACAGGGTTGTATGAATCCAGTACACAGGGAACTAGGACCTCAAATAATAACCTAAGGTGTTTGCATTACCATGATTGTCATTTCCGATCATAATGCTAACAATCTTCTGAACACCCCTGAAAAGAACGCAGGCATAGAAAAAGCATAACCAACTCAAGATGAAAACATATAACTCAGGCATCAATACAACACTGACAAACAATCATAGGCAGTTACCAGATAAGAGAGAGGTCTCCTTGAATGCTTTCTCTAGAAGTTCAATTCCATTATTCCCAAAACCAAATAAGAGTGTCATTAACATAGTCCATACTAAAATACTAAACTGCTAGCCCGCGCAAACCAGCTACTGCTGTACAGTCCACACATCAAAACTGTAGTTTGTAGCAAAAATAGGCAAGATCTTTAGATACAAAATCAAGAGAAACACAACTAGTAAATAGAAAAGTTACTGTCAAGCACACAAGCATGCAGCACCAAGAGACCGTTCGGTGATGCTGAGAGATAGAGCTCCAAACAAGCTGACCTGTCACTCAAATAAGTTTGACATCCATTAAATTGACAATGGCAACTGTAATTCATGAATGCTTCAGACATGCACCATTGCAGACCAAAGTAGATCTATCAGTTGAGCTACATGGTCCTGTAAAATGCTGTCAGACTCAGTGAAGTCTAATTGCATATCTTGAAAATACCTAGAACAATGTCAGAGAGTCACAGGTCCAAGGATCGATTCTTAGGGTACCCCTTGTATGTTCGCTTCAACAAAAACGGCATATGAACATGAAACAACAGCTATTCCTGGAAAGCTGGCATTTACAGATGATGTGCAGTGAATAAAGCACTAAAAAGGTGAAAGACAATTCTGATTGCAGACCACTAAATGCATCTCGGTAACTCGTTGAAGACTGCCATAATGATGAGAAATCGGCAAAATATCAGCCATGTATTTGCTTGATAGCAATACACAGAATACCAACCATGTATCAGACAGAACCATGACATTCCATAGCTCAGAACAACATACCCAGAATTAAATGAATCTAGAATAAACAGTGGTAGAGGGACAACTCAGCAATGTAAGAAGATACTACAGAGCTTATCAATCATAAAGGTTTTCATACATGGAAAGACAAGATGTGCAACATACATGCTAGAGAGACGAGATATACTCTTCCAAGCTCAAATCTCTTCTACCAAGTGTACATTCTTCTCACATAACC
The DNA here is from genome assembly GCA_019776745.2 of Taxus chinensis. Taxonomy (NCBI): domain Eukaryota; kingdom Viridiplantae; phylum Streptophyta; class Pinopsida; order Cupressales; family Taxaceae; genus Taxus; species Taxus chinensis. Next base: position 233,249,978 of record CM034153.1, read on the forward strand.
CATCGTAGAGACATCTAAAGGCTGATGACATAGCAAGCATCACTCTACCCAAACACAAAATATATTAAAATTGTCATGGCAAAAGATTCTAATGAATATCCATTGCTCACCCTGATGATGGTTCCAGTACGTGAACCGAAAAGTTGGTGCTAATCCTTTCTACGCAGTATATCCAGAAGCTTCAACTCTTCATCTAACCTGCGATATGAACTTAAAATCTTTGAATATCCATTGCTTTCCGTTGTGGGCACTCAAGTGTATCCCTAGATATTGTCACGGCAAAATTCACAAAGTCCTACTACCAATACACCATAAGACCAGTACAAGCCAATGGCGTGCCATGCATTGGTACTTATCTCCCAAAGGTTGAACTTTATTGTTCTCTTTGTATTGGTCAAGGAATTTTAATGCATGCCACAATAACTGTGCTATAAATGATTCCCATATTTTGGACAGAAAAAATTGAAATTTTATTGTACATATATCTAATTTATATCCTAGACTTCCAACCCTAGCCAGCCCCAGTTCCATACCTGTTGAAGGTAAAATCATATTTGACCAAATAATTGCACTGTAACCATAAACTTAAGGTCTTTTTTTGTGCATGGCCAAATGATAAACTTTCAAATGAACATTGGTCAATATTTTATAAAAACGATAATATTTCTCAAATATTAGCCCATTATACTCTTATTTCTTTATTTGTCCGAACAAAAACGGGCACTTAATGTGTTTAAATCTAAGTAGCTTGTACAGCCTAGTAACCCCCTTGGTATCGATATAGTATGTACCCAATACAGGTACGGTACTACTTGGTATGGGTACGTCTTGAGAGCGGCCAAGGTATAGTTGGGTATGTCTACAAATGTACTCGGGGTACCCGCTCGTAACCTGGCCACTTCCAGTCACATTTCCAAGTAAAAATGGTTATTTTATTTTATTTTTATTTTTCTCTCTATTTTTAATACATAAAATAACTATATATATATATATATATATATAGATATATATAAAATTTGAAACCTTAAAAGTGAACCAAAATGAATAAAACAAAAACAAAACACAAAAACAAAACATAAAAGCAAAGCAACTTACCTCTCGTGCTCTCAAGCTTTCATTTTGCTAATCTAGGTTTAATACTTCATCAATAAGCATTGCAATCATTTTCATAAGCTAGTATGAGTGCCCATTCGCTGCCAAGGTCATTGAGGAGCTTCAAAGGACTCCTTTGTGATTATTCATTGAAGGTAAGGTTTTAAGTTTTTAACTTTCAAGTTTGATTTTAATTTTTTGTTTTCATTTTGTTTTTAATCTTTTACGCACTTCATGTGTCTTTTATGTTTTAATATTTTCATTTTAAAATTTTAAACAATTTTTTCATTTTAAAATTTTTAAGTGTTTTTTCATTTTAAGACATGTTATGCCCTAGGGCATAGGGTTTAAGTTTTTAACCATTGTTTTTTTTGCTTCTATTGTTGGTGTTTAAACTTGTAGGTAGTAGTACAATGGCGACAGGTCCACCTCCTTTGGGCAATCGTTGTTCAAAGAATTTGATCCGAATTCACCTTTATAGAAGCGTGTCACAATACTAGAGCAACTTCCATGTGGTAGGTGTTTTATTTGGAGATGTCATGATTGTGAAATTGTATTCGAAGGCTCATGTAGTCAGGTGAAAGCCCACTTGTGTGCAATATCGGGTCGTGGTGTAAGAATTTTTAAGAGGAAGAATAACGTAGACGTGCCAACAACAAAAGTTTTTGAATATATCAAAGAACAACAAGATGTAGAAGCGGCCTTTGCTTTGAAAATGGGTCATCTGTTGTCAAAAAAGGAGGTTCATCTCAATCATCGAGGCCACTTATTGCCCCATCTAGTATCGGCTCCCCGGTTGTAACCTTGCCACATCCATTTGTGACGGTTACCTCCATGCAGGATGAGGATTCACCTCTTTCATGAAAGAGGGCAAACAGACCATTGGAAAAGTCCTTTCAAAATGAGAGCAGAGATATCATGGATGAGAACTTTGCAAGATGTGTGTGTGTAAATGGATTGTCATTCAATGTTGTCAAGTCACTATATTGGCAAGAGATGGTGAAAACAATCAACGAAACCCCAAAAGGGTACAAAGGATCGGATTATGAGAAGTTTTGCACCACCCTATTGGTGAGGAAATGTGGAAACCTCATTGCAGCCAATTAGAGACTCGTGGGCCAAAACAAATGTCTATCGTTTCTCATGGATGGAAAGATGCAAGAAACCGTTTTTTGATCAATGTGGTTGCAATATACCCTAAAGGGGAAATGTTTTTGGAAAGTAGTTGATTGTGAGGGACGACGAAATGATGCCCAATTCATTGTCAGCATCCTCTTCGATGCCATTGACGCGGTAGGGCCTCAAAATGTTGTCCAAGTCATAATAGACAACGCCAAGAATTTGAAATCCGCGTGGATGTTAGCTAAGGCAAGGTATGGGCACATTTTGTAGACATCATGTGTTGTTCATTCACTCAATTTAGTGCTTAAAAAGTTGGCCAATAAAATAGAACAGTTTCGGCAAATGTTTGTCGAGGGCGAAGAGATCCAAATGTTTGTGACTGACTATCCTCAGTTACAAGGCATCTTTAGATCTTTCTCACATTTGGAGTTGGGAAGCTACCTTTCTTTTACTTGTAAATTATAATGTAAGTTCTTTTATTTTTAAAATATGGTTCTCAAAAGTTTTCAAAAAAAATTGTCTCTCATTTTTTGTTAGGTCGTTGAGACTCGACTCGCATCACACACGATCATTTTGAGACGACTTGTTAAGGTGTGAGAGGCACTTAGCAGGATGGTAACTTCCAACCTATGGGTTGTATGGAGACAATCAAACACTGATTGATCCCAAAAAATGAAAATAATTATCTTAGATGACAAATGGTGGGATTGAGTAGATTATTTCCTAAGTTTTACTAAGCTCATTATGAGCATGATCCACTTTACTAACATGGATCAGCCATGTCTGGAAGAGATATATGATGGTATCGACTCAATAATTGGGAAATAAAGTCCATCATAAGTGCAAAAGAACAAGATCCTAAGGAGAAATCTTTCAAAGAAGTACAATCAATCCTCATTGAGTAGTGGAACAAAATGACCACCCCGCTACATCTACTTGCCTTTGCATTGACTCCTAGATTCTATAACATAAAGATATTTTCTTTACTAAGGATGGCTCCATACAAGGATGCAGAAGTCGGTGAGGGATATACATTGGCATTGTCTAGGCTCTCCCCTAATCTTAAGGCCGAGGACATGGTTATGCCAGAGTTTGCCAATTTCATAGTGAAGACAAATCATAGCCTTTGCGCTCTTTGGTCCAAATAAAAGATGGCTGCTCATATGTGGTGGTTCTTCTAAGGTCAAGCACCTTTGTAACTATAGTCTCTTGCAATCAAGGTCTTGGTACAGATAAGTTTTTTATTTTTTTAATTCTTTCCTTTTTTGTTTTAACTTTATTAAAATTTAAGTTTGAGTGTTTAATTTTAGTTTTGCATTGACTTTGCCTCAATAAGTTGCGAGTTCATCTTCCTTTTGAGCACAAATGGAGTACATATACCTTCATCCATTCACAAAAGCACAACAAATTGGGAGCTAAAAAGGCCAAAGATATGGTGTATATACATTCCAACTTGCACCTTTTATCCCACAAGCAAGCGAAATACAAGGGTCAACAAAACATTGGGATATTGATCCAAAGAGAGTTGACTTGGATGCTTCCATTCCCCACCTGACATTAAATGACAAGGGATTGGAGACTTCTTTGGCACCACGAGTCTTACATGCACAAGGGGGTGCTAGTGGTAGTGGCCATAATGGGAGTGGTTCGAGTCCATGTGGTTTTAACGAACCACATCATGATGTTGATGTTGATGTTCTCGATAAAGAGGAATATGATGAATATTGAGTACTAATTTGAACTTTGATTATTGGTGTAATAAATTGAATTTAATATATCATAAAATTGTGTTTAGTTTAAGCTTTTAACAAATTATGAGTTATCTTTTGTGGTTATTTAGCTTATTTTGTCTTTCATATACATTAAATGTGGCTAATTCCTATTTAGTAGGCCGGATTTTATATATCTTTTGTACGGCGTATCCAACACTGTATCTGGGGACAAAAAAATTGTTGTATCCGCATATCAAATACTTCGTACCCTTACCCATACCCATATCCAAAACGTATCAGCAACTTAGGTTTAAATAATAAAAAATGTGTTGAATGATATGAACTTAGTGGTAAAATACTAGCATAACTATCTTAGATAAATCTATGTAAAATATGTTGAGAGATATCATAAGGCACCTATTCCACTATGTCACAAATTCAATATCAGTGCCTCAAAAATGATCTCTTAAAGTCTTTTACATAGATTTACCTAAAATAGGTATGCTAGTTTATATAAGTAATATATATTGGATATCTGTGTGTGTGATTATTAAGCTCATGGCACATGTAATAATAAATTTCAACTTATCAATTCATTGCACTTTACATTTTAAGTTCATAATCAAATACCCTCTTTAAAAAGTCAGCATTTTCAACTTGTCTTAGTATATTATTAGTAAAACAAAAAACTTCACCTTTTCAATTTATATTTAATAAAAAATTAGGCTCAAGGAAAATTTAATTGGATTGAGATTTAAATAATATACAAAATTATTGAAAATAAGATAAAAATATTATCTTAATATCTTGAAATTACTTTTACCACTCGGAAAAAAATCCTCCTCTATTCATTATATTTATTTTTAAAAAAAGATCGTAACAAATCAATTTAAAAATAAGACAACAAATAATTTAACAAAAACTAATAAACATAAAGCAGTATAGTAGGGTTTTTTAATAGACCCTGTATGAAATATAAAATAGCCTCATCTTTGTTTTGGGGTCAATGCTTTAACCTGCAACAGCAAAGTTATTCTATGTTTTGTTAAATTCACAAGACAAAAATGGTAATAATATTTACGGAGATACTAGGATTAAGAGGCATAGTGGCCACCACAGAAGGAAGATCAAATTTGATGGCACAAATATGACCATGTTTGGAAACTATTTTGAGTAACGAAGAGCCAACGCCTCCCCTGATGTCCACCAAGGTTTTGATATCCTTAAACCCCTAGAATTTGTCAGCCACATAAGGCACAACAGAGTTGGCATAAGCAATTATTTACTTGTAAATTCCCAACTATTCATTCCAATCTCCTTGAACAGACAACAATCCTCCTATATATATATTTCAAAACATTGAGTTGGTTTTATTTGGTGAAAATATTGTGGCTGCTGTTATATATTATTTGTATTTCAAAAAATTGAGTTGTTTTTATTCATTTAAAACAGTATGCTGGTTGTTTATAAATTAATGAGTTGTTTTCTATATATCAGCCCTGGGTTTTTCCTTCATGACACGACATCAGATTTCTTCCCTCCGTGCTGTCTATGTAGAACCCCTCTCAGCATGATTAGGGCTTCCAAAGTGGAGCCCCAACTTCAAATCCCCAAGAGAGATGATTAAGTGTTGACATTGGGTAAGATACCATGTCCAACTTGCAGATCAACCCACAAAGGGAACATAGCAATTAAAAGTAGTGATGGTGGTGGTGGTGATGGTGGTAATAATAGTAGATTGCTAAACATGCCTCCTCCCTTCCCCGTGATAAAGAACTTCGGGCACAATGAGTAATGATTCAGCACAAAAACAAAATTGTTCATGGAGAAAACAGATCAATTTGATTGTCCTTTTGCCTCAGAATTCTTGGGGAATGCATTTACTACGGTGAGCAATATAAGACTAACTCTATGTTTTAAGGGGTGTTTGAACATGCTACTTTCTGAAAGTCCCCAATGAAATCCTTGGTGGGACAAATGTTCTAGGTAAGGGTTCCCCTGCCATGAAACAAGCATCCCAAGTACTTAATATCACTCCTTCCCAAACTGAAACAGTCATCCTGAGATGAGGTGGTGTTGAGTGAATTTATGTAAATTTAGTGACGAGTATTATCAATCATTCTTCCACTTCCCAATCTTGGTTTTCATTTTCTCAATTTGCCTCTCTACAAATGTCTATCTCTGTCGAATTGTGGGTGTGATGAGAAACTGGGAGATCATGCTGTGAAGGTGTTTCCCCTCTGATCGGAGATGTCCTTAGGCTGTCCCTTTACAGCACCATTTCCCATCTCACTCTTCCTGATGTCCATGTCGGTGGCTATGTTGCTGGTAGCATAATCTTGATGGAATCCTTTTCTCGTCCAAAGAGTCTATATGAGAAGATATGTGAGGCACTCACACTCTACTATCCTCTTGCATGGGTCGCTGCTCTGCTTCTCACATCATCTTGCCTGACAGTGTAACAAGTTGGTTTTTGTTGCACACTTGTTTCCTTGGTATATGGTTGTGGGTGACTGTTTTGTGTCTTGCTTTTGTTAATTTTTATTGGGATGTTTTTCTCCCCCCGCTGTTAGTATTTTCATCATCTCTGAAAGGCTGGGGAGAGTTTGAACAAATCCACTCCTCCACTACTCCCAGTGCTGCCAAAAAACCTAGATTCGATGGGAGGGAACCTACCTCTTAGTGAGTTGCAGGCCATTTCTCTTCTCTCTCTTCTGTTCGGAATGCTTTTTCCCAAATAGGTTGAATCTCTAGGTGCTCCTCCGCTGCTATCAATCCTATTGATAATAAAACTCCACCAGCGAAGGCCCCCTCCCCTCATCCCAGACTCAAAACAAACTAGACTGCACATGGCATTTACAGCAATGCTGTTGCAGTGAATGAATTCAATAAATCTTTGATTACTGACAGATTAAGGGCGACTCTCCAATCCGTCAAGGAAACAATCCAAGTGCAGCTTAGACCTTTGCCCTGCACAGGTTTGAATTCTGATCCCTACTCTACCTGGGAGAACCCTTTTACCTCTAAACAGCCTGTGGATGAAAACATAGTGATCACATTGAGCTGTAGGGACTTTGACAAACTCTGCCAGGAGTCGCGACATTACTGAATTTAAGAAGCTCACTGCTTCCCAGCAAGATCAAATTGAAACCATGATAGTGCAACAGAACTACAATGCTGGTGTGGGTAAAAACATGAGGACTTCAGTAGTCTTTCCATTTTTCCCAGGATGCAGATTTATCTGAGATAAAAGATGGTTTGATTATTTATATGATAGGATTAGCAGGGGACTGCAGGAAGATTGCGGGATGATGAGACTATTAATGGTGTGGAGAACAAGGGATACATTCAGATTCTTCAACATGATGTCTCTTCTCGTTAATATCCTTAAGTCTGTCATATGGTATGGTCAATTCCTATAGAATTATGTCACAAGATGTCTCTCTTTCAGCCATTTCTTGTTAAATTTTCTGCATAACTTGTTTTCGTCTTTCCTCCACTAAACATAATTCTTTGATGACAAGGTTGCTGAACCGGGAAAGGTTCTTTTGCATTCCTATAATGTGCTCAATGATTATACTAGGGTTTTTCTGCAATCATCGGTTCCATCCCTTGGGTTTCAATTTTCTTCAAGAAGTGGACAGTGCTCCTTCTGGGAATCTGAAAGCAGATCTGCATATTGTATTTGTTCTTCTTGGCACTTCTTCATGCTCGCCTTTTCCACAAGGGCTACAAGATGTTTAAAACTTCTCAAGTATGACTTAGGTTTCTTGAGGTACGCTTACTGAGGTCTAAAATCTTAAATATATGGCCAGAGATTACCACACAAGAGAATGTAGTCCACACATAACCCACAGTGTGTTAAAGGGCGTCCATAACATCACCAAAAGACAACCAAGAAAATGTAAAAAACTAGAATAATTCTTTGAAATTTTTCTTCCAGAGCTAGATGCAAATGAATAAATTGAAAACGTTTTTTCCACCCACTTGTGCACCATACAAGGATATTAGACACAAATACAGATATTTTTGCAGTCGTAACGTGATATATTTTAGCTCCTTGAACCAAATAGAATGAAAGCAACCTTTGGAACATTATCTTAAAACATAACACCCACTCCAAAACAACAGATAATAGGTTGTGCGATTGCATTCCAATGTGACCTAAAGGACGCATCTAGTTCCCTCTCATCTCGGTGGTCGTTTTACATTTCAACCAGACATGTTAACCTGGCCCAAGATTCGCATGGCCAAAAAAAGGGATTGCAGCGTAATGGTAATAGGCACACTCCTAATAAGTCAACCCATAACCCCAGCAGCCATTACACAGTACATACTAGAATAATCGATATTTATTGTTAGAAATGTGGTATAAGGTTTTCACAAGAATTGATAATCATAAAAATGCGGTCCAAGCTTACCAAACACAAGCTAGAATTGACCCGTATTTAATCTTAGAAATCCTGTCAAAGCTTATGTAACACGCACGTCTTGTAAAGGCGGCTCATAACCTCACTCAAAATCAAAATAAAAGTAGTAAATCCATCCAGAAAAGAATAATGTAGCAGTAAAAAATCCATCCTTTCCCCTGGTTGCGACATCGAAATATAAGTTCCCCATGAAGCAAAATTTTGCAAAGGAAACCCTTTCAAACAAATTTTACAGTTTCAACAAGCCTGTTGGCTACGTAAGGCATCCAATATTAGATGTGGTATAAGACTACCTCTCACTGTAACACAAAACCCAAGATTTACCACGTGAATTAAAAAAAATTCACCTAACCAGAGCACGATTTTGATATTGTACAGAATAATATGGTAAACATTTTTCCGTTTATACTAGCCTTCATGTTTTTTCCCCTATCCTTCACTAGAAAACATATTAAGATAATATAGAGGGTTCGATGTAATTACCCCGAAGAACATATCCAGCCCGGCGTTTTTGAACTGGTTTGTCAACGACATCATTCGAAGTGGAATCTGCATCAACCTTGAAATCCCCAAACTGCACCAATCCCAAACCACTGATCAGGGCAAGTCCTGAAGCCCACTTCAAATATGCCCACGATCCATTCATAGATTCAGATTCTGTCGCTTGACGGCAAGTTCTCTTCGAACCTTGTTCCGCCGCACTAGTCAGAGACCGGCAAAATGTACGCACAGTAACAGAGCATCTCAGAAGAGAAAAATTAACAGCGTTCCTCAGAGCCATAATAGAAAATCCTTTCAACTGAATTTGAAATATTTATTGTTGAGCGAAAACGTGAAAACAAGAGGTCCTGCCCAGATATAAACGCTAATTCTTTTCACAGTGGTTAACGGTCGTAGATATTCCAGAACTTGGGTGTGAAGAAAACAAAATAAGCAGAGCAAACCAGGGGCAAAGACTTGAAGCACAAGCGGTTTGTCGAAACCGGTCGGCGGCGGCCAACTGCTCCACAAAAACAGGCCGATTAGATACGCGGAGACGGTTGTTTTAATGTAAACCACTTGCGATGCTGGGTTACAAGTTTATAAGAATAATAAGCGCGTATCTTCTTAACGTCTGTGTGTAGCGGTTTGGCGACAGGTGATACTAAATGCCCCACACCCCTCCCCTCGTTTTACGTTTACATGAACTATAGATAGGTAGATAGGGCTCTCGCCCCCATGTATGGAGAGGTAGTGGTGCCCCCACCCCGTCTTATTTTATAGTTTTACATTGGCCTCTAAAGGATGTAGTGGGTCACCCTCGAGACTCTCGTGTCGAAATAGGTGTAATGTTATGCTGATAGTAAAATATGTGAAGGTTTTTTACTACGAAGTTTGAAATTATAATAACAATCAGTTAAATAACATTTGAAGTGCCTCCTCTATGTTTGATTTATTCCCATTATCTCTAATTTTGTAATGGAGCACAATAGAGTATTTAGCAAAATATATGATTGGCGTTTTCATGGCGGCCAAGAACGTAAACCATAGACACATAATGATCAATTGTAGGTATGATGCAATAAGAGTTACGCGTGCTTATTGAAGTATCTACAACCCCCGTCTACTAAACTTGCATGGTTGCGTAATATTGAAACACAACCAAAGCTTCCACAGTTAGGGTGTGCTCTAGAGTGTATGTCGGGTAAAAGATAGGTTCCCAGATGGATTCTCAAATATAGGGATCTAATCTAAGACTAGTCACACTATGTAGAAACAAAGGTGCTTAGGGAGCATTAGTGTGGTAATTCTAGAGGATAATGACCCTAACAATAAGATAGATATAGGTTTTTAAGGCCAAAAACCAAGATAAAGATAGGTACTCTACTAAGATTCGTAAGTAATAATAACCAAGGGGTGCATAAGCCAAGGGGTGTAATATTATAAGACAATGCAATAGATCAAAGAAAACATACATCGGCTCTTATAGCATTGAATGAGCAATATACAACATACGCATACACGATAAAAGATGAAAGAGAGTTAGAAATACTTTCATGTAGTGTGTGTATGATCATTGATACGTAATCCTCCCCAGAGACAATAGCACCGAGAGAGATTCGTTATGGGTGGAGGAGGGGAAAGCTCAATAAGAATATCTTCAGTCGTAACTTGTTATAGTGACCTAAATGCAAAAGAGGTAAGCTCCAAGACTCCAAGTCAACAAATAAGTGTCAAGTAGTGCAAAATATTGTGAATAAGAGTAAGTGAAAATGTTGATAAGTGGTTGTAAATTAGTGATTTTACAAGGAGAAAGGTCAATCATATATACATGATGTCATCGCCAATGGGCAATGACGTTAGCTATGAAAAAACCAAAATAGACACCGTTGTCCATGGGCGATGGCATCAATCTTGGGGGAAACCCTAAGGTCAAGAGGTGTAAAAAATGAGGAATGGAGGATGAAAGGTAAATCGAGGTGAATAACAAAGCTCCAAGGTGACCAAAAGCAAGGATAATAGTGTGTAACAAGAAGTAGACATAATGGGGCAAGTGGACATAAGGTGTGTAATGTGTGAACAAATGAAAGAAACGAGAAAATGATAGGGTAACTATGGTGAAATAACAACATCTCTCAAATGTTGTGGTCTAACCCATATGACTAAGTCCAATCACACCCCAATCTCGGCAGGACCCTTAAGACACTTGCTCAGGAGGAGAATGCATCAACATCCCCTGCAAAAAAGAAATGGTTAGCAAGCATCAAAAATGTAGTGTATACAAGGCCCTAATCAAAGATCATCGCATGTCACACAGTGAAACGTGAGATGGTTTTCTAAAAAATATCTATGCAACATGTAAAATCGGAAGGAAATGTTGAAAGTGAGGCTAAAATGAAAGTGTTGTAAATGAAATATACCTACCTTATACTTACATGTCAACGTTGCTCAGCTTGCCTTTGGTGGGCGCAATAGTTGCTTGGAACCCTGAAGAAGCAAGACTGAAAAGTAACCCTATAAGATAATTAGTAAAATAAGACATAAATCACCTAGGTGGTCATAGGAGGGATGTAGTTGAGCGTTAAAATGATGGAAAATGGAATTTTTTAATGAAATTGGTAGATGTATGTGCAATATGTCGAAATGAGCGGCACACAACCACGAGCATGGCACAATTTACAAATTTTTATAGGGTTCGTCATTTGGAAGATACAAAGGTTTGAAGATTGGAAACAGATCATGTCGAAACCAGTTGTAAGCATTGTTATAAATGGTAAAGGGAGGAATTCATTTCTCACTTTGCTCATTTGAGATTAAGAGAAACTAAATTTTGAGAATACACAAAGTGAATGATTTTAGTGATGATGACGAGAGTACAAGATGGTGGGTGAGGTGGTCGAGACAGGGCACACAATAGTGTGAATCCCATGGTAGGTGTTATTTTTAAATTGGGAATGGGTAGCTAGGAAAAAAAATGAAAAAATGTATGTTGGGGAAAATTTAGATTATGAAATTTGCCCCAAAGATAGTCAAAATATAGATCGGGTCAAGGTTTAGGTGGGTTTGGGAGCAATTTTAATTTGGGATTCATTAGGTTATGTTTTTGTAATCAATGCTAAAAATGTCGTGAGACCTTGAAATAGACACCATCGCTCATGGTAGGATGACCGTTTTTAGGATAACAGATGGCATTTGGATAGGGGAGATTTTCTAACATGACCGGTGGCATTTTTCTGGTATGACCAATGGTGTACGGGAAGGAGAATTTTTTTCAAGGGTCAATGGCGTTAAGCCAACAGGGCCAATGTAGTATAAAATTTTGATTTTTTTGATAATTTGAGATGTTTGATTTTTGTGACGAGTTTAAATCGTGCTCTAATGGGTACTTTTTATTTGATATTTTATGGGTGTCACATGGATTCGACTGTGGAGGTCCATAGGTGTGGTGTGATTACCAGAGTTGTTGTGTGGGTTATCTACATAAGACATTACACAATTACATGGCCTCAGTTTTGGAGGCATGATGTAGATGGTGTAAGCCCCTTGGATGTAGATTTGATACAAATGTTTTTAGGTCATTCGGAGTTCAGGTCCAACACCTTTAGGTGGAGGGTCAATTGATAGACCATCAAGGTTGCAATGACAATGTAGAATGTGTGTGCTATTTTGGGGGTACCAATTCAAGGAATCCACATTTTTTGTGATGTACCACCAAATACTTCAAAGAGGAGGGAACGAGCATGATGGGCCATAATTAGTGTTGATTATCATCTAAGTACGTTGATGGTTCGATTGAGTGTCATATTTGTTACACAAATTCCTAATATCGAAAAGGTTGCAACGTCATTTTGTGTGTTAGTAGCATGCAAGGATGAATTAGAGGCTGGGATACAATTTTTTTGGGGTAAAATATGGGTGTAACTAGTGCATGATATGTACAAGATGCGTGCGAGGCAACAGAGGGAAATAAGACCCATCATATTATTATTAGCCTAGTTTTTATGAGTGATTCTCAGTGTATATGCCTACAAGGACACTATTACATGTAACAAGGATTCTTCAAGGGTTCTATAACCAGTGAGAGGCCCTCTGGTTAGGCCAACCATTGGTTATAGACAATTGCCAAAGGTCAGATGGGATCAAGTGATATAGTATCCCTACATAGGGATAATAGATCAATGGCCCAGTTTCACGAATACAACAGTGGCTGAGGGGGCCTTGGAGATTACAAGCCATTTTGTGTAGTGGGTAGGGACATGCCTAATAGATAGAAATCCATTGCATTTTAGGCATCCAAATCATGTGGTAGCCCTACCTCTCCCAGAGTATTGACCTTGACATGCTAGAGAGAGGAGGACCAGTGGTTTCAATGCCACCATTGCGATCATGCCAAGTGAGGTGTGTCATATTCCACATAGTAGCTAGTAGCAATGGAAGGGAGTAGGAGGTGTAGAGAGACCTCTCACAATAAAGGTGGAGGACATCCCAAAGATATAGGATATCAAAGAGGAGGAGAGGGCAGAGAGGCCTCGAGATGGCACCACGAGTGGTGATTATAGAGGCCTAGAGGAGGTTATTTTTCAGATATAGGTGCCCATATTGCAGCATACATTATGGGTCAGCCAAGACATAGAGCAAAGGCTCAAAGGAGGTCACCAATGTTATTGGTGCCTTGAAATAGTTGGACATGGTTGATAGGATCTCGTTGACTAAGATATGAGGAGATAAAGGTAGTTTTGGTAGGCCAAGTAGGTAAATTTGTCATAGTACAATAGCCCAAAGAGTCATGTGAGCCTCAAAGTTAGATTGTTTGTTAGTATAGATTTTGATGTTTTCAATAAATGTTAAATAAATTGATAACAAGATATGTAGTTTGTGTTTTACAGATTGGACCACAACTGAGTGGCACACAATGATTGAGGGTGTAGATCACGAGAACGTGGATGGTGTCGTAGGCTTGAAAAATATGACTGTGATGGCAAATCAAGTGTCAGTGACAACTAGAGACTCAACCAGTGCATTTAGGCTCGTGGGAGAGGTGGCTCATGAGGTACAAAGTTATAGGGATGTTATAGTAGTAGTGAGTGTGAGAAACATAACTCATGAGCTACATAGTTATAGGGATGCTCTAGTAGTAGTGAGTGTGAGAAACATGACATCCTTAGTATAAGGCCTTTTCCAGGCATATGCAGTGTTGACACGAGAGTAGACAACGAGGTTATCAAATTCACAGGGGATCAGACATCAGGAGGTGGATGTAGCATGTAGTGTCGTACTAGAGGTTCATGTGGCTAGGGCAAAGGGAAAGGCTTCAGGGGATCGGTCTAGAGTCACATCTTTAACATGATCTCTATATGTCATTAGCCATGCACCATTGGCTCAAAACATCAATCGACCTCCATCTAACGGAGGGGATGTTTGAGGGATGATTCTTGTATTGTTTTGTGAGAGAGATGATACGTGACAATGAAGAAAATTAGCAAATCTTCAATGATGATCAAAAAATTATTGCCTTTTTGGAAAACAGGGATAATTTTGAACAGTTGTACTTTAAAGGAAGTGATTTTGCATTTCACAAATCGATGACCTCACCCATTCAAGAAGAAGTTGAGAACAAGGATCTTGGTGATGACATCATTCAACTCAAAGGAAATAAAATTCCAAAAGGATTGGCTTCACTTAAATAACTTTTTGATAAACATGACAGGTTTATCAAAGAGAAAGAGTAGGAAGGACCTACAAATTCTGCTGACTACGAGCAAATTAACATTGGTACCAAGGACAATCCTTGCCTGGTCAACATCAGTAAGTGATGCTCACCTGAGGAGCGCAAGAAATTTGTAAGCCTCCTTATCAAATATTTTGATTTCTTGGCTTACTCATATGAAGACTTAAAGTCTTTCCAACCTAGGGAAATGGAGCATACCATACCTTTGAAATCTGGAGCAACTCCATTAAGGCAAAAGCAAAGATAATAGAATCCCAAGATTATAGGGACGATATTCCATGAAGTTCAAAAGATGTTAGATGCACAAATAGTGTTTCCTATTCGACATTCAACCTGGATAGCTAATATTGTCTCGATTCACAAGAAAAATAGAGAAATTAGGATTTGTGTGGATTTCCACAATCTTAATCAAGCTTCCTTAAAGGATAACTACCCACAGCTGGTCATGGACCATATTCTGTAGGTAGTAATTGGATTGGAAATGCTATCCATGCTAGATGGTTTCTTTGGTTATAATCAAATTGAAGTGACTAGAGAAGACCAACATAAGACCGCATTCACCACCCTTTAGGGTATGTTCACATATAGAAGAATGCCTTTTGGTTTGATCAATGCCGACATGACTTTTCAAAGGGCTATGGATATGGCATTCACATATTATAAAGACAAAATCATCTTGATATATCTAGATGACTTGATGGTGTTCTCAAATAAGCGAGAAGATCACCTAAGAGGTTTGGAGAAAATATTGCAAAGGTGTTGACTTCATAAGATCTCCCTGAATCCAAAGAAGTTTATGTTCGAATTTATGGAAGGGAAACTATACGAAAGAAAATCAACACGCGACCTTCTTCGCACCTGACTTCCCGAGGTCGTGCCGAGATACCCGGTGTAGAATAGAAATGGATGTGAGTGTGGTAACAATGAACGAGCTAACGAGGCAACCTTATATCTTCAGCACACAATATTGGGATCTACGAGTCTAAGGAAAATAAAGTCATCCTAAGTTGAAGTGGCCTAATGGATCGATCAAATAGAATAGCTACTCGAAGGCTCCAATCAATATCAAGCTCTGCTGAGATCTGTTGAGATTTTGTCTACTGGTTGTGGAACACGTGGAAAGTGACATGTGGGTGCCTTGTATAGATTTCCAGACAAGGTCATAGAAGTGAGAATGAGAGGCATAAAGAAACCATAAGGACTATTGGCGGTTTTCCAGTCTAGTCTAGAAAGCCCTAGCTTGATCAGCTGTTATGTTCAATAATGAAAGTTGTGCAATGATGTCAGGTGGAAGTGGTGATGATCTAAATACCGATGCATGCAAACTAGTGTTGATGTTTAATTGGTCAACAGGCCTGTTGGGTTGTGGGACCTGGGGATCACAACCATAAACTCATGGAGGTTGTGGTCCTTGTATGGTCATGCACGTAATCAAGCCCTGTTATCAAGAGCAATCCAATAATCGTAGGCTTGATTAGCAACAATGTTTAATGTGTTTAATTGTTTTATCTTCTCAGAGTACCTATCAGGTGTATGTAAAACTAACAAGTGTAAACCATTATCAATGTCAGTCAATGACTCTGGCCGGTTGGGTTGTGGGACTAATGGATCATAACCGAACATTTTCTCCTATTGTGGACCTTTGATGGTCATGCAGAATGAATTGAATTGATTTTGATGAAACAAACTAACTATCAAAAGAAATTTAATCTATGTTTTTCGTATTTTCACAATATATCTTAAAAAAATAATGGAAGCAAACTAATCTAATAAAAGTAAATATTTTTGATCTTGTTCTAGGTTTTTAAACAATGCTTCTAATCTAATAAATTAAATTAAATACAAGTAATCAACCGGTTGTAGTTAATTAGTTGTGCAAGAATGTGAATCTAGATCTAAAACAACTAAACTAATTTAATCAAATCCCTTCAAACCCTACCTTAGAGGTAGAGAACAAATCATAACTCTGGCAGAGCTATTGTTCCCCACTACTTCCCCGGTAATGTCAAAGAGCAAGCTTTCTAATGGTTTGCTCTATTTATAATTGCTTAGTCAACTAGAATGAACAATTTTTCTACTCTATTTGATATGTATTTGAAATGAATAACTTATAATTGATAATTTGACAAATGAAGCAAACAAAAAAATAATTCCAACCTAGATAAGTAAGAGCTTTGACAAATCTGGTTATATTTGTATATGTCCCCTCAGTTTATCCTTTTCTCTCTCTTTGTGTCTATAATAGTCAAGGAATTGGGAATGCAAAGGCAACAATAGGAGAAGGCGCTTGAGCAATGACAGCTTGAAGGTAGTCTGGTTGCAATGCAGGTGGAAAAGTGAATAGAGCTTGGCTATGTAATTTCCAGTAGGATTGTGGCAATAATACTATGCAAGATACACAAAATTCTCAAGCCTTTTGTTTGAATACAAACATTGAATATATGGGAATTGGCTAGGATGTGCCTTCATGCACAAGACAACCTTGGAGTGCCAAATCATTGGGTGAAGAAGCAGTTCAAACTAATTAAATCCATTTAAAAATAGAAGAGGGAAGGAGCACCATGCAACAAGGCAGTTGGCATTTGGAATCATCTAAAACGGGCAAGAAACACATTTTAAAATAGAAGTTAAGTGAAGCATCAAGTGTGAATTTGACACATGGAAGGTTTTGGAAAAAGCGTGCAAGACCGCCGCCCTGCGTAGGATGACAGTCACAGAACCGCCGCCCAGGAAGGGCGGCAGTCCTAGCACTAAAGGCCAAAACATGCACAAAATGAAGTGGGAAGTTGGAAGAAAGCGTGGAAAACTTGAGTAAGGATGTCTAAGCTACAAATATACACTGTGAATGGGTTTAGAAACTCGAACACCTTCTGAAAGGACATAAATCATCATTAGGGACCTTTGTAACAGTTTTCTGACAATGTAGCACATGTAATTTTGGGTGCGTACAGAAACTCCTAGGTCATGTTATTTCTAAAGAAGGAACTAAGATTGATCTTGAGCACATTCAAGCTATCAAGAATCTTTCCTTGCCTACAAGTAAGCCTAAAGTACACTCATTCTTTGGGAAGGTGAAATTTTTGAGAAGGTTCATGCTAGATTTTGTCAAGCTAACTAAAGAAATTGTTGACATGATGAATGGTAAAGAATCCTTCAAATGGTTGAAGGAAGGTAGAGAAACATTTGAACAAATCAAGGGTGATATTGCAAAAGCTCCTATATTGGTATGTCCTAATTTTAAAAAGGATTTCATAATCTATTGCTATGTTTTACCACACACAATCTTTGCCATCCTGACTCAACACAATCAAGAGGGAATCAAATCTCCTATTGCATTCATGAGTTATGGATTCAAGAAACATGAACTCAATTACACTCCCCTTGAGAGGCATGCATGCGCGGTGGTTAGAGCCTTGAAACATTTCAGATACTATATATTGAATTCTCACACTAAAGTCTTAGTTCCAGATGCCACAGTTAAATCAATGTTGACACAAGAACCATGATCTAAAAGAGGTAATTAGGTCTCCAAGATCCAAGAATATGACTTGGTCATCAAGCCTACCAAGATAGTTCGAGGAAGAGGACTTTGTCAACTCATTGCAGAGAATGAGCCACGAGATGACTTTGAAGAAGAACCAGTTGAAGAAAGTTTACCACTAGTAGTTTTCATTAGTGCCACAGATAAATGGTATTCGGATATAGCCTATTTTCTCACATATGGCAAATGCCCTGAGAATCTAACAGCTAAGGAAAAGAGAGCTATCAAATTAAGATTTGTCAAGTACGTCATTTGGGACAACACTTTGTTCAAGAAAGGAATTGATGGCATGTTCCCGAGATGTGTCGATAAAGAACAACCCAGGTTTTTGGAAGCCTTTCACAATCATGCTTGCAATGGTCATTTCTCTGGACCAGTGACAACTCATAAAATTTGGCAACCACATTAATACTGGCCCGCTATGTTTTCTGATACTAAAAAATGGGTGGCCAAATGCGAAGCTTGTCAGAAGTTTGTTGGAAGACCTAAATTGGCAGCTTTGCCTTTAAAGCCAGTTGTCATTGAAGAACCCTTTCAACAATGGGGTTTATATTTCATCGGGGTCTTGAATCCTAATTCTAGTGTTGGTCATACTCATGTGCTCACTACAACTGACTACTTTACAAAGTGGGTAGAAGCTATTCCGGTGAAACAAACATCTACTGCGGTAATCTGTGACTTCATCAAAGAGAATATATTGATTCATTATGGAATTCCACAAAAGATCATGACAGACAATGCCTCTAATTTCTCCTCTACAAAGATGATAGGTTTTGCTTATGGGTATGGGATATCTTTATCTCATTCATCAGATTACTACCCTCAGGGAAACAGTCAAGCAGAATCCAGTAACAAAAACATCATTACTATCGTGCATAAATTAGTCAAAGAAAATCAAAGAACTTAGAACAAAAATTTATACGATGCATTATGGGTTGACCACATAACTCCCAAAAGAGTAATTGTAATGTCTCCATTCCAACTCTTATATGGATTCGATGCTCAAATTCCCATCACTTTGGAGTTACCAGCATTACAATTGGCTCAATAAGTTGATGATGAATGCTTCGCCAATGCATTAGATAAAAGGATCATGTTCCTAAGCAAGCTTGAAGAACAAAGAAATCAAGTGGCAAATAGGATCGAGGAACACCAATCAAAAGTAAAGAAATTGTTTGACAGAAAAACTAAGGAGAGACAATTTCAAATCAATGACTTAGTTCTTCTCTGGGACAAGAGACGTGAACCGAAAGGAAAGCACGAGAAGTTTGATTCACTGTGGCTAGGCCCTTTCAAAATCAGACATTTCTATGGAGATAACACCTATTACTTGGCATATCCTGATGGAACTCATTTGCCTTTGCCCTACAACGGGCAATATCTCAAGCACTATCAAAATTGAAAACAGGTTGTCCCTCGTATGTACATAGGTAATTAGGATTTTGGTTTGTTTCCGTTTCCTCTCTTTTGTCATCCCATTTTTGTGCATCATTGTCTTTGAGATCGTGTTCATTTAATTTTTGGTATGGGTCTGTTGTTGCGTCTGTGAAGTCCTTGTCCCTAATTAGAGCCAGTTGTTATCAACTATTTTTGACTTCACAAAATTAATAAATGTGAATTTTTTTTTTTTTCAAAAGTGTTCTTTCATGTGATTTATCATCCTCACCATGATCATCTTGTTCTCGTGATCATTTTGGTCTTTGTTTCACTCATTTCGGGTGAGAACTCCTCCCGCTAGGTCACAAATTACGTTAATAATTAATTAATTAATATTTAATTAATTTATTACCCTTTTATTTAATAAAATTAATTTTATTAATTTTTGGGGTTTTTAATTAAATAAATATTAATTTAATATTTATTAAAAAAAATCAATCGACAAGTTCTTCTTTATTGTCGGGGGAAAATAAAATTCCGCTTCCAATTGTCGGGGATGCCAAATTGGCTTTCCGCACCCGGATTTCCCCTTTCCTGGAAAATTTTTCTTTTTTCCCTGCTTGTGGAATTTCTCCTGCTGACTGCCAACTTGACCGGATGGCAAACTGGCAAAAGATCTCCCAATTTCCCACATGGGGAAATAAATAGGAATTACCAACCTGCTTTGCCATTGCAACTGGCAAACAACCAAGTTTTTTCCCATTTTCCCCTAGTAATTAATGACCACTATCGAAGAAAGGGAGAATTGATTATTCCAACGGAAATAAGAAATGGTTACAAAAGATTCTTTAATCCTCATAACCATTTCTTCGTCAAACTTGTTGGAAAAAGTCATGCGAAGAAGCTTCGAAGATTTCAATATTTCTAACTTCTTCTTATTTCCTCTGTAGAAGCGTTTCCGAGAAATATTTTTATCACATCCCTTAGGCAATACACCAGAAGTAAAGGAGCTTTCAATGCAAGATTTTTCCAGATTCAACTTAGTCAGCCAACTTGCCCACGCTATTACTAAACCATTCCACTCACGTTGAAAGGAGAATTCTCACACTAAGGCAAAGCAAAAAGATCCTTTCACTTGCCAAACAGAGGTTAAGATCTACGCAGGAAGGAGAAATAATAGTCCACACAATAGTCAAATAAAAAAAGCCAAAATAATTTTGTCTTTTTTCTTTTTGCCAAAAAAATAGAAATCCAATGCATGCATATGAAAATAAAAAAGAAGATTTCCACGCATTGTTGTGAGCAGATTTTTGTTTCTTTTTAGCAGTTGTCCATGCAAAAGACAAGGGAGGAGATAAAAACCACGTTCTAGCAAGAAAAACAGGCCACATTGTAGGAATCAAATCATTATCCATGCCAAGGGAGGAGATCAGTGGTTAGAGGAAGGAAGAGGAGTCCACCACGCATTTCGTAAGAAGACAAATATGCACAAAACGATTTTCCACGCAGGCTGAAGGAGAAATAATAGTCTAAAAGAGTTTTTAACGCCTTGAAAAAGAATTTTCAAGCAGGTTTTAGAAGACAAAATACATGCCCAACTATCTAGGCAATAAAGGAGGCAAAGTCCAAATAAATAAAACAAGAGGAACAACCCACACACATTGTTTTGAATAAATTGAAGTTTTTCATGCATTAGTTTAAAAAAAAATCCAACACCCAGCTAGAAAGAAGAGAAAGGGCAACAGTCAAATAATAAAAGATTAAAATATTTGTCTTTTCTTTTTGCCAAGGAAAGCAAAATCCAATGCCTAACAAAGAGAAAGAATCCACATTTTAGCTAGGAGAAACACTTCCACATAGAGTAAACCAGTTTTCACGTCTTCACTAGGAGTTCTCTAGGCATTGTAGGCTACGCAAATAAAAAAATAATTCCCACGCATGTAACAAGTAGGAGTAATTCATGCCAGCGAAAAGAAAAATTACAAGTTCAAAGTATTGCCAGAAAATCAAAGCAATTCTTCATATTGAAGCAACCAGAATCAGGAAAGACGAAGAAATAGTGAATTAAAAATATTAAAGTTGATCCTACGTGAATTCATTATAATCAGGATAATATTAAAAAAATATTATTATTATTATTATTGTGGTTTGTATCTGTCGAAGTAATAAACTTTGGAGCTCGATATCTCGAAGTCGGATGATCATCAAGAAAAACTGTTTGGTTCGTTGAATTCTCCCCACATTCATGTACTTCTTAAATTTTAAATGTACAACACTTCGTTTGATATTTTTCATGAAGTCAAATAAAATGTAGTTTGCTCGATTTCATTGTGCACAGTGTTTTAGCTTGTCAGAAGGCCAACTTCGAGAATTCGTATTTTAGGCCCGGATGATAGTCACGAAAAAAAATTTGGTTTGTTGAATTCTCCCCAGCTTCATATAATCCTTTGAAATTTTTTGAATGCATAACAACTCATTTGATATTTTTCATGGAGCCAAATAAAATACAGTTTGCTTGATTTCGTTGTGCGCACATTTTTCACCCTGTCAAGGAGACTGACTTTGAGGGTCTATTTTGAACTGGGATGATCATCAAGAGAAAATAATTATTTCTTTAGATTCTCCCCAACTTCATATGATTCCTTACCAAGTTGTAGATTCCCAAGGTGATGTTTGTTTTTTTAGGCTAAAACCAAATGGGATTTTCGCAGGTTTACACTTGCATTTTCCTAACAGTTTCAGAAGGGTCAACTTTGACCTTTAATATTTCACTGAAGAATTTGATTTGACAAAAAAGTATTTGATACACAAACTTTTGGTACCTTAATAGACTCCCTCATCTAGTGAGATTTTCTCATAACAAGATTTGCTATTTTTCCCAGGGCAGTTTCAGAGGCGATTTGTGTAGTTTTGTAAGAAGGAAGTAATAGCCTGAAATCATGTTTCTGTCACAATCATGTCATCTTAAAACAAAACGATGTTGCGGTATGGATTCTAGGGCATTCTACTCACCTCAGCACTTCCATTCAGAGTATGAGAACATCACCAATACCAACTTGGGACATGTCCACGTAGTTCGATTTGCGATCGCATATCTACCAAAGGCGAGTCACAATTTTCCTGACGCTTATTCTAAATTGGTCATCACTTGCATGGATGCACCATGACACCTGCACAATGTGGTGATTCAAATCCAATGGCTCTGAAGTGGAAACAACCTCTGACTTCCTCATTATGCGGTATAGGTCGTAGCTATTGGCAGAGGTCTCTTCGGAGTCGAAAGCCATGGTTATTGACATAGATCAATAATAAGAGAAGCTTGTCTACATAAATTATCTTCACTTGATTATTGTGGCAGATCTATTCATCAACAAACTGATACCAATGACAAGTGCGGTTGTGTGGATCATCAAGTAAGGCCACATCATTTAAGCATGTCCCTGTCAGCTCTTAGTTGGCAATGGGTGCAATACTTCATTGGCTAGTCTTAAAGTTGGAGCGTTCTCGAATTAGATGATCGTGAGCAGATCAAAATGGCAACACTTCGAGATGGTGACAAAGACAAAAGATATAACTCCAAGTAGTGAATTGTAATCTTGACTCTTAGAAGAGCTTCTCAATGGAAAAAGATCAGGAGTTGGATTTTGATAAGCCAAGGTGGCGTAATGACTACGGTCTCACGATAAATGAAGAATTCATCATGGAAAGGTATTCAAAACATGTGGAGAATTATGTGTGCGAATGCGAATAAAGACAAAATTACTCACACCAGGATGATGCTCAAACGGAGAGGTGGATGAATTACTCAAGTTTCAAGCTCGACTCTCTTGTCAGCTGGAGGATTGCGGAGCACGGTCAATGAGTTCATTCCTGTACGATCGGGATAGGCGGACTCTTGGCCCAATGGATAAGGCACTGATCCTAGGTGTCTTGATCTAGGTGGCGCGTTGCTGACTAAGATGTCTATGTGTGTGTTCAAGTCATTTAAGTGGGGTCCACATGTACCCATTGCTTTTTGTTATAAATGACTTTTAAATTTGGTGTTTATTAAACTCACTTTTGACAAATTTTTGATAACTTAAGTGGTTTCGATTTTTTAGGTTACTTTTTAAAAGTTGGTTGAAAAAATCAAGGTCATTTAAGATGCTCTTTTTAATGTTCATGTAAACCCTAACCACTTTGTAACCAACTTTTGGGTTATAAAAGAAAGTCATGGGCTCATTTGTAAGGGTAACTTTGAGAGAGGAGAAGAAAATAATTTTGTGTGCAAGCTTTATTTCAAAGAAAGAAATTGTGTTCTTTTGAGAAGACATTTTGGAGTTAATAAAATATGAATTTTGTGTCTCATTCGGTGTCTCTTATAGCATTCGACATTCTTATGTTCATTAGATGTTAGTGTTTGAATCTTGCATGTAAATATTGTCTTGGATCTTATTGTCAACGCTACTAATATGTTGTTCTAGTTCACAGTGATCAAGCTCTGATTATCTACTTGCTCATGTGTGTTCCCTTTTACTCATTCTCATTTAGCTGATGCAAACTCCATTTTATTTGTGTTAGTTATTTATTGTTCTTCTTCATGCAATATTAGGCTCTGAGTTTACCTAACTATTGCATGTTCCTTCCATCCATTCCATTCCATTCCTTTCCTTCATTCCATTCCATCTCCCTCATTCACTTTTCTTTCCATTGATGTTCCAAAACACCCCCCACATACAATTTTGAATGTACATATGTAAATACAGTTTTGGTTTTCAATAAAGGAAACCTCACCTTCATTGAGGAGGGACTTCGTTCCCATACTGTTACATGTCATTTACATGTGTGCAAATCCATATGCTAACATGTTGATGCTATGACTAAAGGTAAAGTGTAATGTGTCATGACAATGAAGGATTTCCACATTCTCAACCTTCTAAGAAGGCATAATCTAGAGAATAATCGTCATCATTTTTGGGTGTAGTAACATCAATAACACATGAGTAAATGATAGTTTTGGGTTGAACATGATGTTCTATAGGAGGATGTTTAGTGTGATTAATAGTGATAGAGACATAATTGAGATACTTCTTATACAAACGAGGTCACGAAGTGGGATGTAATTTAGAGATGATGACATCAAGAAGATAAAAAATATTAATCTAAAGGTTAATCTCATTAGGCTCGTCATCATCCAAATTGAGAAGGTTGGGTAGAGTATGGCCCACAACCTCAAGATGTCCACCGTAGTCGCGATGAGAATCCATTAGGTAGTTAAAGCAAGGTATTCTTGAAATGAGATGGTCAGAAGTTATTAAAGGGTGGGAATTTTAAATGTCTCGTGTTGTTGGAATAGGTCAAAGTTCCAATTGTTAGTGCCTCCTTGTACTTTATAGATAGCTCTTAGGTATACAAAATTAACACATTAGTAGGCAAATGATGCGACTGTACGCATGCGATAAGTCCATGATTACCCTAGGAGGATATTATTTAAGAAAAGGGGAAATTGAAGACCGTGATTTTGACACGAACGATATAAGGGAACACAATAATATGGATCCAAATGTAACCCACAGGGGTCATATTTCTATTATTGTATCCCTGACATGTGTCTCTAATGGATTTTAGATTGTTGATAGAGTAATTGTGTGTCTTGAAAAATTCAAGAGAAATGAAATAAATGCTAGAACCTTCATCTCTGAGGGCTCTTTTGACTGTAGTGTGGCTAATTTGAACTAAGATAAAGAGGGGAAGTTCATCAATATGAAATAGAATCTCATCAAGTATCATGGAATCAAGAGGGAAGTGAATGTAAGAAGAATGATTGGTGGAAATGGAGAACTCTTTGCATTGACACATGATGCTCTCTTATGAACTATGTAGGGCATGTTTCCCCAAAATGGTTGGAAAAGGAATATTATTATTGAATAGCATAGACATAAAATGCTCACAATGTTGGGGTGAGGAGTGAATGAGCTTTAAGAATGGAATATGACTCAGAAGGTGAGATTTTTTTATGAGAGGGTCTCAATCTTTAGGGCTAGTTTGTACAATAGGTGTAACCTAGGGAGGGTCAGTCTCAATAGGTTATGAATGAGACGGGATAGCATTGAATTTTTGAGTTTGATTTATATTTGGCATTTCTACTAGATTGGCCATGGTAAATATATTACCATAGAGGTCAATGGTGTAATCATTGTCATAACCAGAGGCATACGAGATCGACCATGCATAGATGACATTCATTTGAACTGAGGAATTTAGGATATCAACTTGTTCATGAGATTTTTATCAAGAATAACATAGATAGATGATTTTGTAGGTTTTATCCTGGATCGAGGAAGGGTAAGAGGGCTCAATACAAGTGATAATATGTTTAACATCATGCATATAAATGACACTAGTAGAGGAATACGAGGCAATAATAATGTTGGTATCCACATTATTGGTTGGAATAGATTTTTTTTTGGATTTTTTAGAATTAGAGTGATCGAGAAGAGGGTCATTATAGATTTTAAGGTGTTCATTGGATTGGCAAACTGCTTCAAGTCGATCATGTTGCTGGGTGTTGTCATGGGCCTTGATAGCTTCATTTAGACTTTCTTAAGTAATGGTCTCATGTGATTTAAAGTAATTTAAATCTTTATCAGAGGGAGGAGATAAAATGAATATAACAATAACAAGCAAGATCTAACATGCAAAGTACAAATAAGTGTAAGCAATGGTGAGATAAGAATGACTTAGCTTGTATATGGATATCTAGACTGAATCTGGGCTAGTGATTTAATAAAAATAAAATAAAATCTAATATTGCAGTGTAACTGATATGGTAAAATACAATGAATGTATAAATGCTAAGCACTCAAGTAATGCAAAACTATAAGCAAATAGGAGAGATGAATGACTTAGCTAAGTCCTGTGCAATCTGGAAATAATCTAGGCAGTGTTTAGTGATGAATAGGACTACAACACCATCGCAAATGGTCTCTATAAAATTAGGAACTTGGGGACAATGTTAGATGTGGGAACTTGGTGTTGGACAAGGGCACCCAAGGCATTGAAGACTATTCCTAGACACTAGTGACTGCGTAACATCTTGGAATATGCATTTCTCTGTATCGCTAGGGTTTCACTATCACTTTCTGTTAGTCACCTGATATCTTCTAATTGATCATCGAGGGTACCTGTAACTTGTAAGACAAACCATAACTACCTACACAAACTCAAAAACACATGAAATCAGAATGAAAAATACAATATGTAAAGTCAGAATGACCTTTTTGGTAACCTGAAGAGTGAACTTATGACCGAGTATTACACTACATTCCTGTAGACACTAAATCACACACTTTCGGTATATTTCTAGTCCTAATCACATACCACTATTCATATGATTCCTAAGCGAGAAAAGTACTGATTAATCATTGTCTTTGACCTCTTTGTTTTCTCTCTATTTTTCTTCTTGGTCTTACACACCTTCTTGCCCAGTCTGACCTTCAACACTTCAGTTTTTCTGAGTCTGGACACCAACGCCTAACCAAGACACTAGCGCCTAGGCACCCCCAACCTCTTTGTATCTTGCTCACATATTTTGGGACTTTTCTAGCCATTTGGACATCTTATTTCTTACTAGTCGGTCTTTTAGTAGTTAATTACAAAATTCAAACAAGGGAATCATATAAATACAAAGCTATGTGATCATAATAAAGTACCAAGCACTAAGAATATACTATTACCACCTAAG
This sequence comes from Taxus chinensis, assembly GCA_019776745.2. Classification (NCBI taxonomy): domain Eukaryota; kingdom Viridiplantae; phylum Streptophyta; class Pinopsida; order Cupressales; family Taxaceae; genus Taxus; species Taxus chinensis. Next base: position 233,277,183 of record CM034153.1, read on the forward strand.
GTTACATTCAGAGGCATTACGAGAGCATCAAAACATTCATCTAGCATCCATTCAAGGGACAAAGGATTGCATTCTTCTGCATACACTTCATAAAAGGGTAAGTTCATTTTTCCATGCACACATGTATCTACATTTTCTACATCTAGTTATTTCTCACTACTCAGTGCATCTTACATAAGAGCCACCTAGGGCACAATTTCTACACACACACATGTAGAACTACATGGAGTCTTAAATGTAGTGCAATGGTTGGATCATAAGTTCACTCAATCAAGTGATCGTCGGGGTCAGTCTAACTCCCCATTTGCATCTTTTCCTTTTTAGGATTTGATGTGTTTTGGGGTTTTACAGGTGATTTTTCTTCTTGCAGATTTCAGGTGAATAACAATGAAGAACAACGACATATAGGTGACAACCAATGAACATTTCAAGATGGAAATTGAGTTTTACAACTTCTGAGTAGTCATTGGTGCCTATATAAGGTCCCTGGTGCCCCAGGCGCTCCTGACCCTACATAGGCGCCCTAGTCCCAACATTTCTGACATCTCTACAATTTTTTGAGCTCAATTGCAACAGTCTGCCTTCCTATTTCATTAGTTTTCTAGCTCGACACAGCTTTAGATTTATTGTAAAATCATCTAAGTATCTTACTCTCCCTCTTGTAACTAGGGTTTCAAATTTATTAGCTTATCTTGCTTGTGTCAAATCTATATTTCATTGCATATTTATCTGCCCTGGTACTTATGTAGATTTATCATATATTTATTTAATCATTTGGTGAACCCGACTCATTTCAAACACCCTTAAGGTCCTCATACTTTTAGTGCTTTCATTTTCCTTAGATCTTCTCATCATGGACATTTCTATTCATAATTTCTTGCTAGCCAATCTTGATTGTCAAGCTAAAATTATTACTCTCTTGGTTAATACTCGCATCCCTTTTACTACTCATCTGAATGTTGTTTATTAGACATTCATATATGAATTTTATCGATATATTACTTTTCCATGTACTATAACTGATAATCTTTCAGTGTATGATAACGATCCTCCTATATATATATATATATATATACAAGTTTACATCAATAACTTGGGAGTCAAGTGTGCTCTGGTCGATACTAGATATGAGCTCAATTTTTGTCCCTTATCATTCATTCAAGCTATTGGCCTTCCCACATCTATTCTTAACCCAATGTATCTATTTATGTTCAAGCATACGATTCTACTACGCATCCATGCTTATGCATTGTCACCTTACTGCTCATAGTTGGGCCAAAGTCTATTCCAATTCTATTTTTTGTCATCCATATCCCTATGTCATATAGCTGCTTACTTGGTAGGCCATGGCTTCACAGAATGCAAGTAATATATTTTGCAGTTCATCGATGGGTTAGATTATTACATGAAGGCTTTGAATGTGAAGTTCCCACTGACAGTACACCATTCCAATATTGTAACCTAGACCTAAACACTGCATTACCTATTCCAACTCCTGCTACTATACATCCTAATTCGTATTGACGACCCATGCACTATCCATACAACTTTCCTCCACTCGAGAGAACCGTTTGTGCACTTGACGATGTTCCATCCACTTCAGCACCTCCCCCCTTCTACTTGTAGACACCCTAAAAATACATACATATTTCTATCCCGCTTCTATCCAATTAGAATTAATTAAATTAATTCTATCTCCCCACAGTACACCCCTTTGGAATTAATTAAATTAATTCCATCATTCAAATATTCCCCTTTAGAATTAATTAAAATTAATTCTATTACCTAAGCTATATTCCTACCCTTTGGAATTAAATAATTTAATTCTAACATGCCTTTGGAATTAATTAAATTAATTCCTACACCCTTCTAGCTAATATAATTAAACATTTATTTATTTAAATGGTTAATTATCTCCTCACAATTAAATTAATTTAATTCTACCATTCTCTTGGAATTAATTAAATTAATTCCTAACACCTTCTAACTAATATAATTAAACATTTATTTATTTAAATGGTTAATTATCTCCTCACAATTAAATACTAATTAAATTTAGTTATTTAATTCCACATATTTCAGTCAATAGCTACTTTGACTCCACTTGGACTCCACATCCTCATCCTAGTTAACTGCACTTCTAGAATCCTAGAAAGGTGGGGGTAATTGAATTGCACGTACAACCACCTTTTCGGATGCAACTTCTGCAATAAATTCCATTATTGCCCCTAAATGCCCCGGAACTGTTGCAACCTCCTCCAATGCTATTTTTAGCATGTGCATTCACCCATTATGTTCAATCAATTTCCAACTACTTCTGCCTCTATAAATTGTAGGCTTACTCTCTATCAAATCCTCTTAGAATTGTTTGTAGTAAAACTCTACTCAATTTGCATTTGGAAGCTCCATCCATGTACTCGTATAGTAATTGCATCCCAAGTTTGGAGACCATTCAAGAGCACCCACATCCATTTGCAAGGTTCACAAAAAAAGTTTCTACAACCTTACTGAGGTTTGCATTGAAAGGATTACAAGGAGGTTTGCAAAATTATTTGTGTATCTTTCATTACTGTGATTTTTCCTTGTTTACATTTTGGCATGCCCGGTGGGACACCCCACATTTCTTTCTTTCATTTTAGTTAATAATTTTGTGATCTAACTCTTTCTTTATGTTTATTGTTCTTATTTAACCTTTTTATCAAAATTTTAGCTTCTTAGGTGAAGTACAAAAGTCAAAAACCCAAAAAAAAACAATTGCCGAGACGTTTTTCTCACGTTCAAATTTTTCACTAAGAGCATTACTGTAACCCATCTTCCGGAAGCCATAACTTTTGCTCCCAAACTAGAAATGAATTCATTTTTTTTTCTACTAAAAGGTATTGAAAATATCTATGCAATGGAAAAATAATTTTATGATTTGGACTTATAGAAAATTTATGGTTTCATTTCTCCTAACACTTGTCATTTTTTAAAAAAATTGTAGTTTTTTTATTTTTTTAATTCATTTTTTAAACATAAAAACCTCACACGTATGCTCTTTCCTCGCACTTTAAAAGTGATCTTGGAAATCAGAAAATTGATTATTATTATTATTATTATTTTAGGAATCAACCTTCCTTTTCTTTTTTTAATCAAAGTTTCTTTTACATGTATGCTCTTTCTTTGCGCTTTTTAAGTGATCTTGGAAATCACAAGCATGAAATTTCTTCTATCATCTTGGCCTTTACCTACCTTAGGAGAAAATTCTAAATCTTTTCTTGCAAGACCCACTCTCAAGAAGGTGGATAAAACACTTAAAACTACTAATTGCAGGTTTCCTTTGATCATGAGCTTCAAACTACTCATTCTTGTGTGCAGGAAATTGTTGATAAACAAGATAAAATTAACATTTTCTACACATTGTATTTGTAGGTTTAGATAAGGGTTAAAACCCATCCCCATAACTGTGGGAAGTGCCTTGGCATAAGTCATAAAAATATTTTGAGGATTACCACAGGAACCCCAAAGTAGTCAGCACATTGAGGGAACTAGCTGATGAAACGGGAACCTTTTATCCCAACTGACTAGTAAAGCCTTGTGAGTTAGAGTCACAGATACTCAGTAGTGGCGACCCCAATGCGATTCATTCTGAGAAAGATCTTTGCTCAAGGTTTCAAAGGGGGTAAAGTAAAGTCCATCAACTAGCAATAACGTCGTGCTCACTCGGGTATACTGCTGACACCTAGTTGAGTGAACCACCTAGGAAGCCATGCCTTGTCCAAGCCAATCTAAGGTAGAGGCCAAAAATTTCACTACATCATTTTTCATTTTTCTCGCGTGTTACACACTTGTGTTTCACTTTTGTCATTCATGTTTTCTCTCTCATCCACCTTGTCAATTTGTAAACGTTTCTAAGTCTTAGTTGCGGACATCCATATCCACACTTGAGAACTTTCATTTTCATCTAAGTCTTGACAACGTGATACTCGCTTTATCACAATCAAGCACCGTCTTGATCACCTTGGTCTTTCATTGTTGTAAGTATTAAGTTTAATGTTATTTTGTTGAACTCTAAGAATTCCACATTCTTACGTCGTCGCATTGCACGATCACTTTGTTGAATTGAGGACATTCTTCAATTTCTTTCTCCCATCATCTTACGTCGTTGCATTATACATTCACTTGGTTGAATTGTGATATTCTTTATCTATTTCTTACATTATCATATTTCACATCTCTACGTTATCGATGAAAACTCTTTCTTACGTCAATCACATTTTCATACTTTTATTCATTGACGACATTCTTCTATCTCGCTTCCATCCTCATTACTTCATCACTTCTCTCTTTAAGGCATCCACTTTGCTTTGATTTGAGATCACTAATCAATTACTTCCCCTTTGGCTTTTATCTCCACTTTTGTGAGGTTTGGATCTTTTTCATCGTCATTAATTCAATTCTTGTGAAAACATTCACTTTTCCGTTCTTTTTGTGATCCCCTTTCTTTGTTGTGTTTCCTCTTTCAACATACTTTTGTTAAGAGTAAACCTCTTTCATCATCTTCTTAAGTCTTCTCTTTTGACACACTTTTTGTTAAGGGTTGACATCCTTCATTGTCTTCTTCAGTCTCCCTTTTTAACATCCATCTTGTTAAAATTTGAGAAAAATCATCATTTTTCCTAAGTCTCTTCCTTTAACACATTTTTGTTAAGAGTTGAGCATCATCCATCATGTTTTAAGTCTCCTCTTGTAGTACTTTGTTGTAATTCGAGCACACTAACTTCTTTTGTCTCTCCCCTCTTTACGTTCAATTTTGTAAAGGATCGTAAATTCATTTCGAACCTCTTCATATTTCTTAACACTCACTTTGTTAAGAATCATATAAAATAACATTTCAACCCATCTTCCACCTTAACATAACTCATTTTATTAAGTGTTGCAAATTCCCTCTTGTCGTCACTCTTATAACTCATTTTTTTAAGAGTTAATCATATTCATCTTGTTAAGCCATATGTCCCTTAACATTCATTTTATTACGTGTCGAGAACATTTCACTTTTTCCCCCTTTGTCATACCTCTTAACACTCATCTTGTTAAGAGTTACCATTTTTCACCTTTTTCGTCACTCTTATCACTTATTTGATTAAGAGTTGACCACATTCACCTTGTCACGTATTTTCTCCCTTAACATTCATTTTTGTTAACGAGTAGAACACATCTAACCTCTTTTTGTCCCTTTTCTCTTAACTCTCATTTTGATTAAGAGTTAAGTAATCAACTAACCATTTCTTTTTCACATTCTTCCCTTTTTCATATTCTTTCATTTCCATTCTGCTAAGGTCAAGTTGATACCTTTTTTCAAATCTTAGCATTCACTTTTTTCTTCCATCTTAGCTTCCATCTTAGCATCCATCTTAACAATTCACTTTGCTAAGGGTTGAGTTATCCATTGTACCATTCTTCACTCTCCCTCATTTTTCATTACAATGATGGATTTATACAATTCATCCTTTTCCCAAGAATGGAAAATGATGAAAGACACTGAAGCGGGTTTGTAAAAACAATGCAAAAATTCAATTTTGATGAATTGTGTCCATACCCTTTTGACATGGACATATTACGCATACCCTTCCCACACTCTTTCAAGACGCCCAAATTTGACAAATACAAGGGTAAAACTGATCGTGAGACAACATATCAAAGAATTTTCCATAGCATGCCATGAAGTGGCATATAACGATAGCTTTCTCTTGTGCCTTTTTCCTAGAAGTCTAGGAGGACAAGCTTTGGATTGGTTCTTACACCTTCTAAAGGGATCTATCACCACCTTCGCAGACCTCTTAGAGAAGTTCATCAAACCTAGTTTTCTTTCAACCTCACTCACAATAATCACCATACTAGAATTTCTCACGATGAATCTTGGTACGTCAGCCACAATCATAATTTCATCACTACTATGGTGTCACAGATAATCACAATGTGCCCAACATACATGACCAATCAATCAAAAATCCAATCATATAACCTAGTGAAGACACTACTCTACGAAAAGTTAAACGTAAGTTTACACCCCTCGAGTGAAAAGTCTCTCTAGTGTATTTCATCAACTCAACGAGGTTGGGATGATAAAATATCCACTTAAAAGACCTTGGGTTGAAGGAGAACCTAATCCATACTGGTACAAACCTCATGCATTTTGTGACTTTCTTCACATTGATGGCCACTCAATAGATAAATGTGTGCATTTTAAGCACTATGTCCAAGACTTAATCGATGATAGAAGAGATCTTTGTAGAGCTTGACAACAAAGCTCTCATAACCGATGACACGTCAATTTCCACTTCAAACTGAAGAGTTAATTGTTGTCCCCACTTTTTGTACATACTGACATTCAATGAGATCATGACGAAGGTCAAGTATCTCTCTCTTCTAAACCAATCCATTTCTTCTACAGAATTTCTTCCTTTAGTCCAAACAAACATTGAACCTATTTCAGACAACAATCTTCTAACACCTAATAAGAGCTTGAATTTTCTTCAAAAATCTCTTTCAACCCTTGACACTAATAGAAGAGGGTCCATCATCAAGCACAATTGATCTTGATTCCATTCTTTCCATTCTGGTTCCTACACCTAACATCTCTAGTGTTGTTGTCGAAATACAAGCACAACAAGCTTGGACACTTGTGACAACACAACCTTCTATGTCCATTATGCCTTCAATGTGATCACTATTGTAGGAATCTCATCATCAATGATTATTGCTAATCTATCAAGACATCTACATGCATACAATAAATGAGGTACGTATGCTCGAAGAATGTCCTTGTATAGCCTTATTTACACTCTAATTACCAATCTATCGTCAAATAAACTTAATTCAAAACTTAGAAGGAACAAACCTTAAATATATCCTCTCTTAAGGATTACAACGATCCATCTAGTGTACATCTAGAATATCAATCCTTCATTTCCTCACACTTTTTCACTCACAATTAAATATGAATTTCAACAGATTCCCCACATTAATAGCCTTATTCTAACATCACATATGTCCTTTGATCTTATTGAAGTCTTAACTAATCACTTATTGAATCCTTTGATTCAATCCTTTGACTTGGAACATGTCCACCCAATTATCGTACTCTAGGGCCCATTGAATCATTTGATTCACTCTTTTGACTTGGACCTTATTTTCCCAAGTCTCATATTATAGGAATTATCAAATATTTGGATTTCTACTTTTGACTTGGATTTTTTTTGGCCAAGTCTCGTGTTTATAGAATTATCAAATATTTTGATTCCCTCTCTTGAATTGGATTTCATCCACGCAAATCTCATATTTCTGGACCATTCAACTTAAATAAACATAGACCTCTTTGTTGATGATTCCATTTAAAATCCTCATCCACCAAAATTTATAAAACTTAAAAAGCATAAAATGAGAATAAAACTTCGTCTTAGAAAATTTTTTGACAATTGGACATGGAAAATTATGTACAAATAATGTTAAACATTCCATCTATTGGAAAATATCTTAGTCATACCATTATCATATATTCACATTCTTCATATGTTTATGATACATGTTAACCTTTTTCCTATTAGGCATTATGTGTTTCATCACTATTATAGTTCTTACTATTTCATATCTTCTTACCTACAGTTTTGTCTTGAAGTTTATTGATGGCAATTGCACAGATGAAAATTGATATACAACCTTCAACCACACTCGACCACCTGAGGTGTTGCCAAGGCAACCGATGTGGAAATTTCTATGGCTAACTATAGGAGGATCAATGACTAAGATCTGGTAGTGTGATCTCCTAGTAGTTGAGTTGGCAAAGAGGAGATTTAGAGGTTATGAACGGGTAGTGCAAATTCCCTATGGTTTGTTTGCCTAACTTGGATCTAAGTGATGATCTAGTTTGAAGTGTACAAATTAACTAAGATGAAACTAACAATCTATGTTATTGCTTGAAAGGAAACTAATATAAGAAAATCACGAAAATGAAATATTACAATCATAAACAACAATTTACTTTTCTTCTAAATAATAAAATATTCTTCTACACTAAACATAAACATGTAAAATAACCCGGTGTGGTTATTCACCTATGCTGAGTGTATTAAAACTAAACTAACTTAAAACAAGAACTTTTCCAAATGATATATGATATGTAGGCAACCTTCTATAGATATTCTCTCCTTCATATCCACAGGGATGGGAAGAAGAGGATCCGTCACTGGGAGCTGCTATTAATGATTTAAAACCTCTTGGAAATTAACTAATTACTTGCAAATGAAAGGAAATTGATTTCTACTCTATTTGATATGATGTAACAATGATAAATTACAACAAATAAGGAAATCAAACAATTCTAACCTAGAATTCACAAAATAGAGGTAAATCCAGATGTGTGATAATTTTCCCCCTTTTTTTATCCTTTCTTTCTCCGTGTGTTCATATGAGTCCAAGGAACTAGGAATGCAAAGGCAACAACATGAGAAGGCACTTGAGAAATGATAGCTTGAAGGCAGTTTGGTTGCAATGTAGGTGGAAGAGGGATAACACAAGTGAAGAGAGCTTGGCTATGCAATTTCTAGCACGATTGTGGCAACAATACTATGCAAGATACACAAAATTCTTAGACCATTTGTTTGAATACAAGCATTGATTATATAGGAATTTCCTGGGATGTGCCTTCATGCACAAGGAAGCCTTGGAGTTCCAAATCATTAGGTGAAGAGGCAATTCAAACTAATTAAATCTATTTAAAAATAGAAGAGGGAAGGAATACCATGCAATCAAGACTATTTTTAGACAATTTGGTTCACAAACGCACCTTGGAAGTCAAGTTAAGTGAAATCACGCATGTTAAAACCATGCATGAAGAGTTGTGGAAAATGCATACAGGTTTTCCGCCCTACGCATGGTGGCAGTCATGGGACCGCCACACTACTTGGGTGGTGGTTTTAGAACCACCGCCCAAGCAGGGCAGCGGTCTTGACACTAAAGGCCAAAACATGCACATAAATGAACGGGAAGTTGGAAGAAAGCATGGAAAAGTTAAGTAAGGATGTCTAGGTTACAAATATACACTGTGAATGGGTTTAGGAGCTTGAACACCTTTTGAAAGGACATGAATCATCATTGGGGAATTTTGTAACCATTTTTTGATAATGTAGCACATGTAATTTTGGGTGTGTACATATTGCCACCTTGGAGATTCATCTTAGCCATGAAGAGACGTAAAACGTAAAATCTGAGTATGGCGTTCCTGAAATGGGGAGTTAGAAGCTATACCTGACATGCCCATGTGTTGAAATGTCACCATCCAAACTCTCGCTACCTGTAAAATGAAGAGAAGACTCAAGTGCAGATAGATAAAATATCAAAAAATAAACACTAAATTAAAACAACAAGAGGACTTACCATTTGTGCGGGGATAAGAACTTACCTCCACTAGCACTCCAACCCTGAGAACATATACACTCAAAAATGAAGTTATAGCATCATATATATATATATATATATATATATATATATCAAACAAACCCATTTTCAAATTCATTTGCGCATATCAAGTTGGTTATTTTTGAGCTCAGGGCCCATAATGACTGTTTTCATCGAAAGAATACTCAAAACGTCCGTTGAGAGATCATTATCATGCCTCCGTGAGTGGGAGAATGACCAGTGCGGTCTTAGGTTAGTTTTCCTCACTTGTGTGTTTTGAAACCTAAAATGTCAAAATATCAAAATATTTACCTAAGGGGGATCATTTTTGAAATTTCTTGTTTTAAATGAGTCTTTAGGGAGGGCGCCCACATGGTAGTCTTTTATTTTGTTAAAAATGGTCTATTTTTATATTTTTGAGAATTTTTAGGGTAACAAAGCCATACAACGAATCACTTCAAGACCGTCGCCCTGAGAAGGGTAGTGGTCTTGAAACTGCCACCTTGCACCAGGCGACGGTTCTGAACAAAATGACCAAAAATCATGCTAACTTAATTTTTTTGGATTTTAAATGTTTTGTTATGTTTTTGATGGGCTTGTTTCTTGAAATATGTCACTAAATTGCTCTTTTCCTGTGTTTTGGTGGATGCAGAAGAAGGAAGAGTATATCCCTTGGAATCACGAGAGGGAGTGTTACTGGCTGCTAGCGATATTGGATTAGTTGACTCAGGATGAGACTGATACTCTTCAAAGAGTAGGCATATGGAGGATTTCACGGGTGCCCCATGTCACTCATGTTAGTCACATACTATGTGACTTGTTTTCTTATTGGGATGTAGACCGGAATACCTTCTGGTTACTAGGTGCTAGGGGTGAGTGGATGATCACACTAGAGGATGTGGACCATATTCTTGGGGTTCCGATAATGGGCATATAGCTGACCTTGGAGACAACAAGATCTAGAGCCATGATGACTCTATGGGCCACTTATATGGGGGATGTCGCGGTTTCCTTTGGTTCAAAGAAGGGGATGAAGGTCTAATCCATTGCTACTGCTCCCATCCCTACTATCCACAAGGCCATCATGGGTATCTTGGCTTGGGGAGCAAATATACTTGATAGTACCTATCATGACATGTATCGTATTGTCAGGTTACAGGGATAGTCTTTGAGCCACCGTACATTAGTTATGAGTTAGGTGTATGAGTGGATCATCCCCTATGGGAGGGGAGTGCCAGTACAATACCAAGGGGCCGTCAGGGTCGTTAGATGGATGGCGATGATAGTTCTCAGAGTGCCACATTAGCTAGTGGCTTCCTTGACCACAACAGATATGGTGGCCACTCTATACCAGGACATGACAGGATTGTGGGGATAGAATGAGACCACAGTGGCAACTTGTACCACTACTGGCTAGTTAGTTGATAGGATGGGGAAGCTTGAGACTCACCCATTTAGACGAGTTCTTCAAAAGTTCAACCTTCCTTATATTGATATACTTCCCCTAGTGGCACCTGTGTATAGGACTGTCAAGGAGGCCCAAAAGGGCCCTCATGGAGATTTGAGTTGGACAGTGGTGATTCTAGGAGTTACTATTGTAGTTAGGCGAGTTGTTCGTGCCTGACGAGTAGCTAGTGCCACTTATGCACCCTTACTTTGGATTAAGGTTACACCTACTGAAAGTGGAGAGGAGGATGCTTGAGCCCATAGATGTGGACTCCAAATCTGAGGAGTATACAGGGGATGATACTGGAGAGGAGTTGGTTGGAGAGGAGACTGGCGGTGAGGAGACTGGTGGGGAAACTCACATGGAGGAGGAGAGAAATCCTGAGTGGCATGATAGTCAGGATGTTTTGAGAGTGGAGCGGGAGGAGGCGGCTGCAGAGGAGGAGATACTTGTCTCCAAGGGACTACTTCCTCACGACGTAGAGGGGGATGACGAGTCTGTGATGGGAGAATATCTTGCTTCTGGTTTTGGGGAGGCCTCGCAGCCATCAGCAGTAGCAACATCAACCAATGACCCTACATGGATGTCTAGAGGTCTAAGTATGTTGATCCTCTTCTCTTGACCTTGTTAGTTGGAAATGTTAGTTGGTATTTCTTTTTGTTTTGTTTTAGTAACTTTCTAACTCATCATTTCCTCTTTATTTGCAACGACTGCACAGGGATGACGAGATCTTATTTGTCGGGTGTGCATGGACACCTTGTTAATCCCTTTAGGGAAGACCTAAGCTGAGCTGAATGAGGACACATGACATCCACTTAGAGCCGGTAGACACACTGATGTGTTTATACCCATCTGGAGGGAAGCGAAGTTCATGACTTCTCTCCGTACTCAGGTTACCGCGTATAAGACAACTGAGCAATTGATGAGGTGGAGTCGCTCTCACAGTGAGACCAGAACTAGTGGCCGCCACCACGAGCATTCCCACCATTTAGTGCATTCTCATCATCATAGCTGCAGTAGGGGTCCTGGACACAGTTGTGCACCATCTCAGGGATCCCACAAGGATTGATAGGCCATTGGGACTTTTATTCCTTAGTTGTCATTTTGTCAGGCATTTAAATGATTTTTTTAATATTTCAGGCTCATTGTGAGTGTTTTAACCATGCCTAACGCGTGATAACATTGTACACAAACTCAATTCATTATGATATATACAGACTCTTCTTTTTGATTTGGTAATTCATTGTATCTAGGCTGACTTCCTCTTGGCTCACTTCACATGTGTACTCTATATGTTTAGAACTTCCATTTTTTAATGCTTTTTAGAATGTATGCAGTGGATATGAGTGCTAACATAATGATTTATTTGTTTGTGTTTTATCATGCTGATATATGATAATGCAGTCACATTGTAATGTTGAACTTTAGTTTCTCTAAGAAAATTTTGGTACTTCATATTGTTTTGGAAAAACGTGGCGAAAGAGTGAAATGATAAGTGAATGAACTTGCCCCACTCCTAACTCCACGTAACTAGTAAGATGCGAGGGCTCAACACCAAGAGCCAGAAGGGGCACAAGTTATAGAAATTTGTTGAATGGTAATGATGAGAGAAAGACAAAGATTTGGAAAAACCAAATTGAGACCCTACAGCCTCATTCTACTCTAGTCTGCTTCATAGTTTAAAATGTGAATTACTTTCCAGTTTATCTAGACTTAGATCAGTGGATAGTTACTTGGTTGACAAAATATGGTTTTGAGGTTTTAAACTCTTTTAGAATTATAAACATCTAACTCACTTTGTTCTGATTTATGATTTCACAGTATTTGAATGAACCATTTCTAACTTTCAAATTTGTCAAAGAGACCCCCTACACCTTGTCCCATGCTACCAATAGGAAGTATGGGCTCATAACCATGGACAAGGTATAGGTGAGTAAGGGAACTTCTCTCCTTTCCCAACCCTACATCACTAGTAAGAGATGTAGGCTCAACACTGAAGGTTGGTACGGCAAAGAAATGTCTAAAATAATATTTTTTTTCTAGATTTGCGTTTGACTTAGTCATCTAGGAACAATGTCTAGAATGTTCTTATTTCCAAAGAGATGTAAATGGGATAGATGCGACACCATGAAGCTTGTAGAATAGAATATAGGCAAAGAAACCTAATCTAGAAGAAACTATGAGTAGAACCAAGTATGTAGGCCTTGGTATGGTTAATGTCAAAGCTTTGTCTTATCATTCTTGAATTGATGAAATGATTTGGAAACAATTGATGATACCATGAGGACTTGATGAGACATGATTTGAATGTTTTGATAATGTTTTCAGAAGTTTTTAGGAATTGCTATAAGAATAAGTCCCTTGATCACAAATTTACGAAATGAACTGGAAGATGAAAATGTAAAGAGGATGCAGTAATGTACATGTGGAAATGCAGGTGAAACTACATGTCATGATGGCTAAGGAGAAGAAAGTTGAAGAATATTGAATTCTTTACCACTAAAAGTACATAATGGAGAACCATGATCCTCAAAAATTTCGTTCCCTTGACATGGGCCTACCATTCTGGGTTTAAACTTACAACCCTTGCCTAGAAGTGTATATGTCCAATCATTAAAATCATTTGTTTGAAATAGGCGTTTGTGAACCGCTTTGTCACATTCTTGAGACATGGTGTGTGATGAGCATGATTATGTTGCTCGACCTTGTTTCCTATCTAGAGTGTTGTGTTTACTTGTGACCCTTACTGAATGATGAGGCCTTGCCCCATGGATATGACAATCTTAGTTTCATACGCACATGGATTGAAAATGAGGTTTAGAATAAAACAACCCTCGGAGATGGTTTTGATGGGCATCATTTCAATCTCAAATTGTCCTTATTCGTTTGTTAATTCTATCATGTTTACACCTAGACCTAGGTCATCAGAAGGAATATATGATAAAATGAGAAGACTACCCATCCCCTGTGGTTCAAATGAGATGAATATTGGATCATTACTCTCTAAGAGGTTCATAATTCCTGCCGTGGTTTTAGCAGACACTGTTTCCATAGATATTGATGTACCTTTATCTATTTTTTCCACCTCAAATGTTCGTGGGTCAATGACTTCAACCTTTGGCATACTCGGGGTGATCGGGGCTAAGTCTTTTAATGGAGGTGGGTTATTCAATTGATTCACAGGAAGTTCATATTTTGTATGGACTCCTTTCTTCTTCTTGAGGTTTTCTAAGTGTATATCGAAGGGCTTATGATCCCCTTGAGTGATGAAGACATTCTCCAAATGGAGGAATCTAATCTCCTGGAATAGGGTAGAGGGGATAACCTTCATTTGATGAATCCAAGGTCTCCCAAGGATCATGTTATAACTTGTTTCCTTATCGATAATTTAAAACTCTGTCAAGATGGTCTTTGGACCAAGCATGAATGGAAGAACTATGGTTCCAATCGAGGTCAATTTAAGACTATCATACCCCCGTAATGTGTTTATTGTAGAGGAAAAAATTATCTCTCCATATTTCAACTTCTGTAAGAAAGAGAAGGGAGCCAAATTTATAACAGCCTCATCATCAATCATGGCTCTCTTAATGCAATTTTTACAAACCCAGACTTGTAAAAATAATGCAGGATCACCTCTTTGGGTAATTTCAGCATCAAATTTCATTTTATCTATATAAAAAACAAACCCAATATCCCTATCATTCTATCCTAGAGGATGTATGTCAAACTCAATATGATTTATTTGAGTGCTAGGAGGTAGTGTAACATGGAATAGATGACCAAGACCTAGTGCATTGAGCAATGCAGAGTGATGCACATGTGAGTTCTTTAGAAAATCTAGAAACGAAATGTGAGAAAAGGTCTTGTTCAAATCCAATATTAAATCATAGGCTCCTACTAGTTTTTCGATTGTAGGAATGTCATCCGATGGGAAGGAAAGAGTGGGAAGGGGTTGTGAAACATAATCCTTCATCCAATTTGTTGCATTAATTTCATGCTTAACCTCTAGCTCAACTAATTCTAAGATTTTTGTGTTACCATTTGAACTAAGGTTAGGGAGTAGCACCTGAGAGTTGCGATTGGACACCCTTGAGGCTTCATGGTCATTGGAACCATTCCTATATGACAATGCCCTAATTATTTTCATTTTGTGAATTCACCTTGAAATTTCCCATTAGGATCGTGTATCTTACACCCATGGATCTCAAAATATGCTCACATTAGTCAATTCAAACCGGACCCTCCAATAGGTCCTCGTAACTATAGTTAGGAAACTTATAGACCTCCTCCCTAGTATCTCAAGATTGAGCGAGTGAAGGAACATTTCTACAAAGAGTTTCCATCTATGGTTTTTGGGCACAGTCTTTGTAGAGGAATATTGAACTTGGTACCATCTGTGGATGAAATGGGTAGCCTATTCATCATGATCTCAAACCTAATATGCATGAACTCCCTAATCCATGTACTCAACATCTTAGGGTCATGTCAAATGATCTTGATGTCTTTGAAATAAGTTGTCTTAAAGGTATGTATAAAAGCTTCTAGAATATGGTAATACCAATTGGTTGCAAGTCCTTTGAGAGTCTTTGGAAATGTTATCAACCACTGATTCGTTACATCCCTTGGCCAAGCAGTTCCCTGATAGCAGTAGCGTAGGCCTTGATATGGGCCTTCGGGTCTCCTGATCTCCCTTAATTTTTGGAAGATCTGACAATGGATATTGAAGCATCGACACCACATGTTGCGAAGTCAAGAGGCAATCCTTTAAATGTTAATCAGGATATGTACCCATTGCGTAAGATTCCACTATCAAAGATCCTTGATGAGGAGGTGGAGGAGGATTTGGATAAGATGCATTATAAATGTTAATGGGAATGTATGAGGTCCCTTGATATGGTATGTAGGGAGTAAGAATGGTATATGGATCCATCTGGGAGTTTTTGAATACATATGCATGTAAGGTGGGATAGTTCGAGGATATGGACTATCAGGCGTAAAACCAAGGAACATCAAATTTCTTATCATGGTGGCATTCAAGAAGGCACTTCCAGCAAGCCCTTGCATAGGATAAGATTGAGAAGGATGAGGACCCATCCTTAGTGTGTCTAACCCTATGAGAAGATCACCAAGATTTGAATTAGTTGGATAAAATTGTTGTACATGATATTGCATTGGTTTCTCATTGGAAGGGATGTATCCTTTTTCATCAACTAGATACCCCATGTTATTCCCTACTTTATGTGTTGGTTATGAAGTTTGGGCACTTTCTAGTTCTCTAATCCTCACCACTAAAGTAGAAATGAGATCGTTGGGGGAGGATTGTGTCCCTTATTTTGGTGCCTATGGCATATGGTGTGATTGAGAAGGCTCATGATACCCTATCATGAATTTTTCAGTGTTATAATTCTTGTCTTCCTCAAAAGTAAGAATATTAGGATAGGTATTCAAAATATTAGAGGCTAAATCCTTCATTCTATCGAAATACTCATCTATCTAACGAAGAGGATTAGCTATTCATGCAAACAGATCATCCTCTATTGATTGAATGGAAATGTGAGGGGTGGAGAAGACCCTATGGTAAGAACATGTTCCATTTATGATAACAACGTGGTTTACATTGGTTTGACCGTATTGCATGTCTAATGGTTGATCAACATCTTGCATCCTTACATAGCTAATGGGGTTTGAAGTGTAACTAGGGGAGGTTTGGACATTGCTTATGTAATTGTCACCCCACCTTGAAAGTGAAGGGTACTATTTTGGTTTCACATTGGTGTAATATATATAAGAGCCACATTTCCCACCAAACTCTTTTCCAGACATATTTAGAAATTATTAAATACCTACCAAAATAGGGGAAGAAATGGAGAGGTGAGGTAATAACAATGAAAGAACAAAAAATAAGGAGGAATTAATCCTTCACATTGGGTTCACCAATTTGTACGGATGAAAATTGACATGCAACTTTCAATCGCACTCTACTCCCTGAGGTTGTGCTGGAGCAGGTGATGTTGAATGTGTGTGGATAACTATAGGATGATCAGTGACTTATATTTGGTAGTGTGATCTCTTGGTAGCCGAGTTGGCAAAGGGGAGATTTAGAGGCTATGAACGGGTAACACAAATTCCTTATGGTTTGTTTGCATAACTTGGATCTAAGTGTTGATCTAGTTTGAAGTGTCCAAATTAACTAATCTGAAACTAACAATCTATGCTACTGCTTGAAAGGAAACTAATGTAATAAAATCATGAAATTGAAATATTACAGTCACAAACAACAATTTGCTTTTATTCTAAATAACCAACTCTACTTCTACACTAAAACTAAACAGGAAAATAACCCGGTGTGGTTATTCACCTGTGCTGAGTGTATTAAAACTAAACTAACTTAAAACAAGAACTTTTCCAAATGATCTATGATATGTAGACAACCTCCTACAGATATTCTCTCCTTCAGATCCACAGGGATGGGAAGAAGAGGATCCGTCACTGGGAGCTGCTATTAATGATTTAAAACCTCTTGGAAATTAACTAATTACTTGCAAATGAAAGGAAATTGATTTATACTCTATTTGATATGATGTAACAATGATAAATTACAACAATGAAGGAAATCAAACAACTCCAACCTGGAATTCACATAACAAAGGTAAATCCAGCTGTGTGATGACTTGTCCCCTTAGTTTATCCTTTCTTTCTCTGTGTGTCCATATGAGTCCAAAGAAATGGGAATGCAAAGGTAGTAGCAAGAGAAGGCACTTGAGAAATGACAGCTTGAAGGCAGTTTGGTTGCAATGTAGGTGGAAGAGGGATAACACAAGTGAACAGAGTTTGGCTATGAAATTTCTAGCAGGATTGTGGTAATAATACTATGCAAGACACAAAATTCTCAGGCCATTTGCTTGAATACAAGCATTGATTATATAGGAATTATCTGCAATGTGCCTTCATACACAAGGTAGCCTGGGAGTGCTAAATCATTAGGTGAAGAGGTAGTTCAAACTAATTAAATCTATTTTAAAATAGAAGAAGGAAGGAATGCCATGCAATTAAGACTATTTTTAGGCAATTTGGTTCACAAACGCGCCTTGAAAGTCAAGTTAAGTGAAATCACACATGTTAAAACCACACATGAAGAGTTTTGGAAAAAGCACGTAGGACCACCGCCCTACCTGGGCTGCAGTTTTAGAACCCCCACCCAAGCAGGGCGACAGTCTTGACACTAAAGGCCAAAACATGCACAAAAATGAATGAGATGCTGGAAGAAAGCATGGAAAAGTTAAGTAAGGATGCCTAGGTTACAAATATAAACTGTGAATGGGTTTAGTAACTTGAATACCTTCTGAAAGGACATGAATCATCATTGGGGAATTTTGTAACCATTTTTTGATAATGTAGCACATGCAATTTTTGGTGTACACAACAACTCCTTTAAAATAAGTTGTTTCTTTAACAGAAAGCACTAAAATTCTTTACTTGGTCCTTTTTGACCACCCATCTCAATCTACACTGTTGAACCCTTACATCTTACTAGTCACATGAGGCTAAGACTTGGGGGAAGAATGTTTCTTCCCAACAATAACGCTATCAACATACAAGGAAAATTAAATCAATCAAAAAATAAAATAAAACCAATATACCTTTTGTCCTTTACAGTCTTCGGTGATAAGCCCATACTTCTTACTGGTAGTAAAAGACAAGGAACAAAGAAAGTCCTTACTCACCTACATTTTTTCTTTGGTGTTGAGCCCTTTCCTTTTACTGATGGCATGGAACAACATGTAGGGGGTCCTTCATAAAATCCCATAAATAATTAGTCAATAAAGCCTTTATGAAATCTTAATCAAAGTGATTAATCAAATAAAATCCCCATAAGTAATTTAGCTACTCATGATACTTCAACTAGGTTTTGCCAATTTGTGGGCCATCTATGGATCTAAGCCCAGTCAAAACCTATAAAGCGGAATCATCTTGGAATCAGCTAGCTAATCTTTACTAGAGATGAGTTACACTCTTCTTACATGGATCATTGTTACACTTTGTGTCATAGCATCCTTTATCTTCAACTTTCATACCACTTTGCACCTCATTTTCACGTCCTTCTTGGTTCTTGGTGATGAGCCCTCTCATCTTCCTAGTTACGTAGAGCCACGAACGAAGTGAAACATCCTATCATCTTATCATTTATATTTTTGCCAATGTAATGAAATGATTCTAATTATTTGCACCTACTTTCAAGCAGTGCACCCTTCTACCGAGTGTTAAAATATAAAAAAATAATATAAAGTGTCTCACAAAATAAAAAAACAATATAAAATTGTTCCAAAAAACAAAAACCAGTTTAAAATTGTCACAATCAAAACATTTCAAATAATGTTTAATCAACTTTCAACAGCTGGATAACAGAGTTCAACAATTTCGCCTTTTGACGACACTCCTCATGATTATTCTAGATCATCTTTCGACAATCATCTTTATTACCTATGGTGTATATCTATGCTCGAGGTAATCATTTAACCTTTCGCAATATAACTTTTTTTGGGGCACATTTGGATTTTACATTTTAATCCAATACAAAATCAACCTTCAATGGGATCCGACAAGAGTATCATTTGGAGTATCTAAGTATCACTCCATTCTTTGACTTGATCCAATCCTCTTGCGTTCTAAGATATCACTTGGGGGCATTCAAATCTGTCTAGTTCTTCAATGTGGAACACATTCAGAGTGTCATTAGACATCTTTTTTCCATGTTGTGTTGTACTGTTGTAGCTTATCAACATTGTGACGATGTTTTTTCTTCTTTTAGTTTGTTGTTTTTGGTGTACTTTGTTTACCTTTATTGTAGACCAATTGCAGAAAATTTACTCGCATCTTAGTTCACATATAACTTTGGTGTGGTTCCTTCCTGTTCATATTGGGTTTGTTTTCAATTCTTGTTTCATGTTTTCTTGGTATTTACACGTGTTGTGTTTGTCTCCTAGTTTATTTAAGCCATGTAGTGTTTTCCTTTTTGATGTTTATTCATGTTTGTTTGCATTTTCTTTTCAAAACTCAAAAAAATCCAAAAAAATGCAATATTTCAAAATCCAAAAAAATTAAATATTTCAAAAATCCAAAAAAATCACAAAAATTACAAAATTCAAACAATCATTCACTTATCATAGAAATCCTACAATTGGAAAACCCTTTACATGAATCTTTCAACATTTCAATACAATCTTGATATACGTCATACCTTTATATATTACCCTGGTGATTGTTCCAATCTTACAACTATCACTTTCTTCCCCTTGCATGATATGCTAACTCTGCTTGGGGCAAGTCAAAAATTTATTTTTCCTTCACGATATAAATTCACGTGGGGTAATTTCAACTTTGATCATTTGCATAACGGATCCAAAAAGAGTATCATAATGAGTCACTTTAGCTCCGCTCCTCTAGTCTGATCCTATTCCCATTTGGGAGCATTTTCATCTACTTAATCATCATTGTGGCACACATTAGGGGCATAACTGATTGTCTTATTTTTCCACTTTGTGTTGCATTATTGATGTTTACTTTTTGGACCACTTGTAAGTAGTGTGATTACATCTTGGTTCCTTTATAACCCTGATGCATGTACCTACTTTGTATACTGATTTTGTTTTCCAATTTTATATTTTCTTTGTTGTGTGTGATTGTTTATGGGAATTTAGGTTAACCATATTGATTAGTTTATAATCTTGGTGACAACTCTATTGTGCAACAACAAAAATAAGGTTTCTCTAAAATTATTCTCCAAATGAGGCTCATGCTATGAGCACAATCCTTTCCCATCCTTGTTCCAATCCCTTGTCTTCTTCCTATCAAGCGGTTGTCCATCGTTTTGCTGCATCACCCACCCGCTTGAGGGGACATTCCTCTACCATCCTACTTGCAGGGGCATCCTAATGCTTCATAATTTTCCACTCGCTACTCTGCATGTGTCTATTATCTTTAAAGCACTATTACTTCGTAATAGCACTTTAAAGAGGAAAAAATGTAGACACCCTAAAAATACATACATATTTCTATCCCGCTTCTATCCAATTAGAATTAATTAAATTAATTATATCTTGCCACAGTACACCCCTTTGGAATTAATTAAATTAATTCCATCATTCAAATATTCCCCTTTAGATTTAATTAAAATTAATTCTATTACCTAAGCTATATTCCTACCCTTCAGGAAAAAAAAATTAATTCTAACATGCCTTTGGAATTAATTAAATTAATTCCTACACCCTCATAGCCAATATAATTAAACATTTTTTATTTAAATGGTTAATTATCTCCTCACAATTAAATTAATTTAAGTATACCATTCTCTTGGAATTAATTAAATTAATTCCTAACACCTTCTAGCTAATATAATTCCAAATATCATAATTGAAGGTGATTCTCTAAATATTATCAATCTGCTAAATAAAAAGCAACACCCCAGCTGGTCTATTAGGGATTATATAGAAGAAGCTATTGATATATGTAAAAGCTTTGTAAATGTCCAAATCACCCACACCTACCGGGAAGGAAATAGGGTAGCTGACAGTTTGGCTAACTACGGTGTTAATAATCCCTTTCAAACTTGGATTGGAGGGGAAGTTCTGCCCGCTCATGTCAATAAAGCCATAATCATTGATCTTCATGGCAGTGAAAATCATAACTAACGGCTTTTTTTTAGACGCTAATGTGCGGATCCCCAAGTACATGTGGATGACATCACAAAAGATTTGGATGATTGTTGCGATCTGTGCGGGTTGGGCTGTCATCATTTCTTGGTATAGCAGGAAAGCCGAGGCGCGAGGCAATAATAACAAGTGTAGCATAATAATTAAATCGGATTTCACGGGAAGGAAAGATTCAAATTCCAAGTTCAAAGTTCGGCCTATTCCACACATTGATAGCTATTTTACCATTGAGAACAGGAAAAGGTGCAGAGGAAACATGGGGGGGGCTGCCATGCAAAACCGAACCGACCCACAATCCTGAGTGGAAAGAGAACACGAAGCTTTGGGAATACCTGCAAATCAGAGGCCTGTCTAATTTCATTGAAAGGATCCAAGGCTTCGACCAAGACATCTCTATCAAATTCGCCCGGGGTTGGAAGAACAAAATAGTCAAATATAGTAACATGAAAATGGAAATCACAGAAGAGCTCATAGCTCAGATCACGGGCCTCAGCTTGGAAGGCACAAAATTTTTCAATAAGAAGGTAGACAGGGAGGTTGAAACCAAGAAATTTTTGGAAGAGGGAGAGAATCTTGAGTTCGTGACTGCTGGCCTCAAGGTGGAGTCGATCCCTGAACCGTTTGCTGAACTAGCCAAAATGGTGGTAAGGTATGTTATCTTTGAAGGAAGATATGTGACTATACCTCAAAAACATCTGATTTTTCTGAATCATTTTCGTAGAAATAACATTATTAGCTTTCCTCATTATCTGATTAACTCTCTTGAGAAATCTATAAGGGAAGTTCAAAGCCACTCTAGGGCTATCCCTTTGCACCAGGGCCTTATCCTCTTGATTAACCGCCATTTCTCCAGCTGCTCTCCCGTGAATCCTATCCCACCTCCCTCCTCCATACCTACACCTGCCCACACTGCTCCCACTCCCCCTGCTAAAAAGAAAGAATGAAGATGCGACCTCCAACAAGAAAAGCAAGAGCCTCAAAGCCAAAATCCTTGCTTCCCAATGAGTCCTAAGGAGCCACAAGGACTTAGAACTAGCTGAAAACCTCCTGCATATCAGTAGGTCAGTGGAGGAGCCCAAAGAGGAGGAATTGCTGGATAGGGTGGACAGATTAGAAAAGAAGCTTAAAGAGCTCAAAGGGGCTATAAAAAACATGGAAAAAGCTAAGGGTAAAAGGATCCTTCAAAGTGAGGAGGAAGAGGGGGTTATTGGTGAAGTCTTCAAGAAACTACAGTCCCTAGATGGTAGATTGGGGAATGCTAAAAGCTGAAATGACTGCATATTGTCTGCCCTCAAAAGCATTTACAATTTCATTGAGTAACATGTCCATAGTGTTTGCAGTTTAAGTGGGATCAATGAGGACATATGGGGCCCTAAAGAGAAAAGGGACATTGCAATTGCCCAAGCTGATTTACAAGACCCCTCTCAGGCCACTGCCATTGCCTTCTTCATGTCACTACAGGCTATCAAGACCAAAATTGACAGAGCCATCAAGTAAAGGGCTATTGTGATGCTGTTTTTTGGCTGTGATGTGGCTGTCATCGAGTGGTTCTGGAGCTGTTTTGTGACGAGGCTTCTTATGCTACTTCTCTTTTGGTTCCTTTTTGATCTTGCCTTCTTTTCTCTAGATCTTTGTACGTTTAGATCCTCTTTTCTCCTATATTGTAATATCTGGCTGTTGAGCCTTCCTTGGTTGGCTTTTTTACCCTTCTCTAGGCTGCTTCTCTCATCTTTACTATCTGGCTTTTGAGCCCTTTTGTATACAGGGTATAGTCCCTTCAAAACTATTTGCCCTTAATAAAAAAAATATATAATTAAACATTTATTTATTTAAATGGTTAATTATCTACTCACAATTAAGTACTAATTAAATTTAGTTATTTAATTCCACATATTTTAGTCAAAAACCACATGGACCCTACTTAGACTCCACATCTTCATCCTAGTTAACTACACTTCTAGAATCCTAGAAAGGTGGGGGCAATTGAATTACATGTACACCCACCTTTCTGAATGCAACTTCTGCAATCAACTCCATTATTACCCCTAAATTCCCCGGAACTACTGCAACCTCTTCCAATGCTATTTTTAGCATGTGCATTCAACAATATTCAACCAACTTCCAACCACTTTGCCTCTATAAAATGTAGGCTTGTCTTATCCCAAATCCTCTTGAATTTTTTGCAAGTAAACTCTGTCAATTTACATTCTAAAGCTTTCTAACTGCTTGTAGCAATTGCATCCCAAGTTTGGAGAACATTCAAGAGCACCCACATCCATTTACAAGGTTCAAAAATAAAGTTTCTATAACCTTACTGAGGTTTTCACTGAAGGATTATAGGGAGGTTTACAAAATTATTTGTGTATCTTTCATTATTGTGATTTTTCCTTGTTTACACTGTAGACATCAAATTTGGGTCACACTCCCCTTGGTCCCCTTCAATTAATTAACGTAACACATTTAACTAATCATGACCCCTTCATACCATTTAATATTCATCCTCATACTATTAATTAATTTGATTAAGTTAATTTCATCCTCACACCTCCACCTAATCATTACACCTCACCTTGAACCCATTCTAGGGGAATTTAACTCACAGTGATCAAGTCATCACTCTCAGCACTGAGTCATCACTCCTAGTGTTGTGTCACTAATTGAACTAACTAACTAATAATTCTTCCTAAACCTAAATGGACTTCTCCTAAGATCTTCCTGCCTTCTCTCATGTGAACTCTACTTCCCTAAGCGGACCCAACAAGGAAATTACACCAAATCTGGGAAGATTTGCCTATTTTTGGTAAGTAAGACTATTTCACCCTAATCTACACCGGTTTATCCTCGACCGACATCGATCACCTAAATCGCCATCGGTTCCTTTATATAGAATTTTACAACCCTTTACTTGGGTTGGTCATTCATTTATTGGAGCCTTATTGCATTCAAGCGCAAATCTTCAAGCCTTTCTGAATCCAGACGATGAACACACACAACCATAGTGTAAGATAAACATCCACTTCTCCTTCCAGAGCATTGGAATACTCACAGTAGCACACAAGTTGCAATGTCGTGGCACTGAACCAATCATCACATCACCAATCAATCACCAGCCACCTTCGGTCATGAAGTCTTCATAGCAACAAGTAATGTGATTTTAATCATATGTGCTTACTTTATTACAGATATTTTATTTGCTTTCAATATTTCAGTTTCTAGTGTTATGCAAATATCTCCATCTTCCCACCAATCTACCAACCCAACCATTTCAAGACTTTCCACATTTTTTCACCTCTCCCCCTATATTCATGAGTCTTCTCAGTTATATTACGAGCCTAACTTCACCTTCTTCACTCTATGTGCAATCACAGAGAGGTCCAAAGGCCACTTTTATTAATTTATCACCCATTTCCCCTACCGACGTTGGTATACCTTACCACCATCAGTTTAACCCCTATACCAATGTCGGTCACGTGACTAATATCGGTCTCTGTGTCATTTCATACCCTCTGACCAACAAGCCTTCAATATAACCAAAACAAACCCAGACCTTACCTGATCAGTCCTAGACCCTTTATCATTCCTGCAAAACCCAAAACAATCTACCAAACCTCCAGATCTAATCGTAACCTTGCTTGTTAGATTAGATTTACTTATTGTATTAGCACGAGATACCTAAATTGTTCAACTACAACAAGATTTCTTTATTTCATGGTATTTGTTGCATTAAATTGTATTTGAAAGTGGATTGACAACCTTCTAGGAAGCACCTCACTTCTCGGATCTAGCACTCACTAGGTAGTGCACTAACCTATATTATTAATACTATTTGGTGGTCTTGTTGTGTTTCTTATACATGTTGTTCCTCCTAGCCAAAGGGAAACTCACATAATCAACTTGGATCAAAAGTCTACAATGCGGACATTCTACCTTCTACCTTCGCCTCACTACCTTCTATCTGTTTCTTCCTAGAAAGCATAAAAATTATTGGTGAAACATTTTGGCACACCTGACGGGACCCATCTAGGGTTTGTTGTATTGTTCTTTCCTAGGGAAAATCTTGTGTGTCTATTTTCATTCGAAACAAGTTCACATTAAACTTCTTCTCTGGAAATATTCTTTTCTTTTGATTTTCTGAGTGACACTTGTTTTTCAAGATTAAAAAGAACTCTTCTTTCTTTTCTTGCATTGTACTTAGTGAAAGTCATATTCTTAACCTCTTCATAATTTTTTCTCATTGAATATAATTTATGGATTTGGGTTTTAAAACTTGTGCATTTGCATTTTTGAGTTTGTTGCATTATAACACATCTAAATTGTGGGAAACCTATATGCTAGAAGTCATGCCCAGCTGATGGTTGAAAAATTGAACCGTAGCTCACATTTTACACGCTCTCTATACCAAATCACTGAAAACAAACTACACAATTCTTGAACCACATCTTTCCTAGAAGAAGTTGTCAACGATCACACGATCAGAGGATTGACAGTGGGCTCTAGCTGGTTTCTCTGTCCAGTCATCATCTCAGAGAAGGATCTCCCATGCAAAAACTTACTCGAAACCATCCATAGTTTTTGGCTTTTTATAGGGTACTTTTGTTAACCAAAAATTATATCCTGCTTATAATCAGTCCTAAATGGCATAAACCACAACATAAAATCTACAACTTAGGATTTCATGTTTGTTATGTTTTTTCTCTGCTTGCATTTTGAGGTGTGAGTTGTGTTTCTTCATTATTTCTTATCCTTTTACGCCCCATATCATGACCGGTGTATTCCAGTTTTATTCTGGGTTTATTAAGACTCCTCATAGCCATACCTAGTCTTTGGATTGGCCCTTTTATTTGATCTAAATCACCAAAAATTCATTTTTTCTTCTCTTCCCAGATTTCATAGTAACCGATATCAATCCAGTGACCACCATCAGTTACATCATCTCACCACCATCAGTTGACTGACCGACATCGATTGTATGCTTTTTTGGTTATTTTTACCAAAATAGTATTTTCTACCTTTCTGTTCTTTTTGTGTCTTATTCTACCATTTTATCACAATTTTGGGTCTCTAATATTATCTTCAGAGTCCAGGTTGACCCATTTTTCACCTTTTATTTCCATATATTTGAATCTCTTATTTTTCATAGTAACCGATAATGGTCTGAGCCGACCGGCGACAATTACCCTCATACCGACATTGGTCACCCTAATCGACGTCAGCCTCTATATTTTGATTTTTCAATCAGAACAACAATTGACTCACTCATTTTAGACTAATTTTTCCCCATTAATTTTGTGTTTCTACATCATCAACGAAGCTCAAAATACCTGTTCTATCGTCACTCACATGGTTTTGACTCGTAAACAAGCTAACACTCTTGAGTTTCACGCCAACCACCAGCTGTCAGCCGTTCCCACCTAGCCCATCGCCCCCTTCAATCTCATCACCTATAGACCCCAATCAGGCTCTTGCCATACCCACCAGTGATGAGTAGTTCACAAGACTCCTTGATCACAACCCCGCCACTCTGTAGTACTATCTCACTCATCCATCTACCCATGATTCATCAGGGCAGCTTGTATATGGCATGTTTGTGTCCATTCCTCATACCCTCGCACCCACTTCTACATCAATTACTACTAGCTTGGCTTTACCCTCTTCCACCTTACCACCTATGGTTTCCCAGTTTGACCCGACATTATCGATATGTGCTACACCTACGACATCTATCACACCTTTGACATGTGTCACTCCTACGATGTTAACCATGCCTTTATCAACTGCCTTGAGTGTAGGTCTATTTGCACTTGCCATCTCTCATATACCTATTGCATTTGAGCCACCGATGATGACGACAACCCATACTTCCTTCCAAAACATTGTCCTCTCTATGCCGCAGTCTCTTCCTCTGATTGCTACAAGAGTCTTTACGTCCACTCCACCTACCTACACTTATCACCAATAGCCCCCTATTTCATCTACCGCTTATTTAGGATACTTGTCATCTACATCTATTTCGGCCTACATTCCTTCCTCACAATTTTCATACTCGACACCACCACATACTTGGATGCCACCCACATACCCGCCTCATTTACCCCCTTATACTGCAGGGGGAGCCCAGTCATCACAACCTACCAATGATCTTATCAAAATGATGATGGATAAGATGCTAACATTAGAAGCATCTGTCTCCGAATCACGTAACTCTGTAACATACGAAGAGATTTGTAATGAGCCATTCACCCATCCATTCTGTTTCATCCACACCCTCCCCATTGGGAAATGCCTAAATTCAACCGATTCAATAGCAAATAAGACCTACAACAACACTTACGATCTTTTAAACATGTGTGTTATTTGATCACTCATAATGACGCTTTGCTTTTACAGACATTCCCAATGTCCTTGACAAGAATGAATTTAGATTGGTATAGTGCTCTACCCAGGCATTCCATATTTTCATTCAATCAGGTAACTCAGGATTTTCTAGACCACTTTTCTACCAACATTGTCAAGAAGGTCATCATGACTGACTTGTACGCTACACACC
This sequence comes from Taxus chinensis, assembly GCA_019776745.2. Taxonomy (NCBI): domain Eukaryota; kingdom Viridiplantae; phylum Streptophyta; class Pinopsida; order Cupressales; family Taxaceae; genus Taxus; species Taxus chinensis. The sequence goes on from CM034153.1 coordinate 233,305,321, forward strand.
AATATGAGGATGAATCTATCACAGATTTTGTCACTCGTTGGCAGAGCCTGATAAACGAAATCACATTCTAACTGCCTCAAATCAAGTTAATAGAGTTGTTCACTAGAGCTTGTGCTAGACACATCTTGCCCACTCTCCAAGTTCAGACCTTCCGCACATTTGACGAGGTGTTCACCATGGCCCGAAAACTTGAAATTCATGCCTTTGAAGAGAAGAAGATACAATTGCGTAATAAGAACGCTTCATTCAAACCAAATGATACCTCTTCTTCTTCCAAACCATAAAATAATTATTCTAAAGCAAAAGGATCTACCAACACAGGAGTTTTAAAAGCTGGCCAATCTCATCCATTCAACCAATCAAAGCCTTCTTCCAATCTTTCTCTTGTTCAGGCTTTTCAGTTCAAGTGGGAGCAAGGAAAATATACTCCCATAGGAGAACCCTGTTATTCAGTTTTAGAAAAATTTCTAAAAGCTGGAGTAGTCACTCTTCCACATGTTAAACCACATACTAGTTTTGACCCCTCTCATCCTATGCCTACATGGTATAAAGAAAATGATTATTGCAACTATCATCACGTTAGAGGTCACATCGATGGTAATTGTATAACTTTCAAAAACATCATCCAATAAATGTTAGATAATGGAGATATCATCTTGGATAACCCTAACGCACTGGCTAATCAGAACCTTCACATCTTCAAGAAGTCATTCCCAAATCACACCCCATTGTCTAACCAAACCGGCTAAACCTTAACCAATGACAATAGCATTTGGGAGGTTCACATTGTTTTTGATATCATACCAGCTCTTCTTGTTCAATTTCATCCTACTCCATCTATCGAGGAGATTCTTGCATGAGCTTCTTCATCCACGGAGGGACTTGTTTCATCTACTCCTTTACCCAAAGAGGAGTCTCCCTTATCTCCTCCTTCACCCACAGAGGAGTCCACCATATCTGTCGATGCAGTTTCCCCACTCACCACTCAACTAGACGAACAAACCACAATATTTACTCTTCTACCCATAGGAGAGTCATGCTTACCTTCTTCTTCACCAAAAAATGAACTTACCTCATCTAACTTGCCATCTCCCCTACCTACAGGGGATCCATTAGTATAGTCCCTTTCTATTGGTGACAATTCTCCATTGGATTTCAAGGATCCTATTGATTTTCTCTTGTCTCTTTTACCCATAGAGTCTGAAGCCAATCATTTCCCTGTCTCATACACATTCTTTACAGGGATTACTACCAAATCAACATCATCCCCCTACATCAGTTTCGTTCTCACGTTTGGCTAACTGCTTGGATTATGTTGACAATTCCATGCTTTGGGGATGTCTTCGATTGCATGTCTCAACTCAAATGCAGATATTGTCTTTTGACACTTCCATGATCTATCCAAAAGTGTTTCAGATAACCAAATCCACCATGCCCATGCCAGTTGTAACGACCCCTTCTTCATCACCCTCACCCACACCTAAACCTTTACCATCAAATGAAAATTTTCCTGTACTTAAAACATTACCTGTACCTATATCTTCCTCTGCATTCAGACCCATTACCACATTAGGAGTTATGGTGACATCAAGCCTAGTCCATCCTCCTATCAAATTGGATTTAGCCACGTCCTCACAAGCCATCACAAAGACTATTACCCCACCTAAGAGGAAGGCCCAACCCCTTAGGTCACATACACCAGCTTCACCCACTACCCCTCTATCACCTTTACCACTTCCATCTATCCTAGGTCTTCACCCATCAACCTTGGCCAAACATCCTCCTACCCAGAATAAACCAAAAGCACAACAACCTACCTTGTCACAATCCTCTGTTTCACCCAAATTACCTACACAAATTACGCTTTCACCATCACCTACATCCTTTCTACCTCCTATACCTACACCACTTCTAGTATCCTCATCATTACCCATGTCATTCCCTTCCCCTCAACCAGTACCTTCCACATTACCTCTTACCACAACCTTCACCGCACCTTCATTATCACCTTGGCTAACCTATCCCATTTTGCCATCTACTTTCCCTTCTACATCACACACTTCTTCTTCACCTTTACCTAAGAAGGTGCAACCAAAGCCCAAGAACCCACTACCTTCCAAAGAGGTAGTTAAACCTACACCACCTTCAACAACTAGTTCACCTGCTACATCTTTACCCAAGAAGGTGCAATCCAAATATAAAACTGTACTATCTACCAAATAAATGGTCAAACTTACTCAGCCTCTGATTCCACCTCTAGTGACACCTCTCCCACCAAAGTCACCCACACTTCCATCCAGACCCACAATTACTTTGCATTGTGATCCATTGGAAGGATCTTACGCCGACATCTTAGCTAACATTTTGGAAACCTTTGTCATCACATTGCCACCGCTTAGACCTTACGACCCACTCAAACCTAAACTAGAAGGGTTTGACAATACTAAAATTTTTGCTTACCTTCGTGTGCTAGGGAATGATGTGGAAAAATGTAAGGCCTTTAAGACTATTCTTCTCCAACTATGTCCTCTTGAAGAAAACTTTGATGATGATAATCTTTTAAATGAGGACCCTATTCCACCTTCACCTATCACCACATATCCTCGTCCCTTACCTATTCAGTAACCTTCATCTCCACCTCCACAACCCTTTTATTCCCCTCTAACATTTGAGATCAATATGGTCTGTATAAGAGAGCTAGCCAAACCTCCGCTAAAATGCCAATGTGCTACATTGTTTTCACAAAACCAATATACGCCCTCACAATATTTTTACCTGTCCTGTTGCTACACCTATCACAACACACTTTATCCTTTACTACAGATCAATATAATTCAAATTTCCACTCGAGCTCAGAAGAACAAAGGAAAGGAGAAAACAACCAGCTCATCCGCTACTCTTTTACCCAATAATCCATTGACACCTACACCCAAAATCACCATCTGTGGACCCACATACGCTATTTCTGACATGGTTGCCCATTGTATAATGCTTAAACAATTATACCGGTCTCCTCTCAAAATTTCTTTGTACGACCTTGTCCAAACATCTGATTCTCATCGTCATGCCCTCATTGAGGTCCTCTAATCTATTTAGGTTCTGCCTAATGAACCTATGCCTGTTGCATCCATTATCACTCATCACCATGTGGCCTCTCTCACCACTTTGACCCCTTCCTCTGCTCTCGCTACCACTCATCAAGTAACCGCTCTTAGTTTCTTTGACAATGAGATCGTACCTCTGATATCAGATGAGCCTGACCGCATCCTATTTATTTCCATCTACGTTGATAATAGACATGTTTGACACATTATGATAGATGGCGGTGCCACTATTGACATCATTTCCTCCCATGTATACAACCAAATGCGCATCCCTACCAATTACATGCATAATAACCCAGTTATGTTGCATTCATTTAACAATGCCATGACTTCCACCCTCAACACCATCATTCTCCACATTCGTGTAGGCCCCCGTGCTATTCCTGAATTATTCTATGTCTTAGAGGGGGAATTCTAGTATAACATGCTACTTAGCCAACCGTTGATTTATGCCATGAGTTGTGTTCCTTCAACCTTACACCACTATTTAAAATTCAAACATGAAGGGCACAACTATACCATTCCATTCGACCCTTCACCATTCAAGACCTTGTTGTATCGACCCAATGATGTCCTTATATCGGTTAAGGAACCTATCGTCACTACCACTTCTTTAGCCGCTGCCTCATCCACCACTTCTACTGCTACATCTTGTATAACTAACTCCTCTATTCCCACTGCTGCCACAACTTCTGCAGCTGACCCATTAACCAACCCATCTACTTATCAAACATCCTATACTTATGCTTCCCAGCTACCTAATGATTCATCCATTCCTACTACCCACATTGTAACATTCCCATTTTAGTACATTAGAACAAGAAATTTTGTTTTTTTGTTTTTTTTGATAAGTGCTTCCTAGTTCTAAATACATAATTTAGAACTCGCAGATCATAACAATCATTCTTATAACATATAATCATATGCAGCTGTAATGACTCGGTGTACCACCGATCTATTCATTCCATGACTCGGTGATCTATCGATCTATTCATGAGTATCATAGAGTTGGCATTTTTATTTTAACACTTCACTCTTGCGGTTCTCTTCCCTAATCTGGGATTTTAGAATGCTCTGTCCAAGGAACCTATCTGAATAATTGTTACCATTATTCATCGGCATCACGTCCCTCAAACTAGGTGACATAGGACAACGCAATCAACAGCTTGCAATACTTTGGCCAAAGATTTGAAACATACTGTTCATGTCTCATATTCCTTGACGACATACTCGTCAATCTGGAATACGTCCTTCACCCCACTCCGATGTTAAATAGAATGTCTTATACTGACTTCTGTCAGCCACCCCTGTCCCAAGTCATTCACTCAGGAATGGATTAATAACATGACAAATGTTATAAGGATGCTCTCGAGGACTAGAGTAAGCTGAAGTACTGGGTTAACCCAGTTAACCCTGTGTGTCAAGATACCCCGAGTCTCCAAGGGCAGCCTCATAACATGACCATGTTCCTAACCAGTCCCAGAGTAAAATCTTGTTCAAGTTTAAGGTGTAAATCTTAACGATCAATGCAAAGGGTGTCACCATAGGTCACCTGCATTATTGTATCCTCGTGAAGATCCTAATCTTCTCGAAGGTACAACCCTGCAGTTGACATGTGTTGACATCCTACAAACCGCCTCGGAAAGATTTACATAACTTCAAGGAGTTACTTCAGTTGAGTTGAAATTAAATTTTAAGACTCTCCTATTTGGGTAGTCTTTTTCCAACCCCTGGGTTCCACACCTTTGAGTTGCCTTACTTAATTAAGATCCATTTCACAGAGAGAAGTTTAATAAGATTTGAGATCTCTTCAAGGAGATCATTGGTTCTCAATAATCTTAATCAACGTAATTGGGCAATAGCCCTAAGTCCTCTCATAAGGATGCTAACTATACCCATATGAGTTTATATCAATTCCCAAGACTGAAATATATCTTACTTATTGTTATTAAGATATAGTGATTTAAAATCATCAGTTACGTTGTCTTGACTTAGATCATGGATAGGGAGCAATAGATTACTCTTCCCATTTCAGCTACCTATTGAGGTGTAGTTTAACCTTAACTTCTCGAAAGGTAGTGGACTAATTTCCAATTTAGCCTTATTCATAACATAAAAGAATTACTAATCATTCACGAAGTATTCAGTCACATAATCTTTACAAGGCCTACTTAGAGAATCCAAATAACTCTATGGTATAAAATAATAAATATGCACTTAAAATCAATCGAACCTAAGAAGATCAATTCATCAATTAAAAATGCAGCCACATAAGTAGCAATTTCCCCTTTTCATTTATTTCCAAACCATACAGTTACAATTTATGCACTTCAGCATATTTGATACAATACTCAACAGCAAAAGAACAACTTTCTTCATATAGTACAAATAGAGAAATCAAGTTAGAATTCATCATAAAACTAGATTAAACAATCTGAGCATCATATCAGATCTACGTGTCTTTACCACTTATGATGACCATCTGCAAAAATTGCTAGCACGGGTTAGTTCAATGAACTGAGCATGATAAGCACTATTTCTTAAAACAATTGCATTCCCCAATTGTTTTCATTAGATAACCTGTTTAAATGAAATCATTTCATCAAACCTATAAACATGAATCACACTAATTATTTTTCTACCATACATGACTTTTTAACATAATTTCATAATATAACTACCATATTGACTCTTCTCGGATAATTCATCTTATGTTAGAGACTAAGAAGAACAAAATGAATATAATATATCCATCCCTCTGAAATCCAAGGACAGTAACAATCCAATAAAAATTACTCCATTCCAGAATGAAATTCTTACCAGTGTGTGTACCCAGCAGATTTACATTTAACAATTCAGCAAGGACCGGTTATAGCCTCTACATAAATTCCTTTATACTCATTGTATTATTTCCATGACCTCGATAGATATACCAACTTCTATTACAATTATACTTTTATTAAAGTAGATAATTGAATAACTCAAACAAGGCATTACTATAACTGTAAATAAGAAAAGAACTTAGGTCAAGACTAAGCATTTACCATTCTTTCCTCCTAAATTTAATCAGTTTAATCATCTTACACCCCTATAGCAGAGTTCTTATGGAAATACAAAAGAAGGGAGTACTAATAATTTTCCAGAAAGGGAGAGTATACTTTCGTATTCTAAAACTCCTATATCCACATGTGCTTTACAACTTGAGAGATAGAACAAAGGCTTTCAGATCTCCATTCCAAACAAATTCAGGACAGTACCAACTTTCCAGGAGCAAAGCATATACAATCAATCTTGAATTCATTTAGGGAAGAAAAGAAAGCAAGGAAAATCAACACAATCCCATCCCTTCCAAGTACAAAACGTAATTTCCATCATGCAGATCTTGGATTACCCACACGTTGTTAGGATTCAGAGTTCCTCAAAACAATATTTCTCTCAGTCAGACTATGTTCCCATTAACCAAGTTAAATCGTAAGGAAAACACAACTACACTAGATATTTCATCACTTACAGAACCCATAATTATTGCCCATCCCGACCCCTTTTTAACAGAGGTACAGGCTTATATTCATACATTTTTCATACACTTGCCACTAAACCAGTCAAGCTCCAAAGAAGGAATTACAGTTTCATCTCAAATCAAATGCTTTTGCTTGGTCCTACACTGATATGCCCGATATTGACCCAATGCAATCACAACAAACATTTCAATACGGTCGAATCCATATGCAATCATAACAAACATTTCAATAGAGTTGATTCCATATGTATACACAACAAAGACTTCAATAGAAGTCGAATCAACATGCAAACGCAACAAGGACTTCAACAGAAGTCGAATTCATCAAGTATTCACAGCAAGGACTTCAATAGAAGTCGAACCAACATGTAAACACAACAAGGACTTCAACAGAAGTCGTGTTCATACGTAATCACAACAAACACTTCAACAGAAGATGAATCCATAATATAAATACAACAAGGACTTCAACAGAATTCGATTCCATAATATAACTCAGCAAGGACTTCAACAGAAGTCGATTTCATAATATAAACACAACAAGGACTTTAACAGAAGTCACTTTCATAACATAAACTCAGCAAAGACTTCAACAGAAGTCGAACCAATATGAAAACACAACAGGGAATCCAACAAAGTCGTGTTCGTATGTAATCCCAGCACACATTTCAACAGAGTCAAACCAAATGTAAACACAACAAGCATTTTAACAGAAGTCAAATCCATATGTATACTCAGCAAGGATTCAACAAAAGTTCAACAACATGCTAACACAACAAGGTCTTCAGCCGAAGATGAATCCATAATATAAATACAACAAGGACTTCAACAGAAGTCGAACCAGGGATTCCCAAATCAAAAAGAGAAGAAGAAAACCAATACATTGCTTCCAGTCAAACCAATTGAACAAAAGAAATCATCTGAACAGAGTTGTTCTAATGAAAGCATTTGAAGGAAAGTAAGATTTTTAAAAGTTAGGGCCTATCATGCCTGATAGTGTCGCTTAAAAATCCAAAGAAGACCTCTGAATGTACTCGCACCTTCTCTTCTTCTTCTATGATAGATTAAACAACAATAAATTGTTACCTTCATGCCTTATAAACTTTCCCTGACAGAGAAGGAAGCTAGAAATTCTCAAAGTTGCCATGCAGCACAGAGTAGACGACTGGTTCGAAGAACCAATGCTCAAGCAAAGTGAAAAACAGAATGCATGGAAAACCAAACAACCAAACAATATTCCATTTGCATGCCTTCCCACGCAATCCGCGCTCGGGAACCGAAGTTCATTAATTGCATTAACTTCCCTCCTCCCGCCTATTCTCCATTGCCACCAACCGCCAAAATTGGTGATCGCCAAAAGAAAGCAAACAAACATTCCCATACTTGGTGATACTGCCACGTCAGGTCATATTAGCCGTTTGTAACCTCCGCCAAATCTGACAGCATCCCAAGTCCTTCAATCCTTATCCCCCTCATAAATGCCATGGAAACCACCGCCCATGACTCGCGCCCCTTCATAGGTCCTCCTCCATTCTTGTCATTAGTTTGGATAGGTAAGAAACATAGGTTAGATCATAGGGTAAGACATCAGTCTTACATCCATAGCGCTAGAAGAAGTTAACTCTTAGGAGCATTAAGCTTATAGTTTAGGGCTAGGTTATATTAGTAATTATTTAACCAATAGGTTATAGTTTAGGTTAAGGTTATTAACCTTAATGAATCTAGTCTAGGTCTCCCAAGTAGGACCAATCAGTATTAGAGCCAAACAGGGTAAAACATTCATGTAAAGGATCCTATCTGGCATTGCTAATTAAGCTTACGGTATACCCAAGAACATCTTACCTGGCTTAAGGTCTAGGCCTTCCTGATGTTACGATATCTGGAACCAAATTTCATTTATCATGATTAGCCTAAGTTAAACTCCGGGATTGTTCATTTAAACTCATTCAGACCTTGTAACTTTCGTAAGGTCCATAATTTTTTTTCATCCTGAATAAGCTTAAAACATTCCTTGGATCGATGCAACTGATCCAAGGCTGATTCAAAGATCTTCAAGAGCAAAGGAGGTACAATCCATATCAAGCATGACTTCACAACCCAAAGGAACATGTCCTTATACAGAAGAAATCATATATCAACACTTGAATGCTCAGGAGGAAGTAACAATAGTTCAGGGTGCTACACACATACCAACTACCTCCAGCAAGCTCCTTGGTTTTATCATTTCTTTACGTGGAATTGAAGTTGATCCCATTAAAAGTAAGACGCAAACAATGTTGAATGAAATGACAATTGAAATCAATATTCACATTCAGGATGACCTGCACATTCTAAAAATAGGCCAATATTTAGATGCTTTTTAACAAGAAGCTTTCACTTCATTGCTCCAGATTCATAACAACGCTTTTGCTTGGTCCTACACTGATATGACCGATATTGACCCAAACATTGTGGTCCACAATATCGTAACCATTCTTGATGCCAAATCCATGAAATAGAAGCTGCGACAAATAAATCCTCGCATTTCCCTTCATGTCAAAGAATAACTCCACCACCTTCTTTCTGTTTCCTTCATCTTAAACATTGATTATCACCAATGGATCTCTAACTTCATCCTTGTCAAAAAAGTGACAGGGAGACTCCACATTTACATGGATTTCCGTGATCTTAATTTAGCTTGCTCCAAAAATGACTTTCCTCTACCTAGTATTGACCAACTAGTTAATCTCACTATTGGCCATGAGATGCTATCACTCATGGATGGTTTCTCGGGTTACAACCAAATATTACTCACCCTAGAAGATCAACACAAAACTGCCTTCATCACTCCTTGGGGGACCTTCTGCTATCGTGTAATGCCCTTTGGCCTTAAAAACACTGGTGCTACATATCAATGAGATATGACTTATATTTTTCATGACATCATGCATAACATATTGGAAGATTATTTTGACTATCTCCTTGCAAAATCTAAACATCGGGCAGAGCACATGGCTGTCCTTAAAGTTGTCTTTAACCGTCTCATCAAATATTGCGTTCACTTTCAACCTAAGAAGTGTGTCTTTGTTGTTCTCTCCAGCAAGCTCCTTGGTTTTATCATTTCTTTACGTGGAATTGAAGTTGATCCCATTAAAATTAAGGCTATTATCAAGATACCTCCACCTACTAAGATTCGTCAACTTTGTAGTTTGCAAGGCAAGTTGTAATCTATTCATTGCTTTATTTCTTAGCTTTTCAATCATTGCCATCCATTTCGTTATCTTCTCAAAAAGGATGTCTCCTTCAAATGGGATGATGAATGCCAAAAATCCTTTGACACCTTAAAATAATACCTCCTGTAAAATTCCCATTTTAAGACTTTAGAAACAAGGGATTTTTTTTTACATAATGTTCTCTTTCTAAATAAAGTATTATTTAGAACACACATTCCATGCCAATCAATCTCAAATAGATAACCATATGCAGCTGTAAATGACTCGGTGATCCACCGATCTATTCATTTCATAACTCGGCGATCTACCGATCTATTCATTTCATAACTTGGTGATCTACCGATCTATTTATTTCATAACTCGGTGATCTACCGATCTATTTATGTTAACTTTAAGTATTGAATACTTATCATATACTTCATATACTTGGTTTTCCTACCCTGAACTGGGTACTAAGTGATCTATTTAAAGAACATATCTAAATATTTGTTACCAATATTCATCTGATATCACGTTGCTTTAAACTAGGTGACATAGAACAACGCAACCAGTAGCTTGCGATACTTTGGCCAAATATTTTCAACATACTATTTATGTCACTATTCCTAGACGACATACTCGTCATTTCAGAATATGTCCTTCACCTCACTCCTCTATTATCGAGAATGGTCTTTACTGACTACCGTCAGTCCACTTGTCAAAGGTTAACCCTAGCCCTGGTTAGAAACATAATTTACTATAGGAAGACGCTCACAATGACTTAGGGTATATGGGCATACTTGGTTGAACTAAGTCAATCGGATGTGCTAAGGTACCCTGAGCCATTGAAAGATACTACCTATCCTAAACATACCACTAACTTTACCTAGAGAGAAACGAAGTTCAAGTCATTATTTGTGTGTAGATCCAGATGATCAATGTAGAAGGGTGTTGCCACATGTCAACTGACACATTGTATCCTTAAGAAATTCCATGTTTTCTTGAAGGTATAGTCTTGCAACCAACATCCTATAGACACTACCTCACCAAGATGTACATACCCAAAGGAGGTTATTGATACATTGTTAATTTGGATTATTACTCGATTACAACAACCCTACTAAACCCTAATCCAACACTCCATAAGTTCTTTTCTAAATTTGATTCATTTAATCATTAAAGAACTTCCTTAACTAATGATTGCTTTCTAGGTTCATTTTACTTGGCTAAACAAGCAATTAACCAAAACAGGACAACAATATCATAAGTTCCATTAAATTTAATTTAATCATTCAAAGGAGGTGTAGCAACCAAATAGGTTCAACTAGTAGTAGACTTTATAAGAAAATAAGTCTAACAATTAACGATCATATCACCATTCTTTGGATTACATTTCTTTTAGCGAGGAAGGATCTTCCTCTACATGATTAAGTGTTAGGGTTTGTCATACCCTTCTTATCTTTCACAATTTCTATAGTTTTACTGCATATTCATTACACATTCCAATACTATGTTAGAATTGTTTAGATAAGATTGATATATTATGCAACTTAACAGGCTGCATCTTAATAAGGGAATCCAATTATTTCCCTTTAACCAACTGATCAAGTTTATCCGAATTAAGCATAAAACAAATATGAAAAATATCATCAAGATAGGTTTCCCATCTTCTTCATAATACAAGATAATTTACACAACCAATACAAGTAAATCTCAACTTTCAATTCATCATTATATAACTATACATTACAAGACTATGTATTTTAGGCATGCTGTACAACAAACAACCTCTATCCCAAAATAATACAACTTTTCTTTTTCAATACAATTCAAGAATGAATCGAAACTCTTTACATAAGGTCCATAATTAAATAAGCCCAATACAACATGAAAGTTCTTGTCTTCTTTTATCACTTACAGTGTCGATCTGTAAAATTGATAGTATGGGTTAGTTCAATGAACTGAGCATGATAAGCACTAAGCATTAAAGTAAAGTGTATTCCACTAATTGTTTCATAAAACAACTCTAATTTTATGAAACAATTAATAGGCATCATACAAATAATCATAAGTAATAACATCCAGAAAGAAGAACAATTAAGAGAGTTTGAATTCATTATCATGAAAAGAGCATAATATAATATGCAACATCAAAATTATATCACAAGACTTAATTGATCCTATCAATCACTTTAAACAGTCAACAAGTCTTGTCATTTAATTATTTCATAAACCCATAGAAATAGAAATACACTTTTATCTTTTCCAAGCAGTAAAGAGATTAGTTACAACATAACTCATATTAATATGCTTCATCTTTCCATATAATCAAAGAAGAGAATCAATACATATCTAATTCTCAGACACAATTCCTTTGAAGGAAAGAATCAGGTTTAGAACACACATCATTGCCTTAGTACAAAGATGACAAAATGAGGAGTTCTTAAATAAAGAGGCAACAATCAAACAAGAGTCCCAATTCAATCCAAGCATATTAAAACAGTCTAACTAAAAGTTTTACTAACTTCAGTATATTAGTAGTTTATAGTTTAAAAAGGTCTATACCCAATCTTTCCAAAAATCCAAGCTATACTCGAATGAAATAAATCTCTTAACCAATCCACAAGAAAATTCCCATCTCAGAAGATAATCAATAAAAGAGAAGTTCGATCAACGAACTTATACGATACATAGAAAGGATCTCAAACCACAAAGAACCCAATCCATATTTCATTTCATTTATAATATGAAATGAAACTCATTATCTAATACAAACTTAGAAATTCTCTAGTTAGTTCCCTAAAGAGAACACAAAACTGAATGCCCAGTTAAAGATATGCACACTGCATCTTTCCAATCAAAACTAGCAAGCTGGTTATCCTATTTCCATTCACCAAGCACAAGTACAAATTCAAATCTCAGAAAATAATACACAGTACAGTCCCTAATTGTATACTGTCCCCAAGAGAACATAATTCTTTCTCTATAAAACTTGGAGGTTCAAACAACCATGCAATAGAGGAGTAGAAGTCCTCCAATCATAAAATATTACAATATCAAAGCAACTCACAACTTGAAGACTGCATTCCCATTACAAAGCATTAATCAACAAAATGCAAATGAGAAGGCAGTTCGTAATCCCAAATAAGAGCAACATTACCAAACATCCAGTTTAGTGAAATTGTATCCTTTCAAACCACATATCCCAAACTTCTTCCAACAGTATAATAGTTTTAAATTCACTCAGCAAAGACATAAAAGGAAGTAAATAATAAACATTCTACTAAATTCCCCACAAATTAGATGAAAGATCAAAAGAGAGTAAGAAACTAAGATATTCGTTTAAGACAAGCACTATCCCAAACTTCTTCCAACTAAACAGATTCATCACCAACCTCTTTAACATCCCACATGCCCCGCTTAGCCCCCGCACCCTTTGTTTTTCCCTTTTTCCCTCTTTCCTTGGCCTCTTGATCTTTAGTGACGAAACCGCCGCCCTGCAGGGCGGCGGTCCTGTAACCGCCGCCCTACTCAGAGCAGTGGTCCTGTGCACGTTTTCCAGAGTCCCAGCTAAAAGATTATGATAGGTAAGAATTTGTTTCAATCAGCAAAGACATAAAAGGAAGTAAATAATAAATTCCAAAAACCTCTTCCATCTAATCCATTAGAGTAGATACGATTGTCCCAAAATAGGTTGTAATTCCAATCTGTTTATTTCAAAAATAAAACAGTCATGTTTGAGAACACAGTGCAATCTTAAAGGAAAAATACATACAACCATTCTTTCTCAAAATCAAAATAAATGAGACCTCAAAAGAAGTTACACGGTCCACCTCCGACCAAACAAAACTCACAAGACCCCCCCTTTAGCAGACAATATAAAAATTGAGGCTGAAGCTCTACAATCCTTAATACCCACTAAACTCCTGCTCAGAATACCTGAACAAATTTAAAGGGTTTGAAAGAGAACAAACATTCAGGTGTAATCCTTTAGTTCCACAGCCAGACGCCACGTCGATTCCAATACAAGATCAAAACAACCAACAATGGATACCTGTACTGAGTCAAATACAAGCTTTAAACACAAGTTCTAACAATGCAAGCTCAAATATGAGTTTATAACGAAACACATGGCAAACACATGGCCCTAATAAAAGCTCAGAATAAAGCACCAACACTATATTACGAGTTTAAGCATTTCCATTTCCCTAAGGAAGAATAAAAATCCAGTTCAGAGCTCAAGTACAGGATGCAATGCAACAATTTAACAATTTCCATTTCCCTAAGGAAGAATAAAAATCCAGTTCAGAGCTCAAGTACAGGATGCAATGCAACAACTTAACAAGTTCGGTATTCATAAGAACTATATACTAGTACAGTTGTTGAATACAAAGATTCAACCAACAGTTCAGAACTACACATAGTTCCTACACAGTCCAAAACAAACACAAGGTCCCAATATAACTCATAACAAATCTCGAAGCTTCAATACAATACTAAACAGAGATTTAGAACCCAACAAGCAGCTAGCCAATTCATTCCACATTAGTCTCAAATGCTAGAAACAAAGCTTTGAATACAAGCTACAGAGTTCAATAGAGCTTCAAGTACAAGTTACAGAGTTTCAATACAAATTCGCATGCAAACCTCTAACAACTAGTTTAGATAAAGTTCCCAAGAACTGCTATTAACAGCCAAGAATTTATATTCAAAAAGCCACATAGATTTCATGAAAGCATGCAAGTAAATAACTAGACATATTATGTAAAAATATATCTCGAGTGAGCAGAGTTGTTTTAATGAATCATTTAGAAGAAAGAAAGAGATCTTAATGGGTAGAGCCTATCATGCCTGATAGTGCCTCTGCCAATTCGAAGAAGACTTCCAGTTGAGTTTCCAACACCCCTTCTTCTCCAAGCAAGATCAAATAATAATAATATTTTTCCACAATGCCTCTTATACATTCCTCGAACCAAAAATAGGCCAGAGAATTCAAAAATAGCCACAAAGTGTAGATCAAACTGCTGGTTCAAAAATCTAGATAGCTCCATGCAGAGCAAAAATCGTGAAGCATACAAAGTAAAACAACCCCCAAAAAATCCACCAGCATGCCTTCCAAGATGGTTTGCTTGCTAGAACTGAGGTGAATTAATGACATTTAATTACATATTCCCACCCATCTCTCCTTGCCACTGCCATTCAAAGTTGGTGAGACCACATTGAACTTCCACATGCATTTCTAAACTTAGTGGTGCTTCCACATAGGTTCCTCCAAATTTCACTAGCCCATGCCAAATTGGCAGTACAACCATGCCTTAATTCCAAATCAATCAAAATATGATCACATTAAAAGCTTAGGAACCACCGCTTAGCTCCCACTTGCCAATCGATCCATAGGTTACCTCTCATACCCATTATTTTAGGATAGATGTAATTGCTTAGGTTAGATATAAGGTTATTTTAAAATATATAACCTTGGGATATAACCCACAATTAAATATATTGCCACCCTAGGTTAGGTCTTAGCTTAACCAAATGGTATAGGAAATTGATTAGAAATAACTTTACATCCCTTAGGTTATTTCCTTCATACTAACTTAGTGTTAACAACTTAGGTTAGGATGTCATCCTACGTAAAGTGGTGTAGAAAGAGTTAGGTAAATTACCTGAGTCCCGAATCTCTTTAGGATATACCTTATAGATATAGGACACATTATTCTCACTTTCTCCATAATCCTAAAACAGGTTTCCCCTAACGCCATTAAGCGCCCTGTAAGGGTCAATCAAGAAGAGCTGACCACCATTACCCTTCCACCTATAAAACCACACACTGGTTTTGACCCTGAGCACCCCATGCCCATGTGGTATAAAGAACATGACTTTTACAACTATCATCATGTCAAGGGTCATAGCGACAATAACTGCATCACCTTCAAGAAATGTTATACAACGAAGATCTAGTCTTGGATAACCCAAATGCACATGCTAACCAAAACCTACATATCTTCAAGAAGACATTCCCTAATCATGCCCCATCTTCCAACAAAGCTAATGACACTTCAACCAATGATAGCAATGTCTGTGAGGTCCACGCTATTTTCAGTGACATATCTATTGCTTCTCAATTGCCTCATGTTCCTTCCATAGATGAAATCTTAGCCCGAGCTCCCCTACCAGCACAAGAATCTATTTCATCTACTCCTCCACCCATAGAGGAACCCCCTTCATTTTCTCCTTCACTCATGGAAGAGCCTATAATCAACATGCCACCTTTGACCACTCAAATTTCTGAGCAGTTGTTAATGGCACCTCTCCTACTCATAGGAGATACATGTCCACAACCTACACCATCACAAGGAGAATCGACCTTGTCTGGCCCATCCTATCCTCTACCCATGGAGGATCCTATAGAAATACCATTACATTTAGATGAACATTCTCCATCAGACCTTCAAGATCCTGTTGATCTACTTTCGACTCTCTTACCCACAAAATTTGAGGCTAGCCATTTCCTTGTGTCTCAAACACATTTTATGGGGATTTCTCCTTGGTCCACATTGGCCCCACTTATAACAGTACCATTCTCACACTTGGCTGATCACATAGACTATGTTGATAGATCCTTACTTTGGGGATGCCTTCTAATTCCTGTTTCAACCCAAATGTAACTTTCACTCACTGACACCTCCACTATCTACCCAAAAGTGTTTCAAGCGACCAAACTAAACAAAACCATGAATATTGCAACATCTTCCATTTCATCGACCATATCTCAACACACACCTCTGCCCATAACCCAACATACATTTACACCCAAACACCTACCCATGCCTATATCATCTACCTTACTTAAACCCATCACCACCTTAAGGGTCATGCCAACATCAAACCTTACTCACCCACCCATCAAATTAGATTTAGCCACATCTTCCCAAACCAACACTAAACTTATTCCGGCCCTTAATAAGAAGACCCAACTTCCTAGGCCTTATACACCAACCTCACCTACCACACCATTATCACCTTTGCCTCTTCTGTCCATCCTAGGACCTCATCCCTTGACCCTGACCAATCAATCATCTTCCATTGGCAAAGCAAGAACGTAGCAGCCCACCTCCTCATCATGAACCTCTAATATACCCAAATGATCCACACAACCTCCACCATTACCAGTAACCTTTTTACCACCTATACCACCACTACTGTCCATAACTCCTTCACTACCCATGACACTTTCTTCTCTTCCACTCACACCTTCTACCCAACCTCTACCAACCGCCTCCATTGCAATTTGGTTGCCCCCGTGGGTAACCTGGCCTCTTCCACCATCTACTTTTCCCTCTACATCTTGTATACCCATGTCACCTCTACCCAAGAAGGTGCAACCTAAAGCTAAAACTCCACTACCATCCAATAAGTTAGTTAAACCAACCAAACCTTCCATCACCAACTCTTCTACCTTGCCCATACCCAAGTAGATGTAACCAAGACCTAAGACCACTCCGCATACCAAACTAGTGGACCAATCCGTTCCCCCTCCTGTGAAGCCTCTTCCTCCATAATCAGCCACACCTGTACCCAAATCCACACTCACCTCCCATTGCGATCCACTCGTAGGGTCTTACGCCAAAATCTTAACCAATCTCCTCAAAACCTTTGTCATCACATTACCACCTCTTAGACCTTATGATCCGCTCAAACCCAAACCAATAGGGTTTGACGAAACTAAAATTTGCACCTACCATTGTGTGCCAGGACACGATGTAGAGAACTGTAAAGCTTTAAAAACCACTCTTGTCCAATTGTGTCCTCCTGAAGAAAAATTTGATGACGATGATCTTCTTGATGAGAACCCCATTTCGCCTTCACCAATTTCCCAAGATCCTCTTCCATTACCTACTTAGCGACCGATATCTCCACCCCCATAACTATTTGATCCACCCCTGAGATTTGAGATCAACATGATCAACATTGCCATCTGCACCCAGAAAGACAAAGGCAAGGAAAATGCAACTGGCCCATCAACCAACTCTATACCCAACATACCATCCACATCCACACCCATACCCAAAGTCACCATTCAAGGTCCTGCATATCCTATTTCCAATGGGGTCACACATCACACAATGCTAAAATAACTGCACTAATCCCCCCTTAAAATGTCTTTATATGACCTCGTCTAAACCTCTAAGTCACATCGTCAAGCCCTCATGGAGGTCCTTCAATCTATTGAGGTTTTACCAAAGGAGCCCACGCCCATAGCCTCCATCATTACCCCTCACAACGTATCCTCTCTCACTAGGTCATCACCTTCCTCTATGCCTCCACCTACTTGCCAAGTAGCCACCCTTAGCTTTTGAAATGAAGAGATTGCTCCCTTCCAGTTCGACAACCTCGACCCCACTCTTTTCATCTCCGTCTCTATCAATAATATATGCATACGATGCATTATGATTGATAGTGGTGCTAGTATTAACATCATATCCTCCCATGCATACAACCAAATGCAAATACCTACCAATTGCTTGCATGGTAACCCAGTTATTTTGCGGTCCTTCAATGACGCCATGACCTCTACCCTAGGTACCATTGTTCTCCATGTCCGTGTGGGTCTCCACACTATCTCAAAACTTTTCTATGTCCTAGAAGGGGAGTCTAGTATAATCTGTTGCTAGGACAACCTTAGACCCACGCCATGGGTTGTGTCCCTTCGAATTTACACCACTGCCTCAAATTTGAACACGAGGGACATACTTACACCATCCCTACCGACTCGTCACCTTTCAAGACCTGTAACATGTTATACCAACCCAATGATGTGATTATACCAGTCAAGGTATCTGCCACTATCCCCGCTTCACCTTCACCTACAGGCCCATCCACCCAGACTGCCACAACCTCTCCCACATCTAACCCTATTATCCCTACTGTCATTGCATCCTCTACCGTTGACTCACATGTTTCTCCATCTTCTAGTGAGTCGTCTATCCCCGCTACCCACATATTGACTACTGATCCCTTAGAAGGTGTTTTTTAATGCCTCACTTGGGGGGATACCACCTATACAATATCGACACTTTCCTCACCCCACAAGAGTATGGTTACCTGCGTCAACACCCTAGTTATGACATCCACATAGGTGAAGTTTTTCCTTATGGACCTCCTCACCTTCGCACTAATCTAACATATGGGGGACTTGATATTGCCACTTATAAACCTGAACCTCCATCCCAAACCCAACCATTTCATCTGACTTACATTCCCTTACTAACCTCCGCTTTGCTCACACTTTCCTCCATTGGTGTGCGTGGAAAGGATTTGGCTTCAAATTTTACGAACAAGGCCACCATACTATCATTTCCTATACCTCTCATAAACACAATGACCGTAGTGGCATTGGTTTTGACACACCACTTCCCAAGAAATATTGCATCGAACTCATTCAAAATGAAACACCTTCCCCACCTCATTCACCCATGTTACCATCTTCACCTATGAAATCCATAGATCCTGAATTTATTCCCCCTAAATTTTTTTTCATAAACACCATTTCCCTGGGACCTCTGACCTATCAATGCGATGGTGAGGCTCCCTCTTCTCTCCCATTCCTGTATCCTGACATGATTGATGATGATACACCTTCTATTAATGTGTTCAATGTCAGGATGATGAATCCATCCTCACTTACCTTGGTGCGGAAGATTCTTATATTCACCGGTCATTACCTTCTGAGACGCAAACCATGTTAAATGAATCGACCATTGAAATCAACATTAACACTCAAGACGACCCCCACATTCTAAAGATAAGCTAATCTTTAGATGCTACTGAACATGAGGCTTTCACTTCTTTTCTGCGGGACCATAACAATGATTTTTCCTAGTCCTATGTCGATATGCCCGGTATCTACCCAAAAATCATGGTACATAACATTGTAACCATTCCTGATGCCAAACCCATCAAACAAAAGCTGCGGAAAATGCATCCTCGCATTGCTCTTCTGGTAAAAAAAGAGTTACAGTGCCTTCTCTCAGTTTCCTTCATCCTACCCATTGACTATCCCCAATGGATTTCTAACATCGTTCATGTCATAAAGGTGATAGGGGGACTCTACATTTGCACAAACTTCCGTGACCTCAACCTAGCTTGTCCCAAAGATGATTTCCCCCTACCAGGCATTGACCAACTAGTTGATCTCACCGTTGGCCATGAAATGCTATTGCTCATGGATGGTTTCTTGGGCTACAATAAAATATTACTAGCTCTATAAAATCAACACAAGACTACCTTCATCACCCCTTGGGGGACTTTCTACTATTGTGTCATGCCTTTTGGCCTTAAAAATGTTGGTGCCACATATCAGCGAGCCATGACTTACATCTTCCATCACATCATGCATCACATATTGGAAGATTATGTAGATGATCTTCTAATAAAATCTAAACATCGAACCAAACACCTGCCCATCCTTAAGGTCATCTTTAACCATCTCATCAAGTATTGTGTGTGTCTTCAACCAAAGAAGTGCATCTTTGCAATACTTTCTGGAAAACTCCTAGGTTTCATTGTTTCTTTACGTGGCATAGAAGTTGATCCTGCTAAAGTCAAGGCTATTCTGGAAATGCCTCTGCCCACTAATCTCTATCAACTTCGAAGCCTACAAGGTAAGTTGCAATCCATTTGTTGTTTTATCTCACAGCTTTTCGACCACTGTCAACCATTTCATCATCTTCTCAAGAAAGATGTTTCATTCAAATGGGATGATGAATGTCATAAAGCCTTCAAAGCCTTAAAACAATACCTCCTTCAACCACCAGTGCTCATTCCTCCTAAGGATGACCAACCCTTTTACCTATATATTTTTTCCACTGACCATTCTTTAGGTGCCATGCTCGCTCATCGTGACAAGAAGCACAAAGAGCAAGCGGTTTATTACATAAGCCGTACCCTTTTGGACTATGAAACTAGATATACGTACACCGAAAAAATCTTCTTAGCCTTAGTTTTTGTCGCCACCAAGCTCCCCTATTTTATTTCATTTTTTATTAGAAATTCAATAAAAAAAGAGAAAGTATTAAATCCTACCTCTACACACTAACGTTGCCTCGCTGGGATCTCTAGTCTCTGAGCCGGTGGTCCTCCCACACCTCTTGCTGTTGCTGCCATATCTAAACCAAACCCTTGGTTCTCCTCCAATAAAATACACCAAAATATCTCGTAGGCCTACCTCTACACTGCTCTAACCACTCACCTCTCTCTAAATTAGCCTAGAATCTAGCCCAATCATGGTCACTCTCATCAATGGTATGAAAATTCCTCTCTACTTGTCATTTTCACAAATTACAAAAGCGTAAATGAATCCATAATTCACAAATTTTACCTTTTTATCCCAAATCTGACCTGACCGACATCGGTTTCCCTAAACTACCATTGGTCATGTGCCCTAGTGCACTGCACTCAGTTTCTCTTGAACAAAATTGGTTGGCCATGACCGTGGTCAACTACCCTTTTTCACCTCATTGCACCATCTAACACCAACTTTGACTGCCCGAAACCTTTTTTTTCCTAACCCAAAGTTGACCCTCACCTTTTACCTCATCCTTGTGACCTTATTACCTATCACCCAACCTCATAATCAGTTGGGGCATGTTTTTTCCCCTACCGTGGTCTCACCTATGACCTTACCTAAATCACCCAACCCAACCTTACTCATGGTGATACTCGAATTCATGTACTCGCTATACCTTGTGATGTGATACTCTTATTGTTTAGCCTAATGACATAACTTTGCCTAATGTCATGCTATTTATCCCAGCCATACCTTTGGTGCCCTGGAAAAAAACCTATTACCCATTCTTACACCTAGCCTAGTGGTGTTTTAGGACCATATCCTATACCTTGGATACCTGAACCACTTCAATCTTGTTTGGATAAACCTAATGACCTTTTGACGACATAGGGTTTGTAATATTTTCAACCTGTTACCTTATCGTAATCTATACGTGTGCATGTGTTAGACTACCACTACCTATTACCCGACTAGAAACACCCTTACCTACAATCAACCAACCCTCATTTTCATCACTTACCCATTTATCAAACCATTAACTGACTTCATTTCACACCTCATCAGTTTTGGGTTTGAGGGGGATCACCTCCACCCACACTTGGGGAAACCTAACCCTCACTCATACTTGGAGAACTGACTTTCTATTTTTTTCAGTGTCGCTTATTAATACAAGCTACTTGACAAAAAGGGGAAAATGCAGACACCAAATTCGGGTCACACTCCCCTTGGTCTGCTTCAATTAATTAGCATAACACATTTAACTAATCATGACCCCTTCATCCCATATTAATATTCATCCTCACATTATTAATTAATTTAATTAAGTTAATTTCATCCTCACATTATTAATTAATTTAATTTTTTTAATTAAGTTAATTTCATCGTCACACCTCCACCTAATCATTACACCTCACCCTGGACCAATTCCAGGGGCATTTAACTCACATTGACCAAGTCATCACTCTCAACACTGAGTCATCACTTCCAGTGGTGAGTCACTACTTGACCTAACTAACTAAGAATTATTCCTAAACCTAACTCTACTTCTCCAAAGATATTCCTTCCTTCTCTCACATGAACTATACTTCGCTAAGCGAACCCAACAAGGAAAGCATACAAAATCTAGGAAGATCTACCTATTTTTGTTAAATAAGACTATTTCACCCTAACCAACGTTGGTTTATCCTCGACCGATTTCGGTCACCTAAATCGCTAACAATTCCTTTATATAGAATTTTAAAACCCTTTACCCATGTTGGTCATTTAGTTATTGGAGCCTTATTGCATTCAAGTCTGAATCTTCAAGCCTTCCTACATCTAGACGAGGAACACACATAACCACAGTGCAAGACAAGTAGTCGCTTCTCCTTCCAGAGCGTTGGAATAATCACAGGAGCACACAGGTTACACTACTGTGGCACTGAACCAACCATCACATCACCAACCACCTTTAGTCACGAAATATTCATATCAATAAGTAAGTAATGTGATTTTAATCATCTGTGCTTACTTTATTTTAGATCTTTTATTTGCTTTTAGTATTTCAGTTTTTGGTGTTACCCTAATATCTCCATCTTCCCACCAATCTACTAACCCAACCATTTCAAGCCTTTCCACCTTTCTTAACCTCTCCCTATGTAATCCTAAGTCTTATCAGTTATATTATGAGCCTAACCACACCTTCCTCACTCTCTATGCAATCAAAGAGAGGTCCAAAGGCCACTTTTATTAATATATCACCCATTGCCCCTAATGACATCAGTTTAACCCCTATACCGGTGTTAGTCACCTGACCGATATTGGTCTTTGTGTCATTTCATACCCTCTGACCAACAAGCCTTCAATCTAACCAAAACCAACTCAGACCTTACCTGATAAGTTCTAGAACCTTTATCAGACATTTTTCAGACCTTCAAAACCCAGAAAAACCTACCAAACCTCCGGATATAACCTTACATGTTAGATTAGATTTACTTATTGTATTAGCATGTGATACCTAAACCATTCAATTACAATAGGATTTCCTTATATCATGGCATTTGTTTCATTAAATTGTATTTGAAAGTGGATTGACAGCCTTCTAGGAAGCACCTCGCTTCCCAGATCTAGCACTCGCTAGGTAGTCTACTAACCTATATTATTAATACTATTTGGTGGTCTTGTTGTGTTTCTTATACAAGTCATTACTCCTAGCCAAAGAGAAGCTCACACAATCAACTTAGATCAAAAGTCTACAAAGCACACATTTTACCTTCCACCTTCACCTCAAAGGTATTCATCCTTAACAATTTTACCTTCTATTTGTTTCATCCTAGAAAGCATAAAACTTATTAGTGAAACATACACTACTAATGCTATGGTACTTTATCGGGGGTTTGTCCATACATCAAACATCATAACACCGTCAATGTCTTCTCGTGAGCAATCCACATCTACACTTCCTCCCTTCACATGGACTCTTTTCATGAACAATGCTTTCTAGTCACACATCCCATTCAATCCCTCTTGCCATGACACTATTTGCACACTCGATGGCTTGAATCGGCTTGGATTTACACTTAATGATATCTTACCTCCATTGTATTCCCCACATCTCTATCATGGATATGTTTGCATTACTGTTGCTTATAACCTCAAAATATTTCATTTATCAGTATTTGTTGAACACAATCTGTGCATTTCGCCACTTACTCTATGAAAATCTTGGCTTGACTATATTGGCAGTACTTTGGATCATGATCATATCGACATTTCATTGCCCATGCCTTTCGGTTGTATATTTGTTTGCAATGACTCATTTCTCAGTTATTCAAAAAACCTTACTCATTGGTATGAGCATGGATGTCCATTACCACATTTTGCTAACAAGGAATATGCAATGGGCATATATAATCTACGCCGCAATGGCTCTTTATAGGATCAACCACATACAATAGCTTAGCAATTCTCAGATGCATCTCCATATGGTTTTGACCATGATAATGACGATTTATTAGATGACATTACTGGATCACACTAATCATCATACACTTGGGGAGCATCATGCTTATTTTCCCCCCACCTCTAACATTGTCAGGTGTCTCACACTTCTACCATTTCACTTCTTACACTTCACATCTCATCTCTCACACATCTCACACATCTTGATACACTTATATCATCATTACCCGATGACACACTCTCATGCTATGGTTCACACTTGAATGTTGAGGGCTCAATACACACATGGACCTCACATTATCACATTACACACTACACACTCGATGCATTCATGACACATCTCTCTCACACACTTTCATCACAACACACTACCATATGACGCACTCTAGTTCCATGGTTCATACTCAACTGTTGAGGGTCTAAATCTGAAATTTACCTCACTCACTCACTCACTCACTCACCCACTCTATGCTTTATCAATCATATCTTTCTAGCGCACAATTCAAACCATTTCCTAATGACACGCTCTTGTTCTATGGTTTATTCTTGACTGTTGAGGGGGCATTTATAAATGAACCTCATCTCATGCATATTCATTCACATTTATTTGGGGGGCACGTTGTTCTTATCAAACTCACTTTGTATACCATTCCATATCACTCATCCACACCATACTGCATATCTTGGTTGCACATTGTTCTTGCTTACTTATAGTCACATGTACACTTTGCTTACTATGTTAACTAGATACATTATATGTCAATATCTTTTCTATATACACATACGTGTTCACTTTCATTCTAGTTGTGATCATAAACTCTACATAGATCGTTACACGTAACACAAATGATTGACATTGTACCTCTTACCAATCCCACAACAGGATCCTGGGTGCATCCACTTTCGTACACACTACAGGAGCTATTGTTTCGATTTATACTACTTCCTATTCATATTAGCACACTGCTATATCATATTATACACGTTTTGACATAATTTATGTCTTTCTAATATGGTAATAGGTGCTTCATGTGCAACATTTTTCTTGTAGGAAGTCTTTACTACCATGATTGTATGCTATTATTTTTTTGCTACTGTTTTTCATTGTTTACCATTGTTTACGGGCTTTTCCCTTTGTCTTGTGTGCACACTGTATGCTTGTGGCCATTTTATCCTTGATCATCTTGCGACATCGTGAGTGATGTCCTATGTTTGCAACTTGCTTTTCATGGTCTACATTGTCTTTTTTATTATTAGATTAGACATTGTATTTTGCTTGTTAGCTTACATGCTATCTTCTACATGCGTGTTTATCTTGTTTTCACTAACACTTATTTCCATCCACTTTGTTTGTGTGTGCCTTGGTTTCTACCAAGCACACTCCCTCCCCTTGCAGGGGATTAGTTTCAACACAATGTTTGATCCTCATTTGGGTTACATACTCCTTACGACATCACATGTACCCCAAACGAGGGGGGAATTATCAGGTGAATCATTCACCCCATACAATAGTCTACAGTCACAGTACAACATAGTTTAGTACTGGTACAACACAATCTTCAGTCTCAACAATGGCCCAAAACCTAACTTGGGTCCTCAACACAACACAAACACCAACACTCAGACATAAATAGTGGTGCTTGGGCATCCCTGACCCTTCTTGGGCACCTATGACCAGGGGGCAGTTACATAGTTTGACATGGTTCAAAAAAGTTTACACAACGAATTTTGCAAGATAGACATAATCCTTCAACACTCAACATGCATGCATTACACCTTTTCTATTTTCGCATTGGATCAGACTAGATCGAAATGGATCGAGTTTACACACACCATCTGCAATGGTGTTTATACTTCAGGAAGTAGTCAAAGGTTGGAGAGTAATACTAGAAATTTCTCTTTACACTTCTTCCGCACGTGGCGTGAGATCGCCCAAATAACTCGTACTTGGTGTAATTGGAATGAGATCGCCCAAAAAACTTGTTCTTGGCATGAGATCACCCAAAAAAATTATTCTTCTATAACATCTTCAGGATCCTTTCAATCTCTTTCACTCATCATAGATTAGATGCACATGTTCCTTTTTACATTTTTACATACTTTTTACACACTTTTTACGTGTTTTGATCGAATTTTTCATATACACAACTTTGACTAATTGTTTTCTTTTCTCTTTTATAGGTCCTTCCTTATGGGAAGTAATAATCACATCAATCCAACATCATGCGACATCAACGACATCTACTACATGACATTTACACATATTCTTTCACCCCTACGGTCATCATTTTTCACTTCCTCTTCTCTAGCTTCTATGCTTCACTTTTTATCACTCCACACATTTTCTTGTCTCCTTGGGATGCTTTTCGCCATCGATCTAAATGGTTATTAGGTACGCATCTCTTATATAATTTATGTTATCAAGAATTCAGTCAACAACATAAATTAGGGGAAAATGTAGACACTAAATCACACACTTTGGGTATGTTTCTAGTCCTGATCACATGCCACTATTCATATGATCCATAAGTGAGAAAAGTAATAATTAATCATTTTCTTTGGCCTCTTTATTTGCTTTCTATTTTCCTTATTGGTCTTACAAACATTTTTTCCCAATTTGACCTTTGACACTTCAGTTTTTCTGAGTCTGGACACCAGCACCTAGCCAGGACGCCAGTGCCTGTGTGCCCCCATCCCCTTTGGGTGCCTGCAACCTCTTTGTATCTTGCTCACATATTTTGGGACTTTTCTACCCGTTTGGGCATCTTATTTCTTACTAGTTGGCATTTTAGTGGTTATTTATGAAATTCAAACAAGGGAATCATATAAATACAAAGCTATGTGATCATAATAAAGGACCAAGCATTAAGCATCTACTCACCACCTAAGGTTACATCCAAAGGCATTATAAGAGCATCAAAACATCCATCTAACATCCATTCAAGGGACAAGGGACTGTATTCTTCTACATACAATTCATAGGAGGGGAAGTTTATTTTTCCATGTACACATTTATCTACATTTTCTACATGTAGCTACTGCTCGTTACTTAGTGCATCTTGCACAAGAGCCACATAGGGCACAATTTATACAAACAAAAATGTAGAAATACATGGATTCTAAAATGTGTGTAGTGCCCAGATCATAAGCTCACTTAGTCAGGTGATCACCAAGGTCAGTTTGACTCCCCATTTGCATATTTTTTATTTTTAGGATTTGATGTGTTTTGGGGTTTTATAGGTGCTCATTCTTCTTACAGGTTTCAGGTGAATAACAATGAAGAACACTGACATATAGGTGATGAAAGGTGAACACCAACGAACATCTCGCAACCCTATGAAATTGATTTTCGTAGCTTCTGAGTAGTCACAGGTGTGTAGAGAAGGTCTCTGGTGTTCCAGGTGCCCCTAACCCTACATTGACACCCTAGTCCTAGAATTTCTGACATCTCTACAATTTTTTAGGATTAGTTACGAAAATCTACCTTCCTATTTCATTAGTTTTCCAGCTCGACACAACTTCGGATTTATTGTGAAATCAACTTAGTATCTTACCCTCCCTCTTACAATTAGGGTTTCAATTTTATTAACTTATCTTGCTTGTGTAAAGTATGTATTTCATTACATATCTATTTGCGCTAGTACATATTTAGATTTAACATATATTTATTTTAGTATTTACATAATCAATTCTAGAATTCATGTAGTTTTTTGTGCTTGTGTGTGAAATAGTGTCGTTAGGTTTCCCTCACGTCAATGACGCCAAGATAATAGGCTATAACTAGATAAAATGCAAATGTGTGATATAAAATTGAGCACTTCCCCTTCCTATGTAGTGTATACAACCCAAAAATGTAGTCCCTTTTAATGTTAGTTTTAGTATGTAGATGAAATTACCCCTTAGAATTGTTAGCCATAACAACATAGTGTATGTTGTGTATATATATGGATCTCTTGTTTGAATTTTTACACTAGTTACCTGAAAGACTGACTATTATCATTGGATAGAGTGAAAATAGGTGAAAAGGCCGACCATAAGTGTCAAAACAAGTGAAAAGACCAAATAGGACAGAAGTGCCCAAAGTGGATAGGAGTGCCTGAGCGCTAATGTCCAGGGTGGACACTAGAGTCTAGGGTGGGCGCTGGTGTCCTGGGATAAATGACATCAGATGTGAAAAGACAAACATATAGGGATCCCTGTGACCTGACCATAACTAGGTACAAAAAGGACATATGTGAGAGAGAAAAACAATAAAAACAAATCAAAACAAGTAGATGGACAAAGGATTGTGTCACTAGTGAATAATTTTCTTACTTAAGATCCATGCATATAACAACATACTTGATGGCATAGTAAAATAGTAGCATGTGCGAGATTTTTTGTCTACATTCCCCCTATGCTATTTGAATGAAATTCAAGTAGTGTAAAGGAAGTAAGGAACATACCTCTATAAAGTCCAAAGAAGCCATATCACAAAGTGCGTGTAAAGTGTTGGAACTTGTAGCGTGACAAACCATGGATGAATGTTTTGACCCATGTGGCATAAGCAGAGATATCAAACCATTGTAAGGAGCACTTGAAGAAATAGTTGAAATGATTTGGAGATTTTAGAGACTTTGGATTGTTTGTTTAAGGTGATAGAGAGGGGTAGGGAGTGATCAATTCCCAACCCAATTTTGTTTGTAAATGGGAGGATTTGGGTGTCCTTTCGCCAGAGGAAGAGTGTTAGGAGAGAGGTATAGTTTTACTCTCCATCCATGACTACATCCCTAAAAGCTCCAACCACTATAGATGGATAAAGATCAAATTTAGTTCCGATTAATTCTGTTTGAAAAAGTATTTGTTCCAATTGAAGAACCCATATAAGAGTAGTACATGAAAAGGCAATAACATCTCATTACCCCCACTCTTACAGTAGTAGGTGTTTTGATTGAATAGTTCTATATGGCTTCCAAGTTAGGTTATTTAGAAGTGATTACTAATGTAATGTGACTCCCAAGTTAGGTCATCTAGGAGAAATAGTAATGCAATGTAACTCCCAAGTTAGGTCATTTGGGAGAGATAGGAAAGTATGCTTATTATACTGATTAATTGATTTAATTTTAATGATAGAAGATTACTTGAGATATTATGTATTTGGTATATTACTCACGGGGATATTTTTTATTTTCCCCAGGTTAGGTCATTTGAGGGAGTAGATTTGTGATAGTAGGAAGTATTGGGGTTATATAGAATGATTGTACCTTTGTTCGAGTGAGATTAGAGAAAAGTGTGATAATAATGTGCTAGGAATGTTGATTGATTGTATTGTAACCTGAGAGGTATTATGAGATGATCCCAATTGTATGACCCCGCTTTTGGTGAAAGGGGTAAGAGTAAAGAAATAAAAACTGAGCTGAAAACAAGGTGTATAAGATGTTGTAATAGTAAATGCAAAATAATATTGGATAGTATAATCACATTATGAATAGATATTGATTGGTACATATGCCAAAGATAAATATGAAAGATTGAAATTTGTATGGAACGATGCTAGAGGAAATTATGATTCGTATGGCACAAACGACGAGACAAACAGAGTAACGAAGATCAAGATAAGAGTGAAACCATGTGCTATGTATTAGTTGTAATAGTGGTTGCAAATAGTAACTATAGTGTGTGAAAAAGTGAAATTACTATATATAGTAATAGTGAAAAGTGAATAGTATTGTCATTTGTACCGAGATTGAGTGAGATTTGGAGCTCTGAGTTGTGAAGATGTCATGTGTTAGAGTAGCAAGTATAACTAGATTTGAGAGAGTAACAATGGTTATGGCTTCGCAGACGATCGATGAATTGGTAAGTGCACGATTATTGTTGAATTTTTTTGTCAAATGTTCCTGTTTTTGACAATTGAAGTAAAATTTGTGATTGTGTAAATTTCAACACTATTGACCTAGATGGAGGTGGACATGGCGTTTCTATCTATGGGGATACTAGCACTCAATTTTAGGCACCAGTGACCTGTATTACATGTATTGTGATGAATTTAATGCTAGGATGAGTGATTTTTCTGTATGTATTGAGTGATAATAATGTGATTTGGTTGTTTTTTGTGTTACACATAGGGATATACACTCTAGGGAGTTCCGCAGGGGTCATTATTTGAGTACATTAATAGCTTTGGGGTTATCAAATGTTTAGTGGGACCTATTAGACCGTACCATCTTGTGGCACATTTCTATATTGGGGGAGGTACCCCATAATATGCCTATGTTGAAAAAATTGTACGAACAATGATGCTCGGATACTTGTACATTTTGGTTGCCTACGAGTGAAATGATAATGACTCTAGAGGATGTGTATCAGATATTGTGATTGTCGATTATAGGATAGAGAGTATAGTTGATGAGTATAGTGGATGCCCATAGTTAGATGAGGGCAGTGAGACAATATTTTACAGGCACATGAGTATATACAGAAACTCATATTAGTTTAGATGCGATATTGAGATCTAGTGTTTTGTGGTTGCGGAAGTTTATTACAGTGATTATATCGTCATCGATGGCAGTAGAGGGTGGTAGCGTTGGGATATTGTATAAGATGCATGAGATTTTTTAGAGGATAGAGGATCATGGGATGAGGTATGCCTGGGCACAGTGTGTATTGGCCCATTTGTATAGAGATTTTTATAGATTCATGTAGGGGGATTATGGAGGTGGACTAGTAGCTACTACATTGTTACATGCATGTGTATATGCACATATTGTGATATTGAGGCCACTTAGTGGGCCATGGGATGATTGGGCTCAACCTAAGATAGTTATAGTGAGATGGGTAGGCAAGCGTAGTAGGAGGATGGGCATGACCGCATATAGGTCAATTCTATATTAGATGGGCCTAGGGGCCATTATTTGGAGACCATGTAGAGATTATGGTAGATGTGTGGAGGGTGGCGTGGAGTTGTTGTGCATACGACACACCATGTGGTTAGAGGATTGTTTCCTAGGGGTGACATAGTTTTTCTAGGGTGAGCTAGTATCTAGACAATTTAGCATGGTCTAGGATGTGCCTTCGGAGCCATATATATGGTTGAGAGCTACTAGGGTAGCTAGATGGCCAGGAGCCAAGCCGGGCCCGATGAGAGAAAAAATAGTGCATCCTAGTCTAGGTGAGGTAGCTGCGGCTATAGAAATGATACAGGTTAATGACATGGGGTGTACATACACATATAACCAGTGGTGGAAGATACATCGATGGGTTTGGTTATTTCTAGTAGTTGTGGATGCGACAAGTGGGCCGAAGTTAGGAGGATGCGAGGTCAAATAACCTACCCCCAAACTAGATGATTTAGCAGTGACATGAGCCGAAAGTAAGTATTGTTCCTTGTAATTTGTTAGTTGATGCTTGGTTATGATATATTACAAAGGTGTGTTATAACTAATGCTGGTTTTTATGATATAGGTAATGCTTGTTGGTCATTTATTGTGGATTCATCAATACATACACTGACTCAAAACATGCCACTAGATGTGCTCATGGGAGGGGGATGTTAGAGCATGTGGATACTGTTGAGGGCGAGCATGCCCATTTTTTTGAGTGACTGGATATAACAATAGCTATGTGTACAATGTTACTGAGCAAGCGTGATGAGGCTCGTGTAGAGGCAGAGCAAGCGAGAGAGGTCGTAAGAGGAGCACATGTAGCCCATGATATATTTTCTTGATATGTGGAGTTACAGGGTCAATATGCAATGCAGATGGTGGAGATTGCTATGGCACAAAGCCCTCTTGAGAGATATAGAGGCCAAAATCGGTGATGTAGAGTGAGTGGTGAAGCCTCTAGTTCTAGAGCTCCCGCGATTGTATATAGTGATAACGAGGATGAGGTGTGATGTATTGTATATGATGTATAAATGCATGGGGGCTTTCCCCCCAGTGATTGTATTGTGAAACTTTATGATATATGTATATATATGTGTGTGTGTGTGTGTGTGTGTGTGTGTGTGTGTGTGTGTGTGTGTGTGTGTGTGTGTGTGTGTGTGTGTTGCATTTGTTGTTGATGTGCATTTTACAGTATGTGATGATAATGAGTTGTACATGGTAGTAATTGTGTAATGTGATAACTTGTATGTGCACTATTTGAAGTGGTTGGTTTGACTGTTGAATTTTGGAATGTAGTGTGGTGTGAAAATAATAGTCTAGTAGCAATCTAAATAAAGAATGAACATGAATAAAAATGAGTGTTAGATCATATGATAAATAGAAATGTATGTATGTGATGTAATGTGGGAAATAGATAAAAGTGTTAATGTGACTTAGATAGGATAAGAGAGTAAAATGATGATGTGTTGATATTTGAATAATGATTAGATATAAAATAATGTTTGTTGGCGTGTGTGATTAAGATGAATGGGGGGGAATATGAGTGATTCCTCCCCAGTGTAAGAAGGATGTTCATTTATAAATTCCCCCTCAGTAATCAATAATGAACCATAGAACAAGAGTGTGTCATTAGGAAATAGGTTTTTCACATGTGAAGAGATGTTATAAAAGATATGACATGAAGCATAATGCATGAATTGTGAAAGGAGAGGTTCATTGATGTAGTATTCCCTCAACAGTCAAATGTGAGCCATAACATGAGAGTACATCATAGGGTAATGAAATGGAAATAAAATTTCATTTACCAGAGGTTAAGAGGCCTACAAGGCATAGATGGAGAATGTGAAGTAGCAACAATGTGATAATAAGTGCCAAATTGGATGCTAGATGGAATGAGACTAAGAATAAAAGGTATGGTGGGAGGAATTATGGAAGCAAGAAACTTAGGATGCCAATGAGGTAGTGTAGTAATTTGTGAAGAAGGAGATGATGCAACCATAGGTGGATTGGATGGAGGACGCGCATGGATGATGACCTTAGGAGGTGGACAGATGACAATGTTAGAAGGAGGTAGACAGATGACAATGTTAGATGGAGGTGAAGGAGACAAGTGAATATTGGTAGAAGCACGTTTATGCAGAATAGGAGAAAGAGAGTTCTCACAAGAGGGTGAGCGAAAAAATATGACACCTTTGTCCTCTAATTTTTGCAAGTGATCATGGAGAGCATAACAATCATTATCATGATGTCCATTGATGTGGTGAAAATTATAGAAAGGGTTGTCACGCTGGCGTTGTAAGTGTTAAGGTGGATGGTGCTAGGTAGAAAGTAAATAGATTAAATATTTCTCAAGTAAAGCACACACGACATCGTGAGGCTTTGCATTATGTGAGAATTTCAATGGTTCATGGGTAGTATGTGGAGAATACTTAGGTGTATGCTAACGTGGTGGACGATAAAAATGATGCTTACATGGAGGAGGAAATTATGACCATGGAGGGAGCTTGATAGATGGAAGAGGAGAAGAAGTAGTAGATGATGAAATAGTAGAAGAAGGAGAAGAGGGTGGTATAACATGTACAACAATTTTATCTTATTCTAAATCAATAACTTTGTAGCATAAAAGAGTAAAAGATTCACATGTAGTACATATAACATTTTTTCTTTCAATGCAGGAATTAAGCCACGAAAAAAGATAAATTGCTTTTCTAAATCAATGGGCTGAAATAATAACCGATGCATGTAAAAATTAAAGCATAAAATGTAATCTATATTTGGTTCTTTCTTTCCTTGATGTAAAGTAGGCAAGCATTCATATGTGACTTTAGGACCATTGTTAGAAATAAATTTCCTAAGAAAAATATCTTCCATATCATAATAAGTACTAATTGAACCATAAGGCAAATGAGTGTACCATTGGAGTGCATGACCAACAAGGCTATGGTGAAAGGCTTTGAGTAATAAATGATCATTAGAATAAGTAGACATGGATGAATGATAATGCTTAAAATGTAAATAAGGATTTGTAGTGCCATCGAAACATGAGAAATTAGGCATGATAAAGTCCTTTGGGAAAGTAAAAGTGTGATTTTTTTTAGGAATAGGATTTCCATGTAAATAATTATTATCAATGGAAGCATAATAGGCTTTAATTTCAAGAGTGAGTGTATGAATTGAGATTGCAAAGTGCTAAGAACATGCATGAGTGATAGAATATCATGTGAAGGAATGGTTGGTGAAGTGAGAGGTATATTGAGAGGTTGGATCTTGCCATTGTGAGTGATCATGTGAATGTGAAAAGAAGGAGTGGATGTGGAAGGAGGAGAGGATCATGGAGGATCTATGGGAATGCTAGATGTAGACTTAGGGGATATAATGAGTGGTGTACTGATGGTGGGAGTAGAATCATCATGAGCAACAATGTCAGAAGAAGAAGAAAGAAGTGGAAGAAGAGGAGGGGAACATGGAGGATATATGGGAATGCTAGATGTAGACTCAAAAGATATAATAAGAAGTGTACCGGTGGTAGGAGTAGAATCATCATGAGAAACAATGTCAGAAGAAGAAGAAAGAAGTGGAAGAAGAGGAGAGGAACACGAAGGATCTATGGGAATACTAGATGTAGACTCAAAAGATATAATAAGATGTGTACCGGTGGTAGGAGTAGAATAATCATGAATAACAACTTCATAAAGAGAAGAAATAGGGGTAGTAAATTCACATTCAATAGTCTTAAGAGAAGTAACATCATCACTAACATGTTCATGATCGGAAGCATAATCAACCTCACTATCAGACATATTTCAAAAATAAGTATTCATCAAGACTGTCATCAACAAAGAAAGAAGAAGTAGAAGTACTAATATTAGATTTATCATTGCATTCATTATAAGAACTTTAAGAAGTAGGAAGAGCTGGAGATACAACTTTGCATTCATCTTGAATACTAATAAAAATAACATCACACACATGTACATTTTCAACGCCAATAGCAGAAGTAGTGTTATCCATATTATCACAAGAAAGAACATGATCAAGCATAAAATTTATAGTAATATTATCATGAGCCATAATAGGAGTAGAAGAAGGTGCAACAATATGGGTGACGATGAGAGAACAAGGAAAAAATGAAGTGAAGTTTTGATCAGGAGTGACTATGCAAATGCTAGAATTGTGAAATTTAGTAGGAAGGGTGATTTGGAAAGCAATAAGTTGTTGGAGAATGGATGAATTACATTGAGGGTTGTGATAGAGGGTCAAAAAATTCAGATTGCACAGAAACATTGTAGAAAATGAGGTTCAAGCATGTATCGGCCATATGGTGCTTAGGAGATGAGGACCTCTTCTTAACCATGAGGGTTTTAGGGATCCTAGGGAAATTTTTTTAGAGAAAAGTGGGCTCACTAAATGATTTAATAAAAATATAATTAAATCTAATATTGTAGAGTAAATGATGCAGTAAAATACAATGAATATATAAACACTAAGCACTCAAGTAATGCAAAACTATAAGCAAATGAGAGAGATGAATGAATTAGCTGAGTCTTGCGTAATCTATAAATGATCTAGGCAGTGTTTAGCAATGAACAAGACTGTAATAGTGTCATAAATGGTCTCTGTAAAATTATTAACATGAGGATAATGCCAAACGTAGGCACTTAGTGATGGATAAGGGCACCTAGGATGCTGAAGAATGTTCTTGGGTGCTAGTGACTGCACAACAACTCAAAATATAATTTTCTATGTGTCACTAGGGTTTCACTACCACTTTCTGTTAGTCACTTGATATCTGCCAATTGATCATAGAGGGTACCTGTAACTTGTAAGAAAACCCCTAACTACCTGCACAAGCTCACAAACACATCAAATCAGAATGAAAAATGTAATATGTGAAGTTATACTAACCTCGATAGTCACCAAAAGAGTGAACTTATGATTGAGTGCTGCATTACATTCTAGACTCTATATAGTTCTTTGTGCTTGTGTGTAAAATAATGTCCTTAGGTTTCCCTCACACCAATGACGCCAAGATAGTGGGCTATAGCTAGATAAAATGCAAATGTGTGATATGAAATTGAGCACTTTTGTTTCCTATGCAGTGTATACAGCCCAAAAATATAGTCTCTTGTAATGGAAGTGATAGTATGTAGATGAGATTGGCCCTTAGAATTTTCAACCATAATAATAGAGTGTATGTTGTTTATATATGGATCTCTTGTTTGAATTTTGACACTAGTGACTTGAAAGAATAACTATGAGCATTGGATAAAGTGAAAATAGGAAAAAAGGCCAACCACAAGTGTTAAAACAAGTGAAAAAAAAAGTTCCTAGAATGGATAGGTGGGCACTAGTGTGTTGGGATAAATGACGCTAGATGTGAAAAGATAGACATATAGGGATCCCTGTGACCTAACCAGAATTGGGTACATAAATGACATATGTGAGAGAGAGAGAAAATAAAAGAAATCAAAAGCAAGTAGAGGGACAAATGCTTGTGTTACCAGTGAATACTTTTCTTACTTAAGATCTATGCATATAAAAACATACTTGACAACATAGTAAAATAGTAGTATGTGCGTGATTTTATGTCTACAACTAGGAAACAAGTTGAGAAGGATGGATCTGGATTATATAGGTTTTGTTTGAGGATATGGAGTCTGGAACTTCTTCAGGTAGAACTATCCAAAGGGGGACAGGACCATGTTGGGTGCTAGTGTCTTAGTAAACACTCTGCTTCTGGTCTTTTCAGGGTCTAAACTTAGCTTCTTCCTCTTGTTGTTTGTCACATCCACTTTGTTGTAGGGTTCTTGTGTCACACATATTCATGCAAATCAAATCCTAACCACTGGCACATGGCTCAAAAAAACATTAGATGGAATAAATAATGCATCTGTTTGAGTTAGATTGACCTCAACAATCACCCTAGCATGATTGTAACTAAGTGCTACATTACATTTCAGCCTTTATATAGTTCTAGTGTGTGTGTGATTGAATTGTGTCCCTTGAGTCTAGGTTTTCTTTGTGTCAATCACACCAAGATAGCGAGCTATAACCAATTTTTCAGGAAATATGAATGTGTGAGATGGCATTGAGGAATAGCCCTTCCTATGCATCAAATAGTGTAGCCAAAATGTAGTCCTTGAATGTTTCTCTTTGCTAATAAGTATTAGCCCCAATTATCCAGCCCCTAATAATGGTAAGTAGTTCATGTATCATATGATTCCCTTGTTTGAATTTCATCATTAACAACTAGAAAGGATGACCCAAAGTAATAAGAAATATTTTAGAAAAGCTACTAAATGATGCAGCATTAAAAAAAGAGGTGTTGCCCTTAAGCCTCGACAATAGCGTGAGGTTAAGTAGTTTGTTTTCCCAGCTAGAGTTAACATCACAAAGAAGGGTAGATCTATCTTATAAAATAAGTATTTATCCTTTATTAAACATGAATAAACATAACACTCAACACATTAATGATTTAAACCACAAATATCACATATATATTAATCACATTGACATAAAATTTAGAAATATATGTTTAAATCAATTATATTCATATCTCTCACTTCTTACATTGATTTATCTCTTTATTCTTCATGGTTATATTAACTCTTCTCACTCATTTTCATGATATTCTCTTCCCCCCTCCTTTTACATCATTATATAGCCTTTAAAAGGAAAAAATTATCTATTTTCACTCATAATGACTCGTTGTAACCATTCGTTAACTCTTATCTACATTATTTAACTACTAATTAGTGGATATTTACATATATACCATGGTGTTTATGCATTTTCATTGTGTAAACTATTCTACCTTCTTCATTATTATCATTTTAATATGTTTCTGAATTTCATGGTACATTATAATGTTCATACAAATCCCACAAACATCATAAAGTAGCTTCATAATACGAAGAACCCTACCAATAAGAGGGAAAATGACATAAGCGACCAAAGGGGACAGTAACACCTGGGCAGTTATGTCCCTAATGGGCGGAATTGTCCAGAATGCTTGGAGAATATAATGGAAAATATAGAGTTGGGTCACATGTTTTTCAATGTCCAAAAGTAAAGAGGTTAATTCTGAAAGGAAAATAAGAAGAGCATGTAAAAGATAAGATAATGGAAGAGTAAAACACGTGTTATTAATGTCTAGTTTTCTTACTTAGGAATCATGCATATAATGACCTTCTTAGAGTTGTGATGTAAGTAGTAAGTGCATGATTTCATGACTACATCATAATCAAAGTTTTTACCAAGGAGGAAGGTATAGAAAAAATATCAAAGGGCATGAAAATGATCATATGCATGGATCTAATTGGTGTGACACCAAAAAATTTTACTTTATCATGCCATTGAGGAAGAGGTCAAGAAGGATCTACAACCATAGTGAATGGATGGGGTAGACATCATCAAAATTCCTCCTTAGATAGAGGTTGGTGACATTTTGTATGGGAACAAGAATAGAGTTTTTTATGATTTGGTGAAAGATTGATCAATACTATGCATATTCCTGTTGGAAGAAGTGTCATGAGGAAGAGTATATGTAACTACATCATCAATGGAATTTGTGTTTTTAGGAAACATGGGAACTTGAATGTTCTTGAGGTTGTTGTTTTGGAGAAGATTTTCAAACTCTCTCACACGGTAATATTGGCATTTATCTTATTTGAATGATTATTCCAAAGATGTAGGGGAGAAGGGCCTAACCTTGTATTAAAGGAGAGGTTTGAGTGTTCTAAAAAATAGTTGGAACAAAATTCCATTAGGCATGTTATGCTCATCCCTAGTGGATAAGGTTTCCCAACGTCTGATGAAAGCTTGGGAAAATTCATTTTCCTTTTGTTTATAATTGATGATGGCATTGATGTTATTCTTAAGAAGATCATGGTATTGAAATTAACTAACTATAGCGGTCACTAGGATTTCCAATTTGAAAATGGAGTTGGTTAGGAGGGTATGGTACCAATCCAAGGCACCTCCTGTAAGTGTCTTAGCTAAGAGTTTGGTGGAAGCGCAGGAATTAGTTTTAACCCAATCTTTATAGATATTTTCAAAAGCCTTGATATAAAGAGTGGGTTTGGTAGAACCATCACAAGTGACAAAAGGAGTGGTACCTCCAATGTCACTGGAAGCAATATATAGAAGGAGAGGATCTCTTTGAATGGTTTGAATGACCTTATTATGGATAAGAGGTTATATAATGGGAACTCCATTGGGTCAAACTAGAAGTATATGGGGTGACCTTGGTTTTTCATGTTCTAAGAGATTGTTTGAGGTCAACTAACAAGCTGAGATAGATTAGTTTGTAATTGAAAAAATTGATTTGTAGTCATAGGGTTTTTCTGACTTAGGTGGTTAATGAGTTGCATGATAAGTTGGGTAGAATCAATAGTAGAAGGGTGTTATTGGATGGATCAAAGTTTCCTCCATTTTGTGGATGCTTGACATAGTTGATATCTGGATCCAACTTTTGAGAAAGATAATCCTCAATGCGCTTGCATATCATTTTGGTTGAATCTCTTACGCATTCAAGAAATTGTTGCATAAAATATTGCATAACAAGGGTATAATCAGATTCAGGGACATCTTTATGTTCCCTTTATTCTTTAGTTTCAAATACAATGTTTTGGATGCTAAATATGGTTTGTATATTTTGAGGTGGAGGATTCGAATTCATAGTATTGGCTCATATGGAAAGACAATTAGTGTAATGAGGAACCAAATTTGGAAGGCATCATTTTAAGAGTTGTTAAGGTCACAAAAAATGGATTAACTAAGGATATAGTGGAGTCACCGAGTAAGTACTCCATGATGAAACAAAGGTGCCTAAAAGAAGCTTAATAGAATTATTTTTTCAAGGGATCAACCGTGTAACAAGTTTTCACAAGGATGATGACATAAAGGAGGGATAAAATATGAAAATAGGGGAATTTTGAATAGGATCAACCTTGTATCAAGTTTAAAAAGGGTCCAATGACATTTAACATGAGTGAGTGAAGTTTAAAAAATATTGGATGTGCGGTAGGGTTCTGCACAAAGGATGATGATGTATAAAAAGTAGGAAAAATAATAAATGAATGAAACTAACCTAACTGGAAGTAGAGTAAGATTCACATTAGGTTCACCAAAGTGTATGACAAGTAAACTATAGGTTCCTAATTGGGTTCTCAAATATATGGATCTAATATAAGATTGGTCACACTATGTAGATATTATAGACACTCAAATTTTTACTTTGGTAACATGTGATTTGACTATGCAATCTTGCTATGATAAAAAAAATTCTCCATTCCCACTTAAATTTTTTTGAGATCCATTATTTATCTTGTTTATCCTTTCACACTGACATGTCAACACATCCTGAGAATATAATGCACAAAATCAATAGAGAAACACCACTTTATCATCTTCAAACTTCATTTGGCACATTTCTTGCTCCCAGTTAGAACTGTATGGTTTGGTCGAGAATTTATATATGCGTAGACACAAAATTATGTACTTATTACTATTACATTACACCTCTAGTATGTCATTATATGCATGATGCCTAAGCAATAAAACTAGACATTGAAAACACTTCTTTTATTTTACATTGACATTATTTTATTTTCCATGTTTTTGTCCTCTGTTTTTTCTAGAATTATCTTGTAACTTATATACATCATGCAATGTTTTACTCAATTGATCATTTCCTTATTTATATTTGGAGTTGTTCTGACATAAGTGCCTAGTAAGGGACAATAGTAGTCGACAATATTATCCCCATGTGGGCGCTTCTGTCCCTTCACTTGGTTCTTATATTTTAAATTTATACACCACCTAGTTATTTTTAAAAAAAATTGTATTTATCACTTTAGGTCAACTTCTAGTGTTGTTAATGTCAAAATTCAAGCAAAGAAATCATATATATGCAAAAATCACTAATTATTCTAAGGGGCACCTAGGTTACTATTTTCTATCTACTACTTATGCAAAAGGAGAAATTTAAGGACTACATTTGGGTTGCATTATTCATTGCATAGGAAGGTAAAATTTTAAATCCATAACACACAGTATTTTAGAGGAAAGTAGTTGTATCTTGTTATCTTGGTACAACTTGCATAAGGGAAACCTAACTTTAAGGGACACTATTTCTATCACACACACACACACCATAACTACATTGAGTCTGAAATATAGTGCAATGCTCAATGACAATCACATTCAGGTAATTGCCGAGGTCAGTCTGACTCAATCATATGCATCTTTTATTTAGTCTAATGTGTGCTTGAGTCTTGTGCATGTAGTTAGGGTTTGTTTTGCAGGTACATGTGTGATAGGAAAACCATATAACAAAGTGGATATGACACAAAGAGAAGTAAAGGTGACATTATCAGACACTAAAAGAACCAGATTTGCACTCATCACAAGGACACTAGGATAATGTCCCCTTCTAGGTGATATTGTCCATCATATCTCTTAGATCATTGTTTTATAGATAAAGCATAAACATAGTCCAAATTGAGCCTTTACTACCACCATTCCAACTTAGATCCAGTCTAGATAGTTAATTATTAGCTAAGTCATTATTATCCTCTTGTTGGTTACACTTACTCATAATTGTACTTTGGTATATCGTGTATTTCTAATTTAGTCTAGTCCTCTGAATAAGATTTAATTTTTGTTAAATCAATACGGTCTTGACCCATCTATATGGTCTTGGACTGCCATGTCTTCCAACTTTGATTTTAAATTAATATCTTTCATTGGGTTATATACTTCATCTGGGTCTTCCTTTCTTAAATAAATCATCTACAAAACCCTATATAAGCAAGTAAACACTATCTTGTTTTCAAACCTGTAAATCTTAAGGCAATGTACTAGAGCACTCATTTCATACACTTGTAATAGGCATCTAAAGCTCGCTAAATCTCACAATCACACATATGAAGTCATTAGGGAAACAAACACATAAGGTCTAAAGCTACAAACTAGGTCAAGATAGCCATATCTCTCATCTACAAGCATTCAAACATCCTCTCTCCAAGTATTTTAGCAAGATCCAAGTTGAAGCAAGCATGGTAAAAGAAAATACCAAATCTGATTGATCTATCTAGATACCACATGCTAGGTGGAGAATGACATGCAGTTTGAGGCCTCTTTAGAGTAGGGCCAACATCAGTGGTGTACATGGGTCCCCAAAACCATTCTGATGTTTGTTTTTTAGGAATATTCATCCATGAATATGGTTTGAGATGATAATAAGTCCATTTAGAGAGCCTCATTGCATATGTGACAACTAAGGTTTGATAAGAACATACAAATCCAAGAAGGCAACTAACCCAAAAAGTTGCAGAAGTTGATTCAAAGTTAGTCCAAGACCATATAATAGGGTCATGCCCATATGGTACGATCCTAGAATTTTGGTACAGTTCCACCCTAGGTTGATTCACAGTCCTAGTCCCAGTTGTGAAGGTCATTCAGGTTTAGAGCTTCCAGTTTCACTATTGCATAGTCCTAAATCTCTCTAGAAGTCATCTAAAATCAACTAAGTGCCTTCATACACATGTTTTGAACTTTCAATTACATGTTATATTGATTGGTGTATGTTAATTATTTGTATTTGATTTGGGTTGGAAATTAGAGTTAGTATTTATATTATAACATCTTTGTAAGATTTGTAATCAACTCTAATCTAATCTAAACCTGATTAAATTGACCCAAAATTTAGTTAAGCATTAAATATTTTGGTAAACTCACTTTTGATCAAATCCTTAACCTAATCTAGGATCTATTTCTTGTGTATTAGGCCTTTTAATATCCAAACCATAATGTTATCTTATGATTTTCTTCAGTGTTATATTCTTCTTTTTCAGTTGCATCACCATGTCATTATCTTTTATCTTTTATGCTCATTGATTCATGTCTAACAACTCTCCCCTATATAATAAAATTGACATATATGCCTTGAACTAGGTCAATGCTGATGTTTTTCTTATTTGTAAGAGTTATTAGCTGATCCTGTTTGCTCCATGGCTGATCCATCCTTACTTATTTGGATATACACTCTAAGTTCATTCCTATTACTACTCAGTTCACTTCGCACTTTAGCTCTAACTATGTAGCTCCCACTGTTAATATTTTCATCACACATTTTACTAAGCAACCCACATGAGGAAACTCATATTTTCATCCTCCACCTATAGCCCATGTGGCTAAGCCAATTGCACCCTCAAAGGAGTACGACCTATTGAACAACTTAATAATACTCCTGCTAATATATTTTGGAGCTCCTCTAAAAAAGCACTGGTGTATAAGGACATCCTTTAATCTAGTTTGAGATCATTTACCTTACCTAATAATACACAACAAACTAGTTTTTTCCATTTCATGGATAATTTTTAAAGACCTCGAGTAGGCTATTACCTTAAAAGCCATTAATATCCACACCATCTCTATTTCTGATACCTTCCCACATCTTTTTATCACCGCATGTGTTCAAAATTTTCTCATAGAGTGGGTTTTGATTTATAATGGCTTTGGTATCCATATCTATCCTAAGTCCCTTTTATTACAAATGGTCCCTTCTCCTAGTATGATCAACATTACTATTACTACCATTCATAGCTTCGATAATGTTACATGCTCCACATTAGGCAATATCACTTCAGATGTTCATGTTGGCCCTACGACATTATAAACCAATTTTCATATCATGGATAATGTTATTCATTACAACTTACTCTTGGAATACCCTTGGATACATGACATGCATGTTGTTCCTTATAATTTCCATTGTTGTGTTAAATTCCTACATAATGGGCACTAAGCACACCATAGTTGATCCTAATCCCTTTTAGTATTTTCAACTTGATATGTCCCA
This sequence comes from Taxus chinensis, assembly GCA_019776745.2. NCBI lineage: Eukaryota > Viridiplantae > Streptophyta > Pinopsida > Cupressales > Taxaceae > Taxus > Taxus chinensis. Next base: position 233,349,373 of record CM034153.1, read on the forward strand.
TCCACAAATTCCTTTTTTCACTCCTCCATTACAACCCATCCCTATGGATAGTATTTATACTTATGTTGTTGGTGGAACCAACCACCATTCTAATCCCATTTCATCCTCATATATGGAAAATTCTATAGTTCCTAACACCACAATCCTTCCCTCATATTTTGTCACTCTCTTGCAACCAATAGTTACTACTCCCCTATTAGACAATATTGTTCAGTAGCCTAATGCACTTTATCATTCTACTAATAGTGATAATGATGCCGTTAACCTCACTAAGTGTAACCTAAATTTTAATCCAATCAAGGAAGATGAATCTACTTTTCATTCTCTCTACGTCTCCACTTGTCCTATGCATTATCATCTTAAGATTGATGTCTCTAATACATATATATTACCAGCCCCCATCTCACTAACAATATTTCCACCCCACTACAAAGTACAATCAACACCATAGATTCTCTACGACCTGTACATCCTATTGGCATCCAGGCTCATCTTAATACACCACATAATTTGTCACCTATCTTGATTGATTGTGGCTTCCTCATTTTGCCTTCTAAGTGACATCGTTATAATCTTAAGCTTTCCCACTAACTTGGTATCCTTTTTTGCAACTATAATTGCATTTTGGATATGACACCGATAATTTTGAATCTTTGATCCACTTAAATAATAAACTCAAAGCACATGGAAATATTGTTTTATTACCTACAGCAACACCCTCTCCCATGTAATACTCTTATACCAATTTGCATATATCAAACATGTTGTCACATTCGATACTTTTACTAGTAATGTTTAAATTCATGGTCATTATTGGCCACACCATTTGCATATAAACAAGAATGTACATACCTATGAAGCCTTGCCTCGTTTAGGATTTACACCCTCTAACATTACACCGTTCTCACACCCATAATTTATTTTCAACGATATATTATGTTCGTGATTACCTTCGGCCTCCAAATTATCACCACCAAATTTGGGATCACTCTTGATCCCTAACCCATACCATTAGCTTTTAGAAGATCTTGGTTGTGATGTATATTTGGAACACTCACCCTAAATAACTCTACCATTATTTTTCCTATAATTACTTGAGTGGATACTATTTACAATGACTAGTCCCTAATTATCAAACCAAATGGAAACATTGGCTTTGTACCCTAAAGGCCTAAGGACCTGCTTACACCGATGAAGAATACATTACATCATTGTACTACTTTCATTAAACTAGACTATTCTTTGACTCTCATTGCAATAAGCTCCACAACATGGTAGGTCTTACCCCTGTTAGGTTTGACCCCAATATTGATGACATCTTGGATGAAACTTGGTATCCTTGGTGCTACCAACCTCTTTTGTACATAAGTATGTAGTAATATAATACAAAAACATTCAAATATTTATAAAAATACAAATTCATAACTTGAGCATCTTACTATATTGTTAGTACTTTAGATTGCACATGTTATTTGCCACTTTGATTTGATAGATAACATACATTATTTCTTTACACACATGCATTCAATTTGTATATTGAGTTGGATACACGACACAAATATTTATACATACTTATAGGAGCACCCATGTTTCCTTACATTATCATCATTTAGGGGCAATCCCTCCACACCCTACATGTTTCATTATAGTTCATTTACACTTACTCATTTACGTTAAATTACATACATGGTGTACTTGCTAATTTTGAAACTAACATGACTAACACACATGTCTTGTGTAATATTAACATATATTTTTCACATATCTCACTTGCGTTGGTTACTAAATCATATTATCATGTCCAAACACTCTTATTTTATGTATACATCTTCATGTGTGTGTTATTGCTTGTTTTTTTCCCTTGTTTATGGCCTACGTGCATTGATTGTCTTGTGACACCGTGAGTGTCCTATGTTTGTGGAATCATAATTATATTCTTTCTAATTACTTCCTCTTATTTTTAGGCCTATGGGCCTTGATTGTCTTGTGACATTGTGGGTGTCCCATGTTACAGGCCCCAAGCCTTTTGTATGCTTTTATATGTCATTGTTTGCAATTGGATGCATTGATATTGTTCTTGTTTTAACCTACATGTGTCACTCATTTTGGTTGCTTTAGTTTCTACTATATTTATCTATTGCTATCATTGTTTTGTTACACACCATGGTTACCACCATGTGTAAACATCAAGTGGCCACCTCTTCAACACTTTACACAACTTCTCAGACATATCCTTCAACAATACAAACCTATTTATTTTGAGTCACATGCTCATACATGGTTTTCGCACATACATCAAAAGAGGGGGAATCTATCTAGGTTTATTATACATTTTCAATAGTTATAGATAAAATTTTGGGGATAGATGTAGGTACATATAGGGTACATGCACCCAAAAATGAAGTCATAAAAAATCAACACATGGTCAAAATTGTACAATTTGGTCATAACCATATGGTATGGTCTTGACACCTTGACACATTTTTGACCAAGGGAAATTTCAACAGGGTCTTTAACATTTTATAATTTTCACTTGTTATCCATTTTTGTCCCCCCTAGGAAAAAATGGAAAACTAGACCGAATTCAGGCAGTTGATAGGTGCATCATGCATGATCTTGAGGTTTCAGATGATTTTCATGTTTTAGGAGGCACTTGCGATAGAATGAAACCTTTAAAGGAATTTTTCCTCCTCTTGGTCTTGAAGAGGTTTAGATCTTTCTCAAGTCCCAAAATAACCCCAGGGGGCCCAAAAATGGGCAAAAATGGTCAAAATTGGTAAATCATTTTAGGGGGGGCTTACTATGCCTCCATGACCCTCCAATTTTGAGAAAGAGCCCCAAAAGATCAAAAATCAAGGTAGGATCAGATCTAGAGGGAAAATTGGCATTGAAAAAAAAATAGCTCACCGAGTAGCTCGATGAGATGACATGAATGAATAGAACTGAGCTGGGTACTTGGCAGGGTTCACACATGGAAGTTGGTTAAGTTGTTTGAGTTATATTGGGATGGTAAACGTAAGCTCAATGATGGAAGGCTTAGCAGAAGATTAGATTTTGATGTGGTGAAGTGGCGAGATCGATAGAATAGAGGTGACAACTCGGTTGGCCAAGTCATGGCAAAGTCACTGGGAAACGGAAGTGTGCAGGGTTGGCAAGGCAGTCCAACTTATGAGTAAAGGCAAGAGGATGATTCGCCATACCAAATTGGCATGGCGAGGTGGATGGCAATGAACTGAACTCGGCTTTGAGCCAACTCAAAAAATGAAAGCAGAGGAAGGATAGCTTAGAGCCATGGCAAGCCAAGGCACTAGAGAGAAGCTTGAGAGGTAGGTAGATCAACCAATGTGGGGGGCCGAGCTAGGGTGGAATAGGATGACAAACTCAGAGATGTCATCACATAGGTATGGGCCGAGCCACTTGGCGTGGTGATCCAGGGAGTTTTACGGGCTCAAATCGGTGGTAGGAAGAATCTTAGAACTCATGGAATAAGCCACAAGGAGAAAACGTGGTCAAAATTTCAGAAGTTAGCACAATTTTGAGGTTTCTGGTGTAGGGTGATCAGAAGTCATGATTTTTTAGAGTGACAAGTCATTCAAAACTCAGGGTCCCCGAAGTCTAAATTTCAGACTTCAGGATTTCGGCAGTTAAGAGATTTTGGGTGAGCCAGATGAACAATGTCGGATGAGGTGTTTGATGCTTCGAAGAGCTAATGTCTAATGTGCCAAGTTGGGTCAGTCAATGTAAAATTTGGTGTCAATGTAGGGCCTTGCATTGGAATTCAAAGGTTTGTCACGTCAGAGAATTTGGGGGCGTAATGATTTAATTGGAGTGTTTGAACTCTGATGTCTAAAACACCATAGTTTTGGATGTCAAGGTAGGTTGATACGTAATGAGCAAGACACTCGGTCAAAGCTCAAAGACCAAGGTGGTAGGAGTATGGTCGGGGATTTGGTAGAATTTTAAGTGCCCAATGCAAACAGTTTGGGGTTATCCTAAGGAGCTCAATTGATATGACTCGGTCGGAGGTAGGGCTTACTAGCTCAGTAAGGCTGGGTGAGGTGTTATGAGCTGATGCCAGGTCAATATAAAGTCATCATCTGAGTCAAGGGGAATGTTGGCACAATAGTTCTAGGGGGCACTCAAACCAATGCAAAGGAGCCATCTTTGGCCTCGAAAGAGCTGACCAATGTATAAACGAGGGCTTGGGAATCAGGGAATCCTAATTAATGCAAGATGTGGCAGATAAGGAGCTCAGTGGGAGGAGTAGATGTGAGGAGCTCATAGAGTTCAAAGTGAGGTGCTCACCAAGGAGCTCGTCATTCAGCTTGACGAGTTGTTTGTTGATCTAACACCAAAACAAAAAACCCTACATGCAAAAAATTAACCTTATGGGCCCCAAAGCACATCAAGGTGCTTTTTGAAAAAATATTAAAATATTATTTTGAAATCAAAGGAAAATCTTTAATTAATGAAGGCATGTTGGAGAGAATTTTTTAGGTGTAATTGATGATGCAATCAAGCATAGAGTGTTACAAGTAAGCACGAGCAGTTATAAAGGGGCCATATTCTGGTACAGTTATGCATAGAGTTTAGGAACTCTCCCCTTTTCTCTCAGACAACTCAAAATACTATAAAATGTAAGGGGATGCATTTTTTCAAGGAGTTAGAAATTTTTTCCATGCTTCCCCTCTTCTTGTCAAGATGAACAGTTATGAATGTAGAGGATTTCAAGCCTATCTTATGAGAATTGTAATGGCAACTTCTACCTCTTCCTACTGTAATCTATGGCTCACTTCAACCCAAAACTTGTCCACATGGAGGAACGACGCTCGTTTGAAAATTCACCTTTTGGTTTGGCCTTGGAGTTGCGCCAGGGGGACACGTGGAGGATTCCGTTGCTTTTCCTGGACTTAGACAAATTTTTAGTGAAACCGGCACAATTTTTGCTGGGCCATGGACACGTGGTGGGCTGGTGCTCATTTGAGGATCCACCTCAAGGTCCCACCTTAATAATTGCGACAGGGGGATAGGTGGAGGCTTCCACTGGCTCTGCTTTGTACTTAGAATTTTTATGTAACTTCCTAAAGGACCTGGGACACGTGGAGGGACCGTGTATGTTTGGGGATCAACCCTTGAGTTTTATTTTGAAGAAGCGCTAGGAGGACACTTGGAGGCTTCCGCTCACTCTGCCTTTTGCTTGGACTTTTCAACGGTCGAAAGAGACTGTCTCAGACCTTAGACACATGGTGCCTTCCACTGAACCTTAAATTTTTTGACAGACTTTACCAGACTGAGACACATGTTGAGCCCGCACTTGTTTGGGGTCTCTACTTTTTGGGACCATCTCAAAATGCACCATTGAGACACGTGGCAAGCGGGGAGATGGAGAAGTGGAGCTACGGGGAAAATCTGGAAAATTTTCCTTTTTCCAAAACTGAGGTAAAATAGTAGAATCAAGCCACGGTTCCTCTGGGACCCACATTGGGACACATGTTAAGCCCATTTTCTAAGGGTGGAGGGGCGGAGAAAAATGTCAAAATTTTACTTTTTTCCAAAAGTTATAAGATGTCAAAAAGTGCTCCCAGGCCCGTTTCCAATCACATTTTTCCATGTGGAAGGCTCAGATTAAAATTTGAAAGGAAAGATCAATTGTAGCTGTGCATTTCATTTGATTTTGTCACCATTGAAGCTCCAAGATGTTTGGAGATGCATTTTTTGCATCATTCTTCATTAAATTTTTGGCAAATTTGTGTCGTTTTGGTCTGAAAAGTTCAATTGAATCAATTTGGGAGCTAAATTTGTAAATCTGAAGTACTTTTGAAGTGGATTTTTTCTCAAGCTCACGAAAAAATGCAAAATTCAAGATCCAAAAGTTGTAGAGTAAAATTTTAGAGGAAAACGAGGGAAAATGGATGAAATGATGAAAGTGCAAGTGCAAAAGGTGAAAAAGGCGTTGCCTCGAGAGCAAAAGGGGATGACCTATCAAGTCTAGTTATGCAGAGGCTATGAAAAATGATTAAAAAGGGGATTTCTCACATGACAGAATCATAATGATTAAAGGGAATCTTGAAAAGTTGTGGCATGACATGCTAGTCATTAGTTGAGGGCCCAAGAAACACGATCAGTTCATAATTGGTCCACCTGGCAGATTTCAGATCTGAATTTTTAAGCGTCGCTGTCTGAAACAAATTGTTAACAAGCAAAGTTCCCTCGAATATTCTTCTCTTTTGGGGGAAAAATTGAGTGGGAAAAAATGTATAAATGCAATGAGAATAATCTTGCAAATGGTCAGAGTATGAATTCTTGAGAATTTTTTTGAGAAAGTCATCTTCCTAAGAGACCAAAGCTGAGATTACCTGTTATTTTCTTCTATGTTAGATTTTCTATTGTGTCAAGTTGGTTACAGATGTATAGCCATTGAAAATCATTGAGATTTATTTGGAAGCTTTTCTCTGCTAATGAATCTAAGTAATTTTGGAATTAATTTATGTCTAATCTCTAGCAATTTTGTGTTTGCTTTATTTTCAGAATGTCTACAAATAGTTTCTTTCGTTCCTATTGCAATCTTGTACATAAATTTTTATGAAATTACACAGGATCTCATCCCTGTGATAGTTTAATGGTATTTGTAATTTCATTTCAAGAAGAGCCTTCATCTTGGATGAGATAAACAAATTTAAAATCAATTCACTGTCATTTGTTGATAAATATTGTCTGTAAGTCTTCGGGTGTACCTTAGGCATGATTAATCAGAAAATTTAGTGTTTAATTGAGTCTTCCAATTCTAGCCTTCGTGTTGGAGTCTCAAAGATTATGTGAAAATGTGCTGATCTGTGCCTCCATTGAAGCACACCTTCTAGTTGAAGGAACATCTTGACTGTTCTGAAGCTTTCTGTTGTGAAGTTGTTCATTATTGTGAAGTCCCTCCAAAGATCAAGTATAATCAACTTTATCATGATTCATCTCCCACCAAAATCATTTAAAAACCATTGATCCACTCTGAACCACCCTTTTTTGCCCTGTGTATCAACAAAGGAACAAAATCTACTTGCAAAAATATGCAAAACAATCAAGATTTCTTGATGTCTTTAGTAACCTTTGCCTTGCATTGAAAATATCTCCATAATCTGGAAGTGACAACTCATGAGAGTCAGATTTGGTGTGTTGATCATATTTTCCTAAGGTCTTCTCTATAAAATTTGTGCAAAAGAAGGATTTACAAGCATTCTTGAATAATAGAGGTTACAAAATAGGTTCTCTTACCTTGGTTGAAAGGCACAACCTAAAATAGTTAGGATAAGATCACGTCCTTTTAAGGTACTACCCACTTCTTTCAAATCCTAAGTGCTAAAAATTCAGATAGATTGCTTCCCCGACTACAAAGCGACATACATAATCATATATCTTCCTCTGAGTGTCTTGTCAAATCCATGACGCTACTCGATTTGTGAAGAAGAGTAAGTCCGGGTACCGACAGGCTGGAAGATTGAATATCACTAAAATTCCTCTCATGACTAAGCTTTAATTAAAGGTTGAGATTAAAGAACAGGTGGTCCACACTAGTTTTATAATAGAAGCAAAGCAAGCACAAGAAGAAGAAGATCAACAGGTTGTTTTCTCAAAATTTAGTGTGCATATTTGCACTATGATAATGGAAAATGCCGATTCATGAAAAGTTTCAAAGACTATTGTACAAGAGCAAGAGTTGGCTCCAAATAAAATTTATGAGCATGTACAAGTGAAGGAAGAAAGGATATTATAAGTTCAAGGTATTTCAAATAAATACAACAATCCTAGTTTACCTGCATGTCAAGAACTTGCAGCATTTATAGAAGATTGCAACCAACTTTCCAAGAGCCTCATTAAATGATGCAACCAACTACATAGGTATCTATCATGCCATAAAGGAGACACCATATCAAATTCTAGATGTCTTGAATGTAAAGAACATGAAACATCTAAGAGGTTTCAAATCCTTCTCCCTCTTCATATTTTCAAAAATATGAATTTCCTAGATGAATTTGAGCTTAATCACATTTCATTGTTTGAGGATGAAGAATATCATGGTAAGTGAATTGCCAATCCAATGAACACTGTAAAGGAGAGTTGAACCCTCGACACAACCAGGAAAATGACCTAAGGTTGAATATTATTTATTAGATTTAGAGGGGATTATTTTGATGGAAAAGAGCCTATGGAACTTGAAAAATTTTTCCATACCATTACCTCTCTTCTAACACAAAATCCTATGTGCCATGGAAGGAAATACATAGGAAAGAAAATTGAAATTCTCATAACTCTCCTCTTGAATCAAGATTGGAGGAATTGAATATTTCATGTCTCTCATTGAATGAAGAAGAAGAGGATAACACATGAGAAACTAATTCAGATTCTAGAAACCTTGAATGGAGATGACATCATTAAGAGTTTCTTGATCTCAATTGTGGAACCTGGTTTAGTTTGATAAATCTGTGATGGAGGAGAATATACCTTGAAAATACCTTGCTGATTGCTTAACATTCATCAAGAAGAAGAAAATGGAAGAATTTTACCTTATCAAATTTCATGATTAGATGAGGAGATTAAATATTTAGGTTAATTTTATCTTCAAACAAAATAGGGGGAAACTCTTAGGTGAGCAAAAAAACTTTAAAAACTTGTAGGGAATCACCAATTGTCTCAATTAGATGCTACAAGTAATACCTAAGGAGCTACACATTGAGGATGAAGTTTCTTGTTGCCAAGGAAGGAGAAGGGAATGACAAGAGTTGCAATTACTTCCATTTACAGTCATTTAGAGCAAAAAATCAATTGTTTGTAGATGAAAAACAAGGACAAGATCAACTCACAGAACAACCCTACCTTTTCTAGGATTGTCTTCCATGAAGAATTCCTCTATTGAGAGTTGAGACTTCGGAGTAGTAGGAAAATTTCAATGCAGATTAGACCTATGCCCCATAAGGTACTTGGATTCATTAGAGTCAAGAAAGGAGAAAGCCATAACCAGTCACATGTCACTTTACCCAATGCATGAGGGATGAGTTTTTTAAGTACTAGAGTATCATCCCCAACACCTCCGGGAGTCCAATATAAATCAACTAAAAGAGGCAGGTAGTCTTTTCTCTAGTTGATGTCTGATGGTGAACCTTAGATTCTAGAAATGGGAATGTTTAATCTAGGACAACTTTCCATGGTCATCAACCATGTCCATGTTTAGTGAAAAATCATCCGCATGGCTGTCCCAGTTTTGAGAAAAGGCAACTAATTCTACATTACAAGTGTGCATGTTTTGTTTGAAGCTCATTCCTTGTTCTTCCTAGTTAGGGTAAAGGGTAGGAGTAGGTTTGATTTCCAGTAGAACAAGTTCTCTGTGCAACACTCTGTATGTCTCACTTGAAGCATGTATGATTTTCTTTTTTTGTATATAATGTGTGTTATGTTCCGTGGGTTTCTCCAGCATGGTTCATCACAGTTTTTCGGGAGGCATGGATGTATGACATCAAGAGGCTCAAAGTTGCAAGGAATAGTTGCATATCTTTAATAAAATTTCATGATGTCCAAAAGAAACTAAATAAGTTTTACTCCATAGGTTTTACATGATTTCCATTCTATCATCCCTTCAGATCAATCATTTGAGTCTATTGTGAAATCAGACTTAACAATATCAAGTTGTTGGAATTACAGTTTAGAAAGTAGCTCAAAACAACATCTAGTAGATCAAGCTTTCAAAGTAGAAAAGAAAGAAAACCCTCATGATCAATTCAATGATCCCCTAGATTTGGAAGGAGTTCAAGAATCAACCTATGAAATCCTTTTTTAGTTGCGATTTCAGTGAAAAAAAATTATGAATTTTGAGGGACCCTCAGCACCATTCTGTAGTAGTTCCAAGATAGCGTATAATCATGGGAAAATATTCAGGTTACTAGCATATCAGACCGACTTCATGCTTCCTAAATCAAAATGTGCTTCTAAGTCACTGGTGTAGTACGTCATATTGTCTAAGAAATGTCCATGAGAGGTCATTGAATATGTTATCCATACTTTGTAATCCCCCCTTAGTATTTTTGGACAACCAAACTAGGTTTTACAATTTTAGTCCCAACAGATCACCTCATAGCATGATCTGGAGGTTTGAAATGATTCTCATGATTTTAGGAGGCAATTGTGGTCCACTGGAACCTTCACAAGGAATATTAATTCATAAATCTTTGTACGTGAAGATGGTTCAAATCTTAAGACAAGTCCTAGGTTTAACAATGTTTAAGTGGTTTCTAGAGGAAAATTCAGAGGTTTTGGATTAGTTTTAAGCTATCAGTAATGACTCCATGCCCAATAGAGGATTCATGTTATTGCCTCCATGATCACATCTAATTTCGAGGAAGATGTCCCCTGCGAGTTGCCAAAAAATCAGGCTAGGATCCATTTTTACCCCCCTTTGGTAAAATAGGCAAACAGAAAAGGAATTGAATAGCTTAGCGAGCTACTGAACATGGTACTTGCATAAGGGGGAATATGAGGTTGTCGGAAATATAACCATGTTTTTAGGGGCACTTTGTAGTGATTTTGGAGACATTTGGAAGCCATTTGAAGTTGAATTTTTCTTCTTTTGGGATGGTTGAGAACATATCAGATGCTTAGACTGACATCGAAGAAGGTCAGGCCTGGATGTGGCCCCACTATGGAAGCTATAAATGAGAACAGAAGTCACAAAATGGATAGTGGGTCTAAATTCATGGCTCATTTTAGTCTCCCATGACTCTCTAAGCATGCTAAAAAATTTCAACTAAAATGGTCAAAATTTTAGGGGTAAAGGTAGGAGGAAGAATGGCCAAATAGGCCATTGAGTAAAATAGTTTGCAAAGTAGGCTTAGCGATGATGAACCAGTGAACTCAGCATCAGATGTTTGGATTCAAGCTAGTGGGAGTACATAAGGCAGTGGGGCATTTTATAGCTTGGGTTAGCCTTTTCCAGTCAGGTGGCAAGTTAGCAGTTGGAGCTAACATTGGTTGGTAAGCTTGAAGACTACCTCGTGGGGGGCCGAACTAGGGTGGATCATGGCTTGGGTTTTTGAATTAGAGATGTCATCACTCTATGTATGAGTGAGTTTGTGTCACTAGGTGTGGAATGAACATTGAGAGGCTCAGGGGAAATCGTAGATCGGTGTGAAGCAGGAATATAGGCTAAGTCACACAGTGAGCACATCAAGGAAAAATATGAATGGCTTAGGGTTCTTGTAGAGGTAATGCGTCGAGCTAAGTATCAGGATGACTCAAGGTCAAACTCCTTAGCCCGACATTGGTGGGGGACTCGAAGTCACGATAGTTGAATCAGAGAGGTGAGTCAAGTTTGAAAGTTGGCATCCTCAAAAGGTCGAATTTCAAAATTAGGGATTTTGGGATTTTTGTGCCTCAAAGTTTTGGCTCAGCTAGATGAACAATGATAGAGGAGGTGTCAGATGCTCTGAAGAGTTCAAATGTCCATGAAGTGCCAAGTTCGGTTGGGGAACAGTAAAAATTTTAGAGCTCAGGATGTTCAAAGCCATGTATCTGGGGTTTCAGGGGATTGGCTACAGTCAGGATTTTAGAGTTTGGGTGATGTTTTCCGTCCTAGTGGGGTGATTTTTCTAAGATACCGAGAAGTTTGATGTTTGACAACATTAGAGTTCCGGAGGTCAAGTTGTGAAGTTGGTGGCCAACATCATGAGTCAAGTTTTGGGACTCAGACAAAGGTCAGACTTCAGAGGATGGAGCCATCAGTATGGTCTAGGGAGTTGTGCATAATTTAAAGGGACACAACGTAGGAGAGTTTTTTTTTAAACTCTAAGGAGCTCGGTCGATATGAGGGGCTCAGTTAATGTGATCGGCCCACTCACAAGATGAGTTGGTGGGGAAGTTAGAGGTAAACATGGTTACGTTGGGATCGATGTAGGGGGCACGTGGATTTTGGGTGATGTGTTAAGGTGGCTCCGAGGTGTTCAGTGCAACATGGTTTTTTGAGTCTGGTAGAGCCAATGAAAATAGCGAGGAATGTGATGGTTAGCCCGAGGCAGTCAACGTAAATATGGGGACTCATCATTCAATGCAAGCCCAACATGGGGAGTGTGAGACCAATGTGAAGAATGAAATGAGAGGTAGAAAATATAAGGATCTCACAAAGTTCAAAGGGAGGTGCTCACTATATATCTCGCCAATTAGCTCGACAAGCTGACTGGTGAGTTGTTTGCTAAGCTAGCACCCAAAACAAAAACCCTACATGCAAGAAATTAACCTTGTGGGCCCCAAAGCACATCAAGGTGCTTTTAAAAAAATTATTAAAACATTATTTTGAAATCACGTTGGTGAGAAATTTTTTAGGTAAAATTAATGATGGAATCAAGCATGGAATGCCGCAAGCAAGCATGGGCAGTTATAAGGGGGCCATACCCTACTATAGTGATGCCTCAAGTTTAGGAACTCTCCTTTTTTCTCTCTCACATATCTCACAATGTTATAAAATGTAAGGGGGTGAATTTTTTCAAGGAGTTAGAAATTTTTTCCATGCTTCACCTCTTCTTCTCAAGCTGAGATGTTGTGAATTTAGAGGATTTTAAGCCTTTGTTTTGAGAATTTTAATGATAAATTCTACCTCTTCCTACTGCAATGATGCATTATGCATGTGTTTGGAGTAATAAAAAATGATTTTTTGTGATTGATTACCTATCCTTGCATTATTTTTGCTACTTCCTTTTGCCTCTCTCATGTTTTCAGGTATATTGTGCAACCCCATGTTTCTATTGTAGGTTTTGGAAGATTTTTTTCTTAATGGGAATGAAGTATTATAGGTAACTGGGTCTATGATGCATGTCCATCATTCCCATGTTCATCCTTCTTCATTGACAGTCTAGGAATTTATCTAGCAAAACCCTTTTCTTGGTGCATCACCACTTCTAGTATAGGTTTTATTTCATGAAATCTCTCTCCCTGTCCCCTTGGAATGTTAGTACAGGTTTAATTAGCTATTTTGATTGCATTAGGAGTAGTGTAGTGTTAGGATTAAGAAGAGGAAGCCAACCTTCTCTGGAGGTCCATCTCAAGTCCGTAAGTTCCACAACTTGAGAGATAATACCCATGTTACCTAATCACACCGAATACCTCAGTCACATGATAATAATTTAGGGAGTGTTGTGATTCGGTGATAACATCACCTATGTATGCAGGTTTTCTACAAATTTATACATCCAAATTACTCAATTTAGATCGATACATAGGGCATGAAAGTTTTCATTCCTTATTCGCACTAATATTTAGCTTTAGGACCAGTTTCAAAAATCTTAGGGGTATGGATATCCTTCTGAGTTCAATGTTGTTAGCATATTTCAACATTTATTCTAGTAAATACTCATTTGTTTGACACATGGGGAGAGTTTGGGAGAACCTATTCTCTTTTGTATTGTATGTCCTTTTTTACAAAATCAGGTTAAGATATTTCTGTAGGGGTGTGATATATGGGGTTATTAAAGGCAAAAAAGTAACTAAAGGATTCGTTGGTAGATTTTCCTCTCCTATTACACTTTAAGGGGAATTTATTATATTTTATGAATAACTTTGATATATGACCTTCTTATCTCTCTTGCAAATTTCCATGTTGGGTTGTGATATGGAGGATATTTTTAGTGTAGACAATACCTAAATCTCCTTAAACCATTATAGCATGAAAGAAAATTTTGAGATATTTCTGTCGATATAAGGAACTCAAAAAAATGGAGCTTGTATGCTAAAGATATTGTCCACTGAAATTTATAGTCAATTGGAAAAATAAGAGGATTGCGTGCAAGTTTACTGACCTAGAGGTGTGCATATATGCTAAGTGGACAAAGGATGGTATGACAAGTGGCAAAATGGGTGAAGAGTAAAAAATTGGGTTTTGGATGCAAGTTTTCAAAACTTAGTTGTGGACAGGTGGGCCCTACTATTTGTTAGTTAGGGGCCCTCAGCTAGGGTCGGTAAACTCTTTTTGTGGAGGGGTGCATTGGCCTCTAATCTTTGTTATATCATTATATTTATATTGTATATATATGCCACATTATGCTTATGTATATTACATGTGGGATATTATTTCAGGGTTAAATCATTATGCAGGGTCTTTATATATTGTTATGCAAGGTCTAACTCACCGAGTTAGTTAACAACTAGGTGCATTGGTGCTTGGCCAATATGTGGCTCTATCTAATGTGAGCCTACCATACCAATCAACTCACCCATAAGTTGGGCATAACTCTATATAACTCGGCCATATCAACATACAACCGACGCTTATACATGCCCTGAGGGCAGATGAACACAACACGACCATCGCCTATTCACATGGCACCTATATTAAGCCAAAACTAACCTCATAGAGCTCCTCATAATTCAGCCCAACCCATTGGTCATTCAAACTATACACTGACGCCACAACATGGTAAGAAAAATTAGTGATGCATGGCCGAATCCATGTGAGTAGTGGGCGGCTAATCCCCTTTCAAACACATATCCAACCAAACCCATGCACAATTTGGGATTATTTCCCCACATATATAAACAAAGTGGTCAATATGAAATTATTACCCATAATAGTTTAAACGGTTGGTGAATAAGGAGGAGGGGGTTTGACCCCAAGAATACCCAATTACAAAATATCATCCTCACCATCAAGCCACATGGGCTCAGCGAAGTACAATATGAGTTCGCCTATACTTAAAGAAGACTTTGGCCAGGTCTGTGTAGGGACAAAAAAGATCAATTTACATAAATATCCATTTTTGAAGCACCTAGGTTCAGTTTTATACTTCATTTTGAATTGGAGAAGTGTTCTAAATCCAGAGACAAAGAAAACAATGTTCTTATTTTTATATGAAGTAATATAGATTTCCTGGTGGAAGTGTTTTTTTGACGCTATTTCATGAAAATCACACTTTAGAGAGCCTGTAGAGCCATAAGTAAACTTGTACACAAATTCTGACAGGTGATCAGAGTTTACAAATATGTTTTAAGCTCTAAATTCATGTCTTATTGATCTATTAGTCATTTTTGAAGGTAAAATTGTACTTCAATTGATAATAAATAGATTGATTCACGATTAAATGAATCTAGAGACGTAAACCATCTGGGTGAACTCTGTTATCAAGTTGTGGTGATTTTGTTTCAGTTTAATTTGTAGTTATTATTAGGATTTTAGTTTCAGTAAGGGAATGAACAATTGATTAAACAAAACAATTAACTGGAAAAACAATTAAGTTGAATTTTAGAATCATTTATCCACAATAGAAAAAAGTGTGCACAAATCAATTTTTGGATGAATTACATCAAACTGAGATGCATTGATAACCAACTTATGATTAGTTTTGGGGAATAATAAAATAAGTGGTTAATGATTTTTAATTATTTTCTCTAGATCACAAAAAGTTGAAATTAAAATAAAAATTGATCAAAAAAGAGGAAAATTGAGTTAAGTGGATTTTAAGACACCTAAAAGTGAATCCAGATTAATCTCTTGATCAATTTAAATCAAAATTTTAAGTATTTGAAAAAATTCTAAGGGGGTAAAAATAGTTTTCGGATCAAGTTTTGGTATCAAAGCAGGCTGATATAATAGTGTTTTTACTTCCTATTGAATTTTATTTTAGTCTGATTTTATAATTTAGACTTGTTGATCTTTTCGTTTACAATGTGTAGTGTTTTGGGAAGTACAGGTTACAGGATGCCATGGGAAAGATGTCTAAATAGGAAAATCTCGATGATATTGAATAATTCAATCATCAGATTCAGGAAGAGAATGCATTCCTGAGATGTCAATTATTCTCCCTTGAGGAACATATTGCTACATTGAAAAAGATCTTGAATCCAAGGATGAGCTCTTAATGGTATTGCAATGTGGTGAAATGAAGAAAGAGGTACCTTCCACTACATATGCATCCACTATGACAGAAGAATGCACTGTAAGTATAACACCACATGATTCCTTTCTAATTTAGAATTGGATTTAGGTAATATCTTAAGTGATTTTGAAAAGCACACAAAGGGCATTGGATCTAAACTATTGATTAAAATGGGATTTAATGGTAACGGCCTTGGTAAGGATAATCAAGGTATATCTAACCCCATACAGGTCGAGGATTGTCCTTATTTTACAAGTTTGGGGTACGCTAATGGAAGTTGGAGAAGGATCCAAAATGCTGAAAGAAGACAAAATTATGACAACAAAGTGGCTTCCCCATTAACATCTAGTGAATCATCATCAGAAGATGGATCTGGTAAGAAATCACCAAGAAGAGGTATTGAGATTCCTCCACCTCTTGTTTACCATAAGCATTAGGGAAATGGTAAAAATCTTGATCCATTATTTTGATTTAAGAAATTTAACAACAATATGTAGAAAATGAGGGATAACTATCCATGCATGTTTTGTGGGATGTCTAACCATCATGTAGCTAATTGTAGGAAACACAAGTCTTTGTTGGAAAATATTATGAGATATCACTCTCCTAAAAAGGCCTTAGAGAAAAGTAGTTTGGGGAAGTTTCCTAAAAATGTGGACAAGAAATTTTTTAATCACTGTAACAAGACAAGTCATGAGATTAAAAAATATTGACAGCTTCATCCTGGAAAAAATTTAAAACTTGTTAACAAGGAGAGCACTGTTAAACCAATAAACTTGAATATAACCCCTGTAGTGGTTCAGGTAAATACTGAAGAAAATTAACCTCCTAAAAAGGAAAATGGAATTAAATTAGTGGGTAAACAACTCATCAGGCATATGTTTGCATATTGGTAAATGTTGATTAACATGCAAATTTGCAAAGCAATTTTGGGATTCCTGTTGCTTTGTGAAAAAGGAAAATTTCCCATATTTCATTTTAGCTTTGATTTTGATGAAGTAACTTGAAGGGGAAATCCAGGTGTCAAGTTTATTATATTTGGATGAAATTTCTCTTAAACATGGGTTTTAGAAAACTTCATTGTTGATTTTGATAGCAATATGTACAATTGTTTCTTATGGGCCATGGTTAGTTGATCAATATGTCTATTTTGGGAAAACATGTATTTAGAGTATGTTGTTGTTTCAGTGTGTAAATGTATCATGTAGGCAATGTTTGTAAGTGTAATTGTTATACAAACATTTTGTGACTATGCATGATTCTTGTACATTTTATTAGTCCTTCATTTTAGGCTTTAATATTTATAACTGTCAAACATGGTTACAAATAGTATGTACAATTATTGCACTGAAAAACTATGAAGCAGGGTACATTTTGCATATTTGACAGTGGTGCAGGATAAGTGAACACATGATTATGGTATTTTGGTTTTCATTTAAGTTGTAGTATTGGTTAGAGATTAGTAAACATCTTCTTTTGTGTTGGCATTATTTTGTCTATTTGGACTAATCAATTATTGATGGATTTTTGATATAGATTGCATTTTTTGAATCTTACCATGATATAAAATGGGTTCCATGTGTTTTTGATATATAGAGGACCTATTAGCAGTCAATTGGGTGAGTTTCCTTTTAGGGACCAAAATAGTCTTATTGGGGAGGAGTCATATAGAGGAAATTTTTAGTGCAAACAATCCCTAAATCTCCCTAAATCATTACAACATGAAAGAGTGTTTTGAGAGATTTCTGTTGATATAAAGAACTTGAAAAATAGAGCTTGTATGCTAAAGATATCATCCACTGAAATTTATAGTCAACTGGAAAAATAAGATGACTATGCGCAAGTCTGCTGACATGGACACGTGCACATCCACCAAGTGGACCAATGATGGGATGAAAAGTGGCACAACGGGTGAAGAGTAAAAAATTGGGTTTTTGATGCCTATCTTTGACACTTGGTTATAGATAGGTGGGCCTTGTTATTTTCTGGCTGGGGGATCTTAGCCAAGGTCGACAAACTCTTTTTGTGAAAGGGTGCCTTGGCCTCCGATCTTCATTATATCATTGTATTGATATTGTATATATATGCCACATTATGCATTTGTATTTTGCATGTGGGATGTTATTACACGATTGAATCATTATGTAAGGTCTAGCTTACTGAGCTATTTAACAACTCAGTGCATTGGTGCTCGGCCATTATGTGGCTTTATCTACAACAAGCCTACCAGACGGACCAACTCACCCACAACTTGGGCCTAACTCCATATAACTCAAGAAGATCAACATACAACCAATGCTTATACATGCCACAAGGGTGGATGAACACAACAAAACCACTTCCTATCCATGTGGTGCCTATATTAAGCCACAACCAACCTCACGTGACACCTCACAATTCGGTGCAACCCATTGGCCATTCAAACTATGCACTGGCACCACAAAGTGGAAAGTAAAATGGGTGATGTGTGGCAAAATCCATGGGAGTAGTGGGCAGTTAAGACCCTTTCAAACATATATCCAGCCAAATCCACACACAATTTGGGATTATTTCCCCACATATATAAACAAAACATTCAATGTGGGAGTATTACCCACAATATGGTTGGTGAATAAAGAAGACGAGGTTCAACCCCAAGACCACCCAATTGCAAAAGACCCACCTCATCACTAAGCCACATGGGCTCAGTGAGGTATAATATGAGCTCGCATATACTAAAAGAAGACTTTGGCCAAGTCTGTGTAGGGGTAGCAGAGAGTAATTTATAGAAATCTCCATTTTTGAAGCACCTAGGGTTAGTTTTAGAATTCAGTGCAAACTGCAAAAGTGTTTTAAATTTAGAGACGAAGACAATGATGTTATTTTTTTCAATGAAGTGTTATATATTTCCTGGTGGAAGTGTTTTTCTGAAGCTATTTCACGGAAAGCACACTTTAGAGAGCTTGTAGAGCCATAGGTAAACTTGTAGATGAATTTTGATAGGTGATCAGAGTTTGCAAATATGTTTTAAGATATAAATGTAGGTATTATTTATCTATTAGTCATTTTTGAAGGTAAAATTGTACTTTAATTGATAATAAATAGACCGATTTATGATTTGTAGAAATATCCATTTTTGAAGCACCTAGGTTTAGTTTCAGAATTCAGTGTAAACTGGAAAAATATTCTAAATTCAGAGACGAAGACACCGATGTTATTATTTTTCTATGAAGTGTTATATATTTCCTATTGGAAGTGTTTTTTTGACACCATTTCACGGAAAGCACACTTTGGAGAGCCTGTAGAGCCACATGTAAATGACAAGTGTCATTGATGCTCATACTTTAATCATATTATTCTGTCAATCCAAAGTGGTGTCCATGACTGTTTGCAACAAAGGGAATAATAGGAATGATATCGTAGTACATACTTTAGTAACAAAAAACTAAAAAGTTTCTGAACTGATCATGATTACAAAATACAACGTTTGAAAGGAAAAATAAAATGAAATAAATAATTAGAAAATAATTGATCATGGAAATATAAATGCATCAAAGTAATGAAATAAATGTTGGAACAGTAAATGTGTTTACAAAGATAGAAATGAAATAAATGTAAACTCCCTTTTAGTTGGTTAGGAGTGCCCTTGCCTCTTTCCTTCGATCAGGTTTAACACTTGAACTCAAACAACAGAAATTTCCCCTGAATCTACTATCTTTATTGAATTGAAAATGCATTTTTACAATGAATCAAATGACTAATAATTGAACCACTAAATCTAAGTACATGATCTATTTTATAAAAGAGATATTCTAGTTCTGTTAGGAGAGAACTAGTTATTGCAAATGACCAAGTCTACTTAACTAAATGCTAAATGAAGCGATGTCTATCTATTTTGGGAATTACATTAATGAAAGGGGAAGTCCTTAAAGTGTTTGAACTAGAATCATTCATGACAAGTGAAGAGGAAATCCATGATTGGATCCTTTGAAGGAGTCAATCATTGGTGAAGATTATTAAACTCATTAATTGATTGAAGAGAATTTATGTGATGAAAAATCTCTAGTTTGGAACACTTCAAGCTCAAAGTTGGGTAGGATGTTTGTTGAGTTAATGGCGCTACGTCATGTCCAAGATATGGTGCTGCTAGTTGTGATTCAAATAATTTGAATTATTTGCACATATGTGTGAATTTCCTTTTTTGGAGAATCATGGTCGATGACCTAGATGATTTGGACGTGGTACTTTGAGTTCCCTATTTAACGTGGAGGTGAGTCCTACGCCAAGGTGAGTCATGTGTCAACACGTCAATAGATTCTTATGCTAGTGCATGAATTAAGTCCTACGCTCCCTATGATAACTCAACGCATACTCTTCCAAAAGTACAGTTAATGTTTCACAATAGATCTATTTAAGCCATTTCTGAAGAAGAAGTAACAAAGTAAAAATAACAAACATATGCACAATAATTCATTCAAAATCATAGTAAAGTATTAAATATAAGAAGTTAACATTGTTCATCGTGCACTATGATATCAAAATGGTATAAGGATAAATATGCCTTAAACGTCACAAAATGGGGCTCATTAGTAAACTTGTAGACGAATTCTGACAGGTGATCAGAGTTTGCAAATCTATTTTAAGCTCTAAATGTAGGTATTATTCATCTATTAGTCATTTTTGAAGGTAAAATTGTACTTCAATTGATAATAAATAGACCGATTCATGATTAAGTGAATTTGGAGACATAGCCCATCTAGATGAACTCCGTTATCAACTTGTGGTGATTTTGTTTCAGTTTAATTTGCTAGAAACATATTCTAAAGGTGTTTAAGACTGTACAAAAGTGGTATGATTGGATTATACATATTGAACAAACTATACGAGCTTGTACCGTGGAATATTCAAGTCACTATGTTGTAGTAAAGCTTCTACAAAATATTCAGATTCTCTACTCTATGGTAACCAAATCTCTTTTGTACATCTCTGTATATATAAGTTTCCCTTCCTTTTATATATTTGAGCTTGTATGCATGCATTGAAATAACTAATATGCTATCATGATGTTGTACACTTAATGTTGGAAGTTAATTTATTAGACTAGCTCCTAGTTTACAAACCTTATATTCCTTTTTATTGTTGTGTGTTCCATAACAAAGTCTATAAATGGGTGTAAACAAATTCATTTCTACACCTATTTTATAATGAATATAAATATTCCCACCCTCCTTGAGTTATTTTTTACCTAAACATTTCCCAAGTAAAATTGTTGCAAAAGTCCAACCCAAGATATTTGTATCTTTCCAGTACTTCTAACCATTTTTCCTAAAAAAGAAAGCTAAATTGTTTCTTTTTTCTTTATATAGGAAAGATCAAGACTTTGGTATTGTTTTTGTTTACTTAAATTCCAACCTCTTCACATAAGATCTCAAGGGACCTTAAGTGCTCTCTCAAATTGTGTGGTGTTTTAGCAATCAAGATGAGATCATCTACATAGAGGAGCAATGCTACTACATAGTTGGATAAGTGAATGCCTCCTCCATCTATTTTGTTTATACAATCCTCAATTTTATCAATGTAAATCCTGAATAAAGTGGGTGAAAGTGGGAATCCTTGTTTAACATCAATGTCACTCCCAAAACCTTTAGATATTCCCTCCCATGTTCTAATTTTAGCCATGAATTACTCATATAGCATATGAATAGCCTCTTTATATTCATTTGGAACTCCAATTTTCTCCATTCCGCTCTAACTTTTTGTCTAGGGTACCATTTCAAACACTTTTTCAAAGTTAAAAAAGCAATAAAAAACTTCTTACTCTTCATTGTCCCATACTTTTTCAATCAAGTGTCTAGAAGTGATGCAATGGTAGATAGTGGAGTGCTTCGACTCGAAACTTTCCTGCCCCTTTCCTTTTTTTCACTATTTTTTAGCCCACTTACTAATTATGTGATTTATCTTGCTCCCAAATAGTTTTCCAAGGAGAGGTTTTACCATGATAGTGCAATATTTTGATGGGTTATTTACATACTAACTTTTGTATAGGGGATAACAAAATTAGTTTTCCATATGATATATTTTACTTGAAACCCATCTATATCTTGATTCTTTCCTACTCCAAGGCTCTTTATGCCTTGAGTGATATCCCTTGTGGAAAAAATATTAATTATTGTGTTGATTCCAAAAATAATTTCCAAGGAACAACACACAATCCCCTCTATAATTAGTAGAGCCCTATATAAAAGCTGATAAATCCCACTAAATAGTTTTTCTCCTCATTGTATGCCAAACTCCATTATTAAAAAACAAAGCAACAATATCTCACCCCTACCTATAGGCAGTGTTTTTCCATCCCAAACAATTTTTTATAAACATATAGCTCAAAGTTACAATTCCCAAAATATCAAAAGGTATGAAGATCTCTTCCCAATAGAACTAAGCTTTTAAGTTTCATTAATGCAATTACTAGTTCTAAAATAAGTTTTTAATTAAGGAATGGAGATCTCTTCCCAATAGGATTGAGCTTTTAATTTTCATTAATGCAACTACTAGTTCTAAAATAATTTGTAAATTATTTTTAACCTCCAACCCGTGTTGGAGGCCTTTATATTAAAAACCAAACCATGTTTAACAATGGTGATTTCCATGTAGTGGCACAACATAGCTACGTAATCTCCCACTTACATCAAATTGATTTCCATTATAATAAGCTTACCACTAACGTGATACTATTTACAAGTTATAACAACTACACATAAATGTGGATTAAGACACCCAAAATCAATAAAAATAAAATTCCTCCACCATTTAACATGGTTTATCACACATTTACTTGAATGTCATAATATTTTTAACATGAATTGAATAATAACGAAGAGTTTTAAAACTCACCTTACGTTGTCACCACCAATTTGGGTTAGAAAAGGATTACAAATGCAAACAATACATAATGAAGTCATGATCTCTGGGAAATGTAGTGTACATTGTAAATCAAGGTTTATCAAAACCATGTAGAAATAATTGATCTGTAGTTTTGGTAGAGTGCTCACACACTCCCAATTCATTTAAAAATAATTCAAAAAACTCCCAATTAAATTGGCATATTAAATCAAATCGATTAATTAACATCAATTTAAATAAACACAAAATTAGATTATTTAGTCATAACTACCTATTAAAAAAAGTGATGTACACATGCTACGAAGAGCGGTGCATGATCCTTGGGATTTCCTAAGTGAATCATTGTCACTTAGAATGGTATTAAAACCATGTAATTCTTCTTGTTCTTGATAACCACCAAAATAGCCAAACATAAGGAATTTAATCACTTACAATAATTCCCAAAGATAAAATAAGTTATCGCTACCTAGTAATACATGCACACTAATACACAGTAAAAATGTAAGTGATCTATGTGTGTGTGTGTGTGTTGAGTTTCAATTTACATTTATATGTTTAGATTTTTTCACTTTGTCTACTTCCCCTCTCCCCAATTATATCCTCCCTTTGGGTATTCAAGTTTCTTTGAGGTTACTTGTTCTCCTATATCCTAACTCATGCATGTACAAATTGATTATGCCTCATCATCATATAATTTAAAAATAAATGAATTCACTTAATTAATTAAAAAAATATCATAACTAAAATTAATCATTAAATGTTGTAATATGAAAACATGCGTATCATAACAAATTATCCATGTGTTTTTCCTAGACTTAATCCATCAAGTTCATTTGAATTACAATCATAATTAAATATATGATTCAACCATATAGGAATATAATAATTAAACCAAATTAGTATTCTACAATAATGTTTTATCAACAAAAATTAGCCCAAAATGTTTAGTTCGTACATTTATAAGGAGTGGATTCAAACCAATACCTATGTTATGACTAAGCTCTTTGTAAATACCTTTGTACGAGTCTCTATAGAATGGTATAATCATCTCCCTTCATAATATATTATTTATTTATAGACTTTATTTCAAGCATTATTAAAGGAGTTCTAGTAGCATGATCTCCCTAAAAAATATTTTAAAACTTCATTAACTTGAAACAATCTCCTAATGATTCTACTCATGATTTCATTAAGTGATGGAAGATTTTATCTAATCAAACCAACCATTATCTAGATAATCAAAATATTTGTCAAATATTCCTTAAGGACATTGTTCCTAATTTCCAATATAAGGTTTGATCCTTCTCTCCCAACATTGATGCAACCTAGAATTCAGTAGTGAAAATCCAATAAAACCCTAGACGCACTGGCACATCACTCAGCCTAGACTGAGCACTCACTCAAAGCGCTCAAAGGTACCAGGTCCCTCTTAGGGTTTCTGTTGCAGGATGTGTTGGTTCAAAAATCTGTCGGTTGGGCAGATTTATGGATAGACGAGCCAGCAGTGTGCAGGGCATAGCCCCTCTTTGAGTCAGCAAAGTGAAACTGGTTTATTGATATTCTACTAGCAGGAATCTGTGCAAATATCACAATATTTTGCCTTCGGGGGTTTGGGATCTCATCCCAGTAGGGTGTTTCTGACTGCGGAAAGAAAAGAATGAAAGAGAGGATGAAGAAAGATCAGGTCTGAAGGAAGAAAAGAAATGAATTCCAAAGCAGAAAGGTTAGAGGGTTTATGTTTTGGGATTGGTAGTAAACAGAGCCAAACCTACTTGCATAAACGAACAAAGCAATACTGATGAATAAATGACGATAAAACAGAAGTAGATTCAACAGAATAAACACACAGATCTGACATAAGAAAGATCAAATGCAAATAACACATGTATTCAGCACAAAGTCTAAATATTTGTATTAATATTCCTTTATGTTACAAAAAGCTCAAAGCCTTTTTCTCCTCACTTCTATTTTTCATCTGAAAGATATCCACCACCCAATACAACAAGTATTTGAGTATTTATAGAAGAAGGAGAAGAAGGAAGGAAAAAAGGAACCAACCACCTATTTACATAAAATATACAAAATATTTACAAAAATATCTCAAAGTCATGTTGACTTTTGACAACTTGATGGATGACATCATCCCATCATGCAACATGGATGATGTCATCATTTGTGCCAACATACTTTAGACATTTCACAAAAAGAAATTCAAAGAAGAGAGAAATTATTCTTCGTCGTTGTCCCGCGGCTGAAAGGGGATATCTTGTTGTTGTTGCTCAGGTGACAAGATGTGGAATTGGGCATGGTATTCCATGAACTTGCCTGATCATGGGCTCTAGTTGATCATGAGAAGGATCCTTGTGTCGCTTGTTGACCACGCCTCGTAAGTCTCCCGCTCGTCTATGAGCTTCTCTAGGAGTTTGGAATATTCTTTCTCTGCTTCTATTAAGGAACCTGATGAAGTCCTGACAGGCTAGCAGGTTATTGATAGATTCTACGTCAAAAGTGACCCTCTGGCCCCAGCCCTTGTGAAATGATCTCCTTGAAGATCAGGACGGTTTCATCAACTTTCCTTAAAGCGAAAGAAGGAGTAAGTAACCTTGGAGACATGTTGAGAATGATTTGTTCCATTTGGTGTGTTGCGTCTAGGGCTTCTTCCTTTACCTTATCGATCTTTTCAAGAACGAATTCCAGTTGATCCATCTGGTAATCCAGGGCAGAAAAGATTTTATTGAAGGCCCTGGGATGACCGAAAACACCAAACTTGACCAAATCTTCGACTAAACAGTCAAACATTTGTTGAAAGGTCTCATGCTGCAGCCTAGCATGGTCCAGCACTTCTGATATGGGTCCTACTAATTCCTGGAGTTCTTTGTTCGCCTTGTTGATGTTCAGGTACAAATCAGTGAACTTGGCGATCACTCTTTCACTGTCTTGGATGATTTGGCTCCTCCAGGTGGAAACGGCCATACCCTGCTCACCGATCTTTGCATATTCATTAATTTTATCCTGGCTCAGAGGCTCAGGATTCTCGGCAGTAGTTATGGGAGGTGCATTACCCATCTTCTGTAAGGCTTGGAGCAGATGTCTATTTTGCTCTTTCAGCAACCTTTTTTCTTCTTTTACTTCTTGAAGCTTCTTGCAGAGGGCATCGAACTGTAGATAGGGCCTCTCCCTGAAGGCTTTCAGAAGATGTCCCCTTTGTGACTTGAGTCAATGTATAATCTATCGAGGATAGATCCTTTTTATCCTTCAAAGGATTGGGGTATGCGATCTCCATTACCCTCTCTCCCAAAGCACTTTGAGAGAAGCGTGTGATGGGCTTCTACTTCTTTGCCCCCTTTTGACGGGATTACGAAGAAGTCCATTGGAGCGATGGGAAACTTTCATTTTCTGCTGACTTAAGTGCTGGGAGATCTAGGCTGGACTTATGGGAGAAGGGCCAGAAATAGAGAAGGGGGGCAACTGCAGTAGTAGAAGGGAAAAACGTGGAGACACTTGGAGGCGGCATTGAGAGGGAGGCCGAGGAAGCGCTCACGGGAGGAAGAGATACTACAGGAGAGGAAGACATAGGAAGGGAAGGGAGCTCAGAGATGAGAGAAGAAATGGAGGGGGATAGGGCCGCAAGAGAAGAGAAAATGGATGAAGAAGTAGGAGGGACAACAGAAGAAGGGGGAGAGGACATGACCAAAGGAATGGTCACTTGGGTCACTTGAGGAGGGGAAGGAGGAGAAGAAGAAGGAACAAAAGGGACCTCAGTTATTACAGTAGGGGTGAAATCCTGAGTGGATGGGCCTATTGGAACATCTTCTTCCGCTTCTTTCTCAAGAGAAACCAGAGTTACAACTTGTTCGGTGTGCAGCAGAAAGAGGAATTTTAGGAGCTTCCTCTTGAGTAGAGTTGGATTCACCCTCTTTGCTTTTTCCCTTGCCTTTTGGCTGCTGTTTTAATCGAGGAGGTGTATTACCCAACAGAGAGGTTATGAAATCGACTCCGAGGTAGATGAGCCCATTCATTCAACACCAATGCTCTGTTCTATGTAGAGTTTCCTTGACCCTTTCCTCAATTGTCTGAGGTGCTTTGGTTTTATCAATCAATGCAAAAGGCTAATCGTCCCCACCTGTGTCAAGATACACTTGATCCACTTCCTCCTCAGTAGTTTGGTAGCCTTTGGGGACGATGGCCACCCCGTATTGGATGATTTCTGCTAAGGCCAAACAAGAATGGTCCTTCCTCCTGAGCTCCACCTCATGATATATATCGATGTAGATATCCTCGATCTGAGGGATATGGATCGGATCGAGCTTGGCCCTAGGCAAATAATTTCTCGGGTCGAAGGTGGGCCTTGTCGGGAAGTCATGTTTTAGATTCAGCAGCTCCAGCTCTACAAACATGTCTTTCGCCTTGTGGTGAGTGAGACATGTATACCTACCCACTGTGAGGGGGAAAGGAGTTCCACCCTTCTTTCTCTTGAGGCATTTCTCATGGTAGGTGACAAGCTGTCTTGATAGTTCTAGCAGAATCAACTTAGGTCCAGTATACCTTGGCAGTCTAGCTGGCTCCCCCAAGAAGTTAGCTGCCCTTAGATAAGTGAATGTGGGGAATTGAGTGAATAGGGCCCCCCATTTCTCTGTGGCTGCCACGATGCTCTTGGTCGTGCGACCGTGAGTCATATTCGGCCTCAACAGGCAGATGATGAAATAGAAAAATGCATCATTGATCTTTGTAAATTGAGGGATGTTATTTTCCAGCTTTAGCTCTGGATAGTATTCATAAATTTTAACTTGGGGCCAAACCCCACTTCGCATCAGAGCCGGATAGTCCCTTTCTGAAGTTGTAGCATAAACAACATAGGAGTTCATGTAGAACCTCCCCAGTTGTGGTAAATTTTTTTAGCTGCTCTGCTATCGTGTTGCTTATGATTTTTGCCCACTCAAAACATTGATCGGGCACATTTTTGTTCATTGTCTCAAGGTATCGTAGCATCCACTTGTGAAAATAATGGGCGTCAGGAAGCCTGAAAAACTCTGCTCAGGAAAGTAATGGTGTCACTGAGTTCCTCTGAAAATTCACTTGCGATGAATGACTTGTGGCCACCGAGTCACTACTTTTTTGTTCTTGAGATAAACTTCATTCATCAGCTGCATGCACTAATCTTCATTGTCATCCTAGGCCTTGATGCAATCTTGTTGGTTGACAACCACAAAATGTCGGTGATGAGGAATGCCGAGCATCATCTCAAAGTGCTGGGCAGTGAGGTTAATTATAACCTCACCCTTCTCACCATGAACACATCTTGTGTCCTTGTTGTAGCATCAGGCTACCACCATCATAAATTCATTGTTTACGGCACTGACTAGGATCCCACCAGCAAGGTGTAGGGCACTGCCTATCAGCTTGTCCATCCATGGACTTCTTGTGACCTTCTGATTTCTGACCCAGAACTCCTCCATATCAATATGACCTAGCTCTAAGTCTATGATGTCCAGGTCACACTCGGCCTACGATTCAGGCATTTTGGCCCTTTAATACTTATACTTCGTTTCTTCTTCTGTGAGCTTGGCCCTGCCTTTAGATTTGATAGGTTTCCTGCTTGATGTTGACATATGTTCTTATGAACTTAGTTGCTGATCTGCAAGAATAAGAAGTGAAACCCAATTGAAGAAAGCTGTGTCAGCTATTTGATTTTCCATTGAAATGTTGACAGAAGAAAGAGTTAGCAATTTAAAGGCCTCAGGGGGCATGGCGCATGAATACTGTAGGTTACAGGGCCAAAAGGTAAGGCACACAGGAAAGGGCTGTTGCAGGAGATAAATCAACGCCAAAAGGCGCATGGCGCATGGACACTGCAGGGTGCATTCTTTGTTGTTGTAATCACAAGTGCACCTGCGCTATGTGGATGCATTTTGTAAAGGGCGTAGATTATTTTCATGTTGCATGAAACTTCAGTGCGCAAAAGGCGCATATAAGGCTTAGTGTAACATACATTTTTTATGCACCAAAGTGAACATAGCGCGGCACATGAAGGGTCTGCATGACATGATGTTATTGCGGTGAGGGATGCGCCTGTGCTGTTTATAGCTTTGCACTTTGCGCATAGGAAAAGACTGTTACATGGATGCTGGGTGCACCAAAAGGGTGTAGGAATTTGTAATGTTTCACTTAAGTTTGAAGCGCTATGAGGGTGCACGGGAAGCATTTGCAGCAAGTGGGGGAAGTGTGCCATGAGGGCGCAACTTTTCTTTGTGTAACAGGGGTGACAGATGCGTCAATGGCACAACTTTTCTTGATGTCGCATGGTGCGCCAATGCTCCAAAGGAGAAGGAAAATGCAGTTTCCTTTTTAAGGTTTGATTCTCTCTCTGAGGGGTTTGCATATGGTTAAGCTCCTTTTTCAAGGTTCATTTGGGTGATAGAGAGGCTTAAAACAAAGAGTTTTAAGCAGTCATTTTAGGACAGAGCTTCCTCTACTAGTAGATCTAGAAAGAGGGGGAAGAACACGAGGAAGAATGGAAAAAAGAGCAGCAAGGGGGGAAAAAACATGATTTCTCATTTTTCCAATCCAAACTGAAACAGTCTAGCATCCAAAAACCTCAAATACAAAATGCACAAAAGAAAGAAGGCCACTTACCCGGATTTAAACAATGAAAAAGCGTGAAAACGGGTCCATGACGTGATCAAAAGTGACATGGCAGGTGTGCTGACAGGTATAAAGAAAAATCATGTGATTTATGTTGGTGACAATGACAACACAGATGTGCCTATTTATAGGTGAGGTAGAAATAAATGTGCCACCAACTTTTCAAGTGGTGCATCAAAAGAGCTTTCGACAAGAAAACATGCGCCCTTTGGCGCACCAAATGTTTTGTTGACAGGAAGGCGCATGCGCCTTGGCGCATGCATGAAAGACTCAACATAGTGAGGCTGCACCAAAACGCTTGTTGACACGAGAAAGCACGCACCAAATGATTTAAAGGGGGCGCATGAACTTTTGATGTTGCATAGGGATTATATGCACCCAGCCAAAAAGACCAAAAACGGATAAGTTCGGAAAACTTTATTTCTCGGGAAGGGATTTTGCAACGTTCTGAAAGCAAGAAATCCCCGACGAGGGATCGGAACAAAGTTTTGGTATGGTTATCTGTAAAATTTCCCTTGCCAATTTTACGGGATAACAGGATGTTAGCATGATGAAGACTTAACATATATAGTTCTATTACTAACACATCATTCTACAGAGCATACCAGATCTATACCTAAGGGACAAAAAGAATTACGTATTAACCATGATGAGATAAAAAACATATTAGATTCAGATACACACAAAAGTAACACTTAGATTCAGCCTATATCATCCATTATAATCAATGTAATAAGTATATAGAAGCTTCATTATAATAACAGTAGTATGTGCGTAACAACATAATCTCACTATGTATGCATATCTCTGTATATGTCAATCTCTCTTTTATTACACAATTTACTACATATTTATAAGGTTGGGGACTTTCCCTTCATCGCTTATCTATTCCCAAAATAGGTCACATGCTATTAATAGCCACGCGTTGTTTACAAAAATAGCCACACATGCAAGTGCGCTAACAATAGACTACTAGTAATTAACTAACAATAGTAGATATATTTCCGGCCTATTTCCATGCAAAGTGCTTCGTATCCGACCCTCCAAGAATAGGCAATTTGTGGCACGCACATCTCTACCTCGTTTGTGTGCTCTGCACACCATCTCTACAAATAGACCTTTATGAGTGAAAACAACTTAGTCCCGAAAACTAAACTTTTTTCCACGCGCATGTTCTCCCTTTCTATTTGTGCCTTTGAATATGACCTATTTTCCCATGCGGACTTCTTGTGTGCTTTCTGTTAAGTGTTCTCTTATCAATATTACCCCACACTAATTTCATTATCACCCCGACAATGGTCATCTCTAAAACTGAAGTAAAGAATAGAATAATGGAAATAAGTAAAGAATAGAAGAATGGAAAGAATGAAAGAATGTATTTATGTTGTAGTTTCTTCTTTTGCAACATGAATTACTAATTCAGGATATTCCTGTTTTATTTCGGCCTCCAAGGTCTACCACTTAGCAAGTGCTTCCTCTACTTTTTCTGGAATGTCCAAAACAGAGGACTCCAATTCATCTTTTGCAACCTCTCCTTTCTCATTCTATAAGACCAAAAAAATGCTGGACATTACAGTCATCCTCCCCTCTAGTAAATCCATCTTCTGTTCAATGAGCCTCCCAAGCTCCTCCAGTCGATTCTTGTGTGGTTCTTGGGCTGCTGCCAGGGCCTCAGGCTTCTGTTTAACCATTGATAATCTTTTTGCGCTGCCTAATGTCTCTTCCTTCATCACTTTCTAGACTTCATTATTCTCCTCTAGGGTTTTTATGTTAATGAGCGCCACTGGAGCTGTGCAGATGTTCAAGGCTTGGTATGCTTTCTTTAGTTCTTCTTACATCGCTTGTAGCAGTCCTTCATATGATGCAATCTTTCACATCATGGAAGCCTTCTCTTGTTCTACATCTTGTGCTAGATCCTTTGGCGCTGGTATACGTAGAGGTTCATCTTCAAGCACCAGGTCCACCAGTGTACCTATATAGTGTATCGCTGAAGGAAATGTATTTGGTACCTTTAGCTCTAAGTGTGGCATATCTCTTATGATATTATCACCAATTTCCTTTGTGGTGCTGATAAATACAACGTTATTCTTCTATGCTAAGTCTCTTTCCTACGTTAGGCATGATATTTCCCTATCCTTAGTTTTAATCTCTTCCCTGAGCACCCTTATTGTGGTAGCCTTGTCCATATTTCACCTAGCCACCTCTGTTGAGACTTTTACTAATGCATTGCTTGCCTTTTCATCTGACATAATAGTAGGCTTTATAGTCATGTGTCTAGCCTAAGGTGTCTTTTTCAACCTCCTTGATACGCATGACTCCTCACACACATCAAAATCCGGCTCATCCATGTGTGTGTGCATGGACCATGATAATTGCTTCCTTGTGCGCATTGTTACCATATATTCATCTATTAAGTCCTAGCCATATAATTCCTTTTGGGTTAGTGTGCTCTGGAAACAGGCACAGAACATTTTACCTGCATCCTCTGCATAACCCATGGCTAGTGGAATGTTCTCTCCACTCATTATTCTAGACCTAGGCTGCTTAGGAACTTGAGCCTCTAGATTCAGAACTTGTGTTTCCATGTCTTGCGTATTCTCTGTAGTTGTCTCATATGTTCCCTTTTCCTCCTCTTCTCTTTTGACCACCTTCTTCTTTCCCTTCACTCCTACTATAACTACTTTCTTGGGTGTCATTTCTACCTTGAATCCTTTGTAGATCCTCTCCTCTTGAATTCTATAATTTGTGAATCAAAACATAGCTCGATTTAACATGCCCTAGGTGAAATCATGTGCCCTCGCTCCTCTGTCTCATTGCTTCACTCAAACCCTTCACCACCAGGGACACAAGCTCTTTCTGTGCACATATCTCTTCGTCATGACTAGTTACACATCTCTCACACCTCAATTTGATCACTCGGCTCTTCACACTTAGCTATTACAATGGTAAAAATGAACTCACATCCCATCCTTATATAGATTTTCAAAATTTTGATGCATTCATTGCTCCTTCACCTACCAAAAATCCTCTCATTAATTGACCAATTCCATCCTTTCCACACATTACATATTCACACCCCAGCTATAACCTTCTAGCGCGCCTTCCTACCCTCTAGTCACAAACTTATCTTCAGCACACTTTCTTGCACTTGAGTACCTCATCACTGCACCTTCTACTGGTAGTTGTTATGGCCTTTGCTTACCTCGTGTTATACTATCCCTTCATTCATCTCCATCTTTGGTCACTTTTTAGAAGCAATCCTTTGACTTGAAGAGCGCCCGTAGTAGCTTATTCCTTTCACCTTTCAATTCCCACAATCTTGTACCTAGA
Source organism: Taxus chinensis (assembly GCA_019776745.2). Lineage (NCBI taxonomy): Eukaryota > Viridiplantae > Streptophyta > Pinopsida > Cupressales > Taxaceae > Taxus > Taxus chinensis. The sequence continues at coordinate 233,382,120 of CM034153.1, forward strand.
TACCAACAATCCACCCCACACTAAAAATATGTGCAATCCTCTGCACATAAAAAGTCTTCAAATAGTAATTAGCTTCATGCACGTAAACACGCTTATTTCATAACACACCAACTAAATTGACAAAATATAACAACAAAGAATGAAACACATTAAGGAAGTACAAAATTGAAAACCTAATCTAAATGGCAATACTGCCTTATTACAAAAACCAAGAAGACTTATTTATAGTAGGGCTTCAACCTACTCCCGTTCAAGTAACTAGGTAGCTGTGTTCCATCAAGTGCTTATAAATGGAAAGCATCTATTTTAAGGATGTAAGTGATAACATACGGCCCCAACCAGTGTACCTTAAGTTTGCGTGGATGGTACAAGAACTTAGAGTCATAAAGAAACACCATTTGCCCAATCTCAAGCTTCTTTTCCCTTATGTTTTTGTCATGCCATGATTTCTACCTAGCCTTTTCTTGCTTCTAACTCCAACGTGCTATGGCTCATCTCTCATCCAGCTGAATTATATTTTCAATCCATTCTTCTAAAGCTTGCTCATCAGCTAGACCTCCATCACATGCAATACGCAAAGAAGGTAACATAAATTTCATAGGAAGAACGACTTCTGTGCCAAACACTAATTGAAATGATGTGGCTTTCTTCAGTCTTTTATATGTCATTTGATATGCCCAAAGTACTATAGATAATTTATCATCCCAATCCTTTCTTCCAACATCACAAATTTTTGTCAATGTCTGGCTCAAAATTTTGTTGAAAGCCTCATCAGTTCCATTTTCCTGAGGATGATAAGGTGTAGTCTTATGGTGTGCAATCATGAACTCATCCAATAAAATTCTGATTGTCTCATTAAGAAAATGTGTGCCCCAATCACTGGTCAAACTCAAAGGACATCCATACCTAGTAATAATATTTTCCCATAGGAACTGAGCTGTTGTATCCACTGTACAATCCTTGATAGGTGCTGCTTCTGCCCATCTTGTCAGATAGTATGTGCAAGTTATAATGTAGCGTGATCTAGTTCTACGCGTAGTTGGTGAAATGGGACCCAAAAAATCTATAGCCCATTTCTCAAACATTTCTGCACTAGCAATAGGTCTCAGAGGCATTTCATCTTGCTGAACTGGTCTTCCAAGACGTTGACAATGGTCACATGCCTTAGAAAATTCTTTACAGTATTTATAGAGGGTCTCCCACCATAATCCAATGAGTAGAATCTTGCGCGCTGTGGCATCACCTGCATAGTGGCCACCTACAATTCCACCATGAGATTCTTCCATAATACCCGTGTGCTCATGTTCCAATACACAAAGACACAATACTTCATCTCGGGCCAATTTGTACAAGTCACCACTAATTAATATATAAGGTGTGGTGCGTATAACAAGCTATTTCTTCTCTAATGATTTCATTCCTTCTGGTGCCATCCATATTTGTAGAAAGAAAACAATGTCCTCTAGTTCTAATGGCACACATTGTAACATGTATAACTGTGAATTTGACATGGTATCCTCAATTTCCTGTGCTTCTTCTCCTGACTGTATTCTTGGTAAATGGTCTGGTCCAGAATTACTTTTTCCTGGTTTTACTACAACTGTGAAATCAAATTCTTGAAATAAGAACACCATTGACATATGTGCCCTTGTAGAATAGGTTTATTTACCAAATACTTCAATTCCATGTGATCTATATAAAAGACAAATGGTGTAGCTAGTAGGTACTGGCAGAATTTATGCAGTGCATAGATCATTGACAAAGCTTCTTGCTCTGTAGTTGTGTAATTCTATTCTACAGGAGTCATCTTTCTACTAGAAAAATAGATAAGATGATCTAAAATACCTTCTCTAGGTTGGGTTGACACTATGCCAATGGCCATGCCAAAGGCGTCAACATGTACATGAAAAAGTTTGCCCCATGAAGGAAAATGTAGAATAGGCGTGGTAGTAAGTTTCTCCTTCAATGTATCGAATGCGCATTGCTGCTGTTCTCCCCAGTAGAATGTACCTTTCCCTTTAAGTAACTCTTCCAATGGTGTGGAAACTTTGGCATAGCCTTTGATAAAATTTCTGTAATATCCTGTATGACCCAAGAATCCACGCACATTACTTTGATTGGTAGGCTCCCTTAGGCCTATAATGACTGCAACCTTTGTTGGATCAACCAAAAAACCCTACTTGCAGATTATGTGTCCTAAAAGTATCCCAATGGTGTAGTAAATATGCACTTCTTGATGTTCAAAGAGATACTCAACTACCTACACCGTTCAAACATTAAGTGTAGATTGTCGCAGTGATCCTTAACTAATCCATACACCGTCCAATTGTCTAAATATACATGTAATAAGTTGTGAATGAATTACTTAAATGCTTGGACAAATATGCACGAAAATACAACAGGTACATTTTTTAGACCGAAGGGCATTACAGTATAGACAAAGCTACCCCTTTCAGTAGAAAATGTATTCTTGTCTTGATCCTCTTGGGAAATCCTAACCTGATGATACCCAAAGAACCCATCTGTAAACGAATATATTTTACGCCCTGCAACTCCTTCTAGTATTTTCTTAGTAAATGGCCTAGGGAATGGATCAGTTACACATGCAACATTCAACTCCCTGTAGTCCATGCATATTCTAATCCTTCCATCCTTATTGATACTGATCACCATTGGACTAACCCATTCTGACTCATCAAGGGGCTTAATAATTCCAGATTTCAACATGTTATCAATCTCTTTTTTGACTTTTTCACGCAATTTGGGGTTCATTTTGTAAGGCCACTTTCTAACTGGGCACACACCCTCTTTAAGTTTTATCTTCATCTCCCCTAATGATTCATGCATGCCTTTAAGTTCATGGTACCCTCTAGGAAACAGGTCCTGGTAATCCCTTAGTAACTTGATGATTTTTGCAACTTCAGAGTTTGACCAATAGTCTCCAATTATGGCTTCCTTAGGCTCGGTATCTGTTCCAATATTCACTCACTTTGTCTTCATTGGTTCATGATAGGCAAGTGTGGTCTTATCTGCAATGTCTAATACCTCACACCTTCCTACTGAGTGGTTTACATCTAGATTATCTACTTCTTCATCATCCACTAGGTAGACCATTTTCCCTTTCTTCTTCTCAAGTCTAGCGATCGAAGTAATGTTGCATCGACCTTTGGTTCTTTATCAAGACGTGCTCTTGAGTATTCTTCATCTAATAAATCCTGAAGGAGTTATTTAGCCTTGGCACTATCCCCCATAGTTAAGCACTTGATAATTTTTAATGCTTCTTCCACCGAAGGCTTCGTAGAGAATAAGTCAAATGTCTAGGCCATTCCTATGATTAAATTCTTTTAATTTCTAGTTTCTTTATGGAGTTTTGCATATACATACCAAGCACGTGTGTAGCCTTATAAAGTGGAATAAAAATAGTGCACCCATAGCGAAGGTGGTAAAGCTTCCAACCCTTCTGTCTAGAGTCTCTCACACTTCTGAATGTGGTGTTGAACAAGTTGATTACCGTGATAAATAATGACTTGAGTAGGTGCATTGCTCCTAAAGAACCTAGTAGTGAGAGCAATCCCAATTTCATTCCATTTGATAAGATTATCCCTGTGAACCACCCACCAGCAAACTACTATCCCACGTAGTGTATATGCTAGCATATTTCTTCTTTCCAGTGGATCTATCCATTTTTCTTCCATGGCATGCATGAATACCATGGGATCCCATTTTCTTGTGTAACAAGGTACTGAGTTGTTACCTATCCTTCTGACATAACTTGGTTTTGGGCCTTGAGGGAATATGATCTTTACTTCATTCCCTACTAACTCATAAGTGATGTGGGCCTAATTATCACAAGCAACACTTGTAGTATCACTAATAGACTGTGCATCCTCCCATTGAATTAGTCCTTCTCTAGTTGGTTCAATCATCTTTGGATCTCGAATGGTGCATACATAAATCCTATTCATATCTTCTTCACTTAAAGGCTCAACATAGGGTGCGGAATTTCCATCTGTCAAAGGGATAATAAATTTTTCCTGTTTATTTTCAAAGCTGATATAGCCCTTGTTGAACCGAAGAACAACATTATTTGTATAGCACTAAGGATGCTCCAATAGAGCTGGGAAGCTATTTGACTTTGCCAACACTAAAACTTCAAAGTCTCCAGTGAACTTGGCTCCTTGTATGGTAATGGATGCATCTTTCAAAACTCCTATGGAAGTGGCCTTAATCCGATTAGGCATGAATAATACATTTGAGGATGGTTGCAATGGGGGTCTTTCCATTTGTACCCATGCATCCAAAGTAAGAACATTGAATTTCACACCTGTATCAATCAGTATATTACTCAACAACCACCCATCCACAACAACATTAAGAGTGATTTCCTTGTCATAATTTAGGCTACGAGGAGGGAGATTTGCATACAGGATTTACCATCCAGTCTCAGTACTTGTGCAAAAAGTGTTTCCTTTTAACCAACTCCCTAACAATAGAATGATGTTCTCCTTGCGCAATATTTTGCACACTTCTCTCAAGTCATGATGCAACCTAGAATTCTCAGATAACACCTAGCCACGTTAACACATCACTCAACATAGGCTGAGTGCTCACCAGAAGCATGCCAAGGTACTAGGTCCCTCTTTAGGGTTGTTGTAGCAGGATGGTAGCATGGTGAAGTGATAAGGACATATAGTTAGAAACTAATCCATCATTACACAGGTATACTGAACCAGATCTATAAAGGCATGCATTTAAATATAAATCATCAAGAAATCAATAGCATGCAATGATAACACATATAAGACACTTTGGTTTGACCAATATTCTTCATATATTAAACATGACAACAATACAGAGGCTTGATACAATAATAGTCATACGCGCATGGATCTGTTACAATTATCCAGTCTCATGCACTCATGAATCTCTAACCCTTCAACACGGTATATCAACTAGGTGATTCATCTAATATATATAGGGTGGGGAAATTTCCCTTCACCACTAACTATGCAAAAAATGGGTCACACGCTAATAATATCCATGTGCCATTTACAATTATAGCCATACATGCAAGTGTGCTATCTATAGATCACTTACAGTTAACTAGAGTGATGAATCTATTCTTGGATTACTTCCATGCAAGAGTTCTTCGATATGGTACTTGAAATATAGACAAAGCATGGTGCACAAGCCTCAGCATAGCTTTGTGTGTTCTGCATGCCAGCCTTTGAAAATAGACTTGATCTACAAAATCAACTAAGTCCCGAAAGTCTGACTTTGCACCTCCACGCGCGACGCCTTTCTATTCCTTCGTGCCTTCGATCCTATCCTATTTTTCCATGCGGACTCTGTGTGTGAGTTCTGCTAAGTGTTTTATCTGATCAACATTACCCCACACTAATCTCATTGTCACCTTGATAATGGTGATGTCCACAACTGAGTAAAGAATAGTTGAAATACAGAATGCTGAATGAATCTTACACAAAGAATAGAAAAGAATTAAAGAATCAAATAATTATTCAGGCTTCAAGATCCTTCGTTTTTTTCTGAATATCATCTCTGGATACTCCTCCTTTATGTTTGCTTCTAAGTTCTCCCACTCCATTAATTCCTTTTCTGCTTTCTCTGGAACATCCGCAATGATAGATTCCATCTCATCCTAAGTTATTTTTCCTTGCTCATTCTGTATTATAAGCATTATGCTTGACATAGTTGCATGCATCCCTTCCAGCACATCCATCTTCTGAGCAATGAGTTTTCCAAGTCCATCTAACCTATCTTTATGCAGTGCCTGTGCTGTGGCCAATGCCTCATGCTTATACTTTACCATAGTTAGTCATTCAGTGCGGCCTAGTGTGTCATCCTTCATGGCCTTTTGCACCTCATTGTCTTCTGCTAGTGTTTTACCCTGATTAGCACATATGGAGCTATGCATATCATTAAAGCATGATCAGATTTATTCATCTCCTCTTGGAGTGCTTGTAGTAGGCCCTCATATGTAGCAATCTTCCTTGCTACTGCATCCTGTGCTTTTTCTACCTCTTCTACTGGGTCTTTGGGCTGCTCTAGTATACACACATTTTCATCCTCCAATACTAATTTTATCATTGTTCTTACGTAGTGCATCGTAGAAGGAAATTATTTTTGTACATGTGATTCCAAATGTAGACGTACCTTTAGTATATCATCTCCAATTTCCTCCGCCATACTAACAAAAGTCTCATATTTCATTTTGCTCAGATCCCTCTCCTACACTAAATGCACTATTTCCACATCCTTTGCTTTTAGCTACTCTATCAGTGCTTTAATTGTAGCAAATTTGTCAATGTTTCTTCTAGCTACCTCAACAAATACTTTCACTAAGGCATTGCTTACCTACTCATCCATCATAACAGTTGGTTTAATTATCATGTGCCAGACTTCTGGTGCCTTCTTCAACTATCTAGATGCACATGATTCTTCATAGACATCAAAATATAGTTCATCCATATGTGTATGCATCGACCATGAAAGTTGCTTTTGTGTTCGTAATGTCACCTTGTTCTCATCCATAAGCACCCATCTGAATAAATCTTTTTACGCGATGGTGCTCTGGAACCGAGTGTGAACAATCATCTCTTAGTCCTCTACATACCCCATTGTTTGTACCCTTACATCTTCACTTTTCCGATGAGACGTTGGCCCTTTTGGAATGACAGCATCAAGGTTAGGAATATTGGCTGTATCCTCATCCTTGCCTTGTGTAGCTTCTAATTTATCCCTTTCTTCCTCTCCGTTCAATTTTTCCTCCTCCTTGTTCTGAGGATCCTCTTCTGCCCTATGATGGATTAGAAATGGAAGCACTTTCTCCTTAGACTCTTCCGCTTCTTCATCTAGTTTGAGCTTTCTTCTTCTCCTCAGGTTCCTTTACCAGTGAGAGTTATGGTTTATAGATAACCTTACCAAAATTTTGTTCTGGTCCCTCGTCAGGGACTCCTTGCATTCGGAACGTTGCAAAATCCCTTCCCGGGAAATCTAGTTTTCCGAACTTAGCCGTTTTTGGTCTTTTTTGGTCGGGCGCACCTAATGTCTATGCAACATAAAGTGTTCATGTGCCCCCTTTAAATCCTTTGGCGCATGGTTTGAAGTGTCGACACACCTTTTGGTGTGCCTCACTATGTTGCGCCTTTCTTGCATGCGCCAAGGTGCATGCGCCTTTGTGTCAACAATACTTTTGTTGCACCGCGTTTTGGTGCGCCAAAGGCGCACATATTTTTTCTGTGTTGACAACACTTTTGGTGCTCCAAAGGCACACATAACTTCGTGTTAGCAGGTGTTTTTGATGCGCCAAAGGGTGCAATCCTTTCCATTGTCGACAGGCATTTTGGTGCGCCACTTCAAAAAGTGGTTGGCGCATTTATTACAACCTTGCCTATATATAGGCGCATCCGCCCTGTCATTTTCATCAGACAAAATCACGTGATTATTCTTTTCCCTCTGTACCTGTCAGCGTGCCTGTCGTTCTCGTATCACGTCGTGGACCCAGTTTCACCTCTCACATTATATATTCTTGGTAAGAGGTCCCTTTGCTCTTGTGTTTTTTTGTGTTTTGGTTATTGGCTGCTTGTTTGTGGGGATTAGATTAAATAGAGCTGTGAAACCATGGAACCCTCCCCCTTGCTGTTTTTTTTTTTACTATCCTTCCCCATGCACTTCCCCCTCTTTCCAGATCTGCTGGTAAAGAGGACTCTGTCTTGAAAAAATTGCATAAATCTCTTTATATTAGCTTGTTCATCCCCCAAGGAACCCTAAAAGAGAAGCTTAAACACATGTAAACCCCTCATGGAAAATAATCAAGGCTTAAAAGTAAGACTGTATTTTTTCCTCTTTTGGCGCATCCGCCACCCCTGCAACATGATATACAGTCGCGCCAATGGCGCATCTACCATGCCTGTTGCATAAAAAACAGCTGCGCCCTCAAGGCGCACTTCCCTTGCTTGCAACACCCACTTTCCCTGCGCCCTCTTGGCACACCAAACTCATGTGTAGCATTGTTAAAACTTGCGCCATTGGCGCACCCTGCATCCATGCAACACCAACTTTATTTGTGCCAAGTACAAAACCGTTAACAGCGCATGCACATCCATTATTACAACAACATCATGTCATGCAGACCTTCCATGCACCACGCCAAGTTCCCCTGTGGCGCATGAAAAAATGATGTTACACGCATTAAACCTATGCCCTTTGGTGCATCCTGTACCCGTGTAACATGAAAAATATCAGTGCCCGTTATAAAATGCATACATATGGCGCAGGTGCACTTCTGCTTGTAACAACAAAAAAAATGCATTTGTAGTATCCATGTGCCCTGTGCCCTTTGGCGCTGATTTATCCCTTGTAGCACCCCTTTTCTGTGTGCCATACTATTTAACCCTGCAATCTGTAGTATTCATGCGCCCTGCGCCCTGAGGCCTTAAAATTGCTAACTCTTCCTTCTGTCAATGCTTTAATGGAAGATCAAACAGCTAATATGACTTTCTTGCGTTGGGTTTCACTTCTTCTTCTTGCAGATCAGCAACTGAGTTCAGAATTACATATGTCAACATCAAGCAAGAGACCTACCAAATCTAAAGGCAAAGCCAAGCTCACAGAGGAAGAAATGAAGTACAAATATCAGAGGGTCAGGATGCCTGAATCCCAGGCAGAGTGTGACCTGGATATCAGAGACTCAGAACTTGGTCACATTGATATGGAGGATTTCTGGGCCAGAACCCAGAAGGTCACAGGAAGTCCGTGGATGGACAAACTGATGGGCAGTGGGCTGCATTTTGCTGGTGGGATCCCAGTTAGTGCTGTAAACAATGAGTTCATGATGGTAGTAGCCCGCTGCTACAACAAAGATACAAGATGTGTCCATAATGAGAAGGGTGAGGTCATAATCAACCTCACTGCCTGACACTTTGAAATAATGCTCGGCATTCCTCATCACCGGCACTTTGTGGCCGTAAGCCAGGAAGATTGCATCAAGGCTTGGGACGATAATGAGGATCAGTGTATGCAGTTGATGAATGAGGTATACCTGAAGAATAAGAAGGTGGTGACCAGATGGCCACAAGTCATTCATCGAAGTGATTTTTCAGAGGAACTCAGTGATACAATCACGTTCCTGAGCAGAGTATTTGGGCTTCCTGATGCCCACTACTTTCACAAATGGATGTTGAGATACTTGGAGACGATGAAAAAAAATGTGCCAGATCAACGCTTTGAGTGGGCAGAGATCATAAGCAGCACCATATCTGAGTAGCTCCAACAACTTACCACAACAGGGAAGTTCTATATGAACTCCTACGTAGTTTATGTTGCGGCCTCAGAAAGGGATTATCCAGCTTTAATGCGGTGCGGGGTTTGGCCCCAAGTTAAAATATATGAATACTATCCAGAACTGAAGCTGGAAAATAGTATCCCCCAGTTTACAAAGATTAATGATGCCTTCTTCTATGGCATCATCTGCCTTTTGAGGCCGAACATGACTCACGGTCGTACGACCAAGAGCATTGTCACAGCTACAGAGAAATGGGGGGCCTTGTTCACTCAATTCCCCACCTTCACTTATCTGAGGGCAGTCAACTTCTTGGGGGAACCAACCAAATTGCCGAGATATGCCGGCCCCAAGTTGATCCTGTTGGAGCTGTCAAGACAGCTTATAACCTACCACGAAAAGTGCCTCAAGAGAAAGAAGGGTGGAACTCCTTTCCCCCTCACAGTGGGTAGGTATACTTGTCTCTCTCACCACAAAGCAAAGGATATGTTTGCAGAACTGGAGCTGCTAAATCTAAAGCACAACTTCTTGGCAAGGCCCAATTTCAACCCAAGGAATTACCTGCCTAGGGCCAAACTCGATCCGATCCACATCCCACAGATCGAGGATATTTATATCGACCTATATCATGAGGTCGAGCTCAGGAGGAAAGACCATTCCCGCTTGGCTTTGGCTGAAATCATCCAGTACGGTGTGGCCATCGTCCCAAAAGGTTATCAAACTACTGATCAAGAAGTTGATCAGGTATATCTTGACACAAATGGGGATGATTAGCCTTTCACTGTAATTGACAGAACTAAAGCACCTCAGACAATAGAGGAAAGGGTCAAGGAAACTCTGCGGAGAACAGAGCATTGGTGCAGAATGAATGGCCTCATTTACCTCGGAGTTGATTTCACCACATCTCCATTGGGCAACGCACCTTCCTGGGAAAAACAGCTACCAAAGAGCAAAGGGAAAGGAAAAGAGGGTGAGTCAAGCTCCACCCAAGAGGAAGCTCCTGAAAGTCCTCCTTCCACTTCACAAGAACAGGTCGTAATCCCAGAAAGCTTAGAAGAAGAAGCAGCGGAAGATGTTCCGATAGGCACATCCACTCAGGATGTTGCCACTACTATAACTATTGAGGTCCCTTCTATCCCTTCTCCTTCTCCTCCTTCCCCTCCTCGAGTGACCCAAGCGACCATTCCTTTGGTCGTGTCCTCTCCCCCATCTTCTAATGTTCCCCCTTCTTCATCATCCATCTTCTCTTCTCTCGCGGAGCTGTCCCCCACCATTTCTTCCCTCATCTCTCAGCTCCCTTCCATTCCTATGTCTACCTCCCCTGCAGTATCCCTTCCTCCCGTGAGCACTTTCTCAGCTTCCCTCTCAATGCCGCCTCCAAGTGTCTCCACGTTTTTTCCTTCTACTACTGCAGCTGCTCCCTTTTCTATTTCTGGTCCTTCTCCCATAAGTCCAAGCCTGGATCTCCCAGCACCTGAGTCAACAAAAGAGGAAAGTTCCCATCACACCGATGGACTTCTCTGTCATCCCATCAAAAGGGGTCAAGAAGAAAAATCCTATAACCCGCTTCTCTCAGAGTGCATCAGGGGAGAGAGTAATGGAGATAGCATACCCCAATCCTTTAAAGGATAAAAAGGATCTGTCTTCGACAGATTACACAGTGACTCAAGTCACAATGGGGACATCTTCAGAAAGCCTTCAAGGAGAGGCCCTATCTACAGTTGACGCCCTTTGCAAGAAGCTCCAGGAAGCAAAGGAAGAGAAAAGGCTGTTAAAGGAGAAAAATAAACATCTTCTCCATGCCTTGCAGAAAATGGGCAGTGCACCTCCTACAACTGCCACCGAAACTCCTGAGCCTCTGAGCCAGGATAAGATTAATGAGTATGCCAAAATCAGCGAGCAAGGCATGGTAGTTTCCACCTGGAGGAGCCAAATCCTCAAGGAAAGTGAGTGAGTAATCGCCAAGTTCACCAGTTTATACCAGAATATCAATCAGGCGAACAGAGAACTCCAGACGATAGCAAGACCCATCTCTGAAGAGCTGGATCATTCCAGGATGCAGCATGAGACCTTTCAGAAAATGCTTCGACTGTTCAGTCAAAGATCTGGTCAAGTTCGGCATCTTTGGACACCCCAGAGCCCTCAACAAAATCCTTTCTACTCTGGATTATCGGGTTGATCAGCTGGAGTTCGTCCTGGAGAAGATCGAAAAAGTAAAGGAGGAAGCCCTGGATGCAATGCATCAAATGGAGCAGATTGTCCTAAGAATGTCTCCAGGCTTGCTCACTTCTTCTTTCACCTTAAGAAAGGTTGAGGAAACTATTCAGATCTTCAAGGAGATCGTTTCACAGGGGCTGGGACCAGAGGTCACGTTCGACGCCGAATCCATCAACAACCTGTTGGCATGTCGTGACTTCATTGGGTACCTGATAGAGGCAGAAAATGATTATTCCAAACTCCCAGAAAAGCTCACAGACGAGCGGGAGACTTGCGAAGCTATCAGTGATCGACACAAGGATCCTTCCCAGGATCAACTTCAACCCATGATTAGCAAGTTCATGGAATACCGTGCCCAGTTCCACATCTCGTCGCCTGAGCAGCAAAAACAGGATACCCCCTTTCAGCCGCGGGACGACGATGAATAGTTTCCTTCTTCCCGACTTTCTCCTTGTAAATTATCTAAAGTGTGTTGACACAAATGATGACATCATCCATGTTGCACCATGAGATGATGTCATCCACCAAAGTTGTCAAAAGTCAACAAATGACTTTGTAATCTATTGTAAGATATTTTTGTAATTAAGTGGTTGGTTTGCTTTTGTCTTCTTTTCTTCTCTCCTTCTATATATACTTGAATACTTGTTGTATTCAAGGGGTGGATATTTTTTAGATGAAAAATAGAAGTGGGAAGAAAAGGCTTTGTACTTTTTGTAACAGAAGAAAATATTAATACAAATATTAAGACTTTGTGCTGAATATGTGTGTTATGGGCATCTGATCTTTCTTATGTCAGATCTATGCATTTATTCTGTTGGATCTATCTCTACTTTTTTGTCATTTATTCATCAGTATTGCTTTATTCATTTATGCAAGTAGGTTTGGCTCTGTTTACTACCAATCCCAAAACATAAACCCTCTGACCTTTCTGCTTTGGAATTCATTTCTTTTCTCCCTTCGGACCTGATCTTTCTTCATCCTCTCTTTCATTCCTTTCTTTTCGCAGTTGGAAACACCCCTACTGGGATGAGATCCCAAACCCCCGAAGGCAGAATATTGTGAGACTTGCACAGATTCCTGCTGGTAGAATAGCAATAAACTAGTTTCGCTTTGCTGACTCAAAGAGGGGCTATGCCCTGCACACTGTTGGCTCGTTTATCCATAGATCTACCCAAGTGACAGATTTTCAAACCAACATTTTTTGGTGACTCCACTGGGGATCAAACAGATCTATCAGATCTATGATAGTGGTATGATAGAAAATCAGTAAAAATCAGAAAAATCACTACCTGTTTGCAAATTTTAACTTTTGTTCAAAATCCAAATTTTTTGCAAAAGTAACCCAAATTGAAAATTTTCTTCTGAGATCCATAGATCTGGCCTAGTTGGAGATCTTTAGTTCGCTGAGTTTTTATAAAAATCTGTATTTTTCCGTAGATCTGAGTTTTTGACAGTTTACCAAAATTTTCAAACTCTTTGAAAAGTCAACTCTAGATCTGAAAATCAGCTTACTAAGCTTCACCATCATTTTATCCTCGTTGTTCTTTATCATTAAACCGCAATCGGTTTTCAGAAGAGGATAAAATTAAATATTCAGAAAAGTACATGCTGCTGATTTTTGTCAGAAAAATCAGAAAATCAGCAAGTACAACCAAAAAGAGTTTTTAAATCTGCTCCACAATATTGCAGATCGGGAAGGTACACTGGCAGGTGAACCATTTACTCATAGCAGGAGAGCTCGTGGAGAAGTCGATCCTACTTTCGATCTGCTTCAAAGGCACAACTTCAGTATAACACCAGCGTGCTTTTCATCACTAAGTTTAGCTGATCGGTCAGCCAGAAGCGCCTCACCTCCACGAAAGAACCGGTTTTCACAAGGAGCCTCCACATCCCTTTGTAGTGCCTTGCTGCTCAGTGGAACTGTACTTCCAGCCCGTGTTCTTTTTCCACCCATCCAGATGGCGGTACCATGGGGAAATGCTATGGGTCCCCTGGCCTTTGCCGCATCCTGTTCACGCGCTCCCACATGGAAACCGAAAGAATTTTCCCAAATTTGACGGGAGCGGAAACCAAAGCATGGATTCACACATATCTGCATTCATCATGTCATGCAGTATCCTAGATGTGACCCATGAAGATGTGTCAGTTCACCTTTTTCTGGAAACTTTACAAGGGCCCGCAGCAGAATGGTTTCAGCATTTGCCGGCCGGATCTATTACCAGTTGGGCCACCTTGCGGGATGCTTTTGAAGACAGGTATAAGCCTTCGGAAGATGCATTTGCATTGTTATCATAGATCACTCACCTAAAGAAGGAGGCCAATGAGACCATGTGTGATTTTATCACCAGGTTCAATGCATTAATCAACCGTGTGCCTGTTGCCATGCTTCCAACACCGGAAAATCAGAAGTGTTTCTTTGTGAATGCTATGAGCTCGAAAGTAAGTTTCTTACTCTTGCAAGAACAAGTAGCTACCTTGATTCTCACCCAGGCCACTGCCATCCGAATCGAAGATAACTTGCTAATATCTGGCGAATTAAAAAGGGAATCATCCAAGCTTAAATCTTCGGGCCCTTCTCCCACTACTTCGTCTGATCCGGCATTTCAAAAGATGGCGAATGACTTACTTGCATTAAAGAAGCAGTTAGCCCAAGCTTCCCCCAGTTCCTCATACCGGGATATCCCACGGAGGAATTTCATTTCCAACAATGTTCCACAAAGGCCGCGCTTGCCTGCAACTGCTCCGCGGTTGGCGCTTGAGGCTCCTCTGGTCAACGCTTTAGTCGAAATCGAAGAAGAGGAACAAAATTACGAAGAACCTTTGTCTCAAGGCGAAGATGATCAAGATGTCGGTGAACCGACTGGCGACTCTACTATCGGGTATATGGAATTTGAAGATGAAGAATCCGACGAAGAAGAGGGTACACAAGGGTATGCAAGTGGACAATCATATGTTGTTTTTACCTGCTCACAAGGAAAAGAAGCAGAGGTCACTGCCAATGCAGAAAGAGAAGGCCATGTCAAACCCACCTCCAACCATTGCTAAAAGAGGTAATCCTCTTCCTACTCAACCCCCTGTTAAGTCTTTTACAAAGAAATCTTTTCCCCCCATCTCTCCTCCAAATCAGTCTTCTTCTATTTCCATGAAGACCAGTAATCCTATTCTACCATCGCGAAGTGAAGGACTCATTCCTTCACCAGTGCAACCCTTGGCCACGTTTGACATCATAGATCATGCTAAAAAGACTAAGATCCAAATGTCTGAAGCCGAGTATCTTCAGTCAAACCCTGAACAACTTGTAAGGTTGACCAAGTATATTCAAAGTCAAGCTGTCATATCTCCCCAGATCTCCCTAAAAGGAATCCTTTCCACTCCTCCTGCATCCCACATAAATGTTGCTTCGAATTCTGCATCAGGCAAGATAGAACCTTTCTACCTCTCCCTCCTAATCAATGGCCACAAACTAAGTAACTGCATAATTGATTCTGGAGCTTCTGATAACGTCATGCCAGTGAAATTCACCCATGCTTTGGGCCTTACCCTTACCAAGCCTTTTGGCAGATGTTATTCCTTGGAAACCAAGCAGGTTCCGCTGATTGGTCAGATCAAAGACGCTCAGTTCACATTTGCGGCATTCCCAGAGAAAAGAGTAAAGATGACCGTCCTCGTTGCCGACATTCCAGCAGCCTATGGAATTTTGCTGGGAAGAAGTTTTTGCAGTGAAGTTGGTGGGGAGATTCATATGGACTGGTCTAAGGCTAGAATCCCTGTTAAAGGTGTAATGCAAACATTGGAGCCAGAATCACAAAAGAAGTACTTGGTTACTAACTCTGAGGATCCCAAAGCCCAAATTATTTTCGAATCATCAGGAATGGGGAACTATTTCTTGTCTACCGAGTCTGACAAAATGGTTGTTCTCGTCCAAGAAGAAGATCTTAACAAGATCTGGACTTTGCAGTTTGATGGCAGCTGCGTAACTAGTGGATGTGGCGCCGGAGCCGTGCTAATATCTCCCGAAGGGGAGGTTATTCCTCTCTCTTTCAAGTTGCAGTTTTTCAATACAAATAATACTGCTGAGTATGAATCTCTGCTACTTGGCATGCAAGCCGCAAAGGAAAGAGGGATCAAAAATCTGAAAGTACAAGGTGATGCAGAGCTAGTCGTGAATCAAGTTAAAAGGATATATCAAGTGAAGAATGAGAGGCTCAGGCATTACCGCAACGCGGTGTGGGACAGCATCGAAGAATTTGACACTTTTTCAATAGAATCTATTCCAAGAGCTCAGAATGACATGGCCGATTCATTGGCCGTTTCAGCATCCCTCATGCTCCCTCACCCAGGTTTGAAAACAGACAAATACACCATTGAAGTGGTTTTCCGCCCAAGCGTGCCAAAAAATTCTCAGCATTGGCAAGTATTCAACGATGACAATCAACTCATTGCCTTTCTAGAAAAGGTGGAAAATTTTAAGGAACTTCATTTTGAAGGATCCACTTCTACGTGCCGTGAATCAGTTACCGGTCAAAATGGGGAATCCGAAGGGAATGACGGCATATGTCAGCTCAAAGGAAATAAAATTCTGAAAGGCCTAGTTTCTTTAGAGCAGTTGTTCGACAGGCATGATCGTTTTGTAAAAAAGAAAAGGTGAGATGATACTGGCTCCTCCCCAGAAACCGAACCGGTTAATTTAGGTTCGGTAGAACGTCCGCAGTTTGTAAACATCAGAAAATGTTGCACACCTGAAGAGAAGCGGAAGTTTTTCAAACTGCTGAAGAAATACATGGATGTATTGGCATGGTCCTACGCCGATCTAAAGTCTTTTAAGCCAAAGGACATCCAGCATGACATCCCGTTGAAAGAGGACGTCAAACCCTTTCGCCAAAAGTAGAGGCATTATAACCCTAAGATCTCAGGTACTATCCAGGCTGAAATTTAGAAAATGTTGGATGCGAGAATCATTTTTCCTATCCATCACAGTACTTGGGTAGCAAACATTGTGCCAGTGCACAAGAAAAATGGTGAAATACGCATATGCGTAGATTTTTGAAACCTGAATCAGGCATCCTTAAAGGACAACTACCCACTTCCTATAATGGATCAAGTTCTACAAGCAGTAACTGGATCAGAAATGTTGTCCATGCTTGATGGTTTTTCAGGCTACAATCAGATTGAAGTCACACCTGAAGACCAATTTAAAACAGCATTCACTACCCCCTGGGGCACGTTTGCCTACAGCAGGATGCCTTTTGGCCTGACCAATGCTGGCGCCACCTTTCAGCGGGCCATGGACCTTGCATTCAAAGGTATGATGGGGAAGGTCATTTTGGTTTACCTAGATGACTTAACTGTGTTCTCTAAACAGCGAAATGACCATTGTGATCATTTGGAGCAAGTATTGGCCAGATGCCGAGAGCATGGGATTTCCCTGAACCTGAAAAAGTCTGTTTTTGGAGTCACAGAAGGAAAGTTGCTAGGACATGTTGTTAGCAAAGAAGGAACAAAGATAGATACCGAAAGAGTTAAGGCTATTCAGGGCCTTACTTTGCCTACAAGCAAGACTGGAATCCACTCTTTCTTCGGAAAGGTGAATTTTCTCAGGCGCTTTGTTCCCAACTTTGCTGAAAAGACTCGTCATATATTAGACATGATGAAAGGGTCACCAACTTTCCGATGGAGCGAAGAAGGGAAGAGGTCGTTCGAAGAAATAAAAGCTTCTGTCGCTCACGCACCAGTCCTGGTATGTCCTGATTTCTCCAAGGATTTTATCATGTATAGCTATGCATCCGAGCATACTATATCTGCCATCTTGATGCAAAAGAATTCTGAGAATGTTGAGTCCCCAATTGTGTTCATGAGCTCTCCCCTCAAGCCTCACGAATTAAAAATGTCTCAGTTGGAAAAGCATGCCTTCGCCGTTGTCAAAGCAGTCAAAAACTTCAGGTATTACATTTTAAACTCTCATACAGTGGTGCTGGTCCCTGACACGGCAGTCAAGTCAATTTTAACTCAACAGGAGTTAGGAAGCTTGCGAGGAAATTGGATTGCAAAGGTCCAGGAGTATGATCTGGATATAAAACCAACCAAGTTGGTAAGAGGCAAAGGCCTATGTCAACTTATGGCTGAAAACCAAGGGTCAGAAGTTTCCGGAGGAAAAGATGATTGCACCAATGAAGCACAAAGCCAGTTGGAGAAACCCGATTCACTGCCTATGGTCCTATTTTTCGCAACCAATGATGAGTGGTATTCTGATATTTCTTTCTTCCTCACCTACGGCGAATGCCCAGCTCACCTAACTGCAAAGGAGAAGTGCGCTATAAAGCTCAGAGCAGCCAAATATGTCATCTGGGATGACGGTTTATACAAACGCGGGATAGATGGCATCTTCTTGCGATGTGTTGACAAGCCACAACAGGTGAAGTTACTTGAAAGTTTTCATAATTCGGCCTGTGGGGGCCATTTCTCCTCTTCCGTGACGGTGCACAAGATCATTCGGGCCAGGTACTATTGGCCAACGCTTTTCCAAGATACAGCTACCTGGGTAGCGAAGTGTGAACTTTGCCAGTAATTTGTCGGCAAGCCCAAGTTGGCTGCTTTTCCCCTCAGGCCGGTCATCGTCGACAAACCATTCAAGCAGTGGGGAATTGATTTTATTGGTGCACTCAATCCCCAATCAAGTTCCGGACATAGTTATGTCCTGACGGCAATAGATTACTTCACCAAGTGGGTGGAAGCCATACCTGTCAAACATGCCACTTCCGAGGTTGTTTACAGTTTCATCAAAGAAAATATCATTGTCAGGTTTGGCGTTCCAAACAAGATTGTTGCTGATAACGCTTCCAACTTCTCTTCACAAGAAGTTGTTGGTTTTTGCTATGAATACGGGATAACTTTGGCTCACGCCTCAGATTATTACCCTCAAGGAAATGGTCAGGAAGAATCCAGTAACAAAAACTTAGTAACCATCATACGAAAGCTAGTGGATGAGAATCAATGAATGTGGCACAAATTCCTTATACGACGCTTTGTGGGCAGACCGCATTACTCCCAAGAGATCTCTCGATATGTCACCTTTTCAAGTGTTATATGGCACCGATGTCAAGCTTCCCATTTCCACTAAACTCCCTACTCTGCGCTTGGCATGGGCAATCGAAGATGAGACTTTCCAAAATTCCCTTGAAAAAAGGATCATGTATCTAGTAGAGCTCAAAAAAAAAAGAGTAAGGGTGGTCAACAAGATCGCCGAACATCAGAATCAGGTCAAAATATTGTTTGATAAAAAGGCTAAGAAAAGAAATTTCCAGGTGGGAGACCTCATCCTTTTGTGGGAAAAATGAAGAGAGCCAAAGGGCATGCACGGGAAGTTTGATTCCCTATGGAGAGGGCCTTTCAAGATCAAGCAGCTCAGCGAAGAGAATAGTTTCTATCTCTCGTATCTGGACGGAACTGAGCTCCTGCTTCCCTATAGCGGGCAACATCTGAAAATATTCAGGAAGTAGAGCTTGCTCTCTTCTTTGTACAGTTTACTTTTGTTGTGTGTTTGTTTTTGTCGTGTGTTTTCTTTTGTTGCTTATGTGTTTCCCTTTCTGGTCTCCCTTGTTTTTGACTCTGTTACCCAATGGATAGGCACGTGAAGATCTGGGATTCTCTACCCCTGAGGTTCACTCAGAGATAGTCCCCAAAAAGAGCCAGTTGTTATCCTGTAAAATTGGCAAGGGAAATTTTACAGATAACCCTACCAAATTTTGTTTTGGTCCCTCATCAGGGACTCCTTGCGTTCGGAACGTTACAAAATCCCTTCCCGGGAAATCTAGTTTTCCGAACTTAGCCGTTTTTGGTCTTTTTGGTCGGGCGCACCTAATGCTTATGCAACATAAAGTGTTCATGTGCCCGCTTTAAATCCTTTGGCGCACGGTTTAAAGTGTCAACACACGTTTTGGTACGCCTCCCTATGTTGTGCCTTTTTTGCATGTGCCAAGGCACATGCGCCTTTGTGTCAACAATACTTTTGTTGTGCCGTGTTTTGGTGCGCCAAGGGGCACATATTTATGTGTTGACACTTTTGGTGCGCCAAAGGTGCACATAACAGGTGTTTTGATGTGCCAAAGGGCACAAGCTTCTCCGTTGTCGACACGCGTTTTGGTGTGCCACTTAAAAAAGTGGTTGGCGCATTTATTACAGCCTTGCCTATATATAGGCGCATCCGCCCTGTCATTTTCATCAGACGAGAATCCCGTGATTATTCTTTTCCCTCTGCACCTGTCAGCGCACCTGTTGTTCTCGTATCACGTCGTGGACCCAGTTTCACCTCTGACATTATATATATTCTTGGTAAGTGGTCCTTTGCTCTTGTGTTTTTTGTGTTTTGGTTATTGGCTGCTTGTTTGTGGGGTTGGATTAAATAGAGCTGTGAAACCATGGACCCTCCCCTTTGTTTTTTTTTACTATCCTTCCCCCATGCACTTCGCCCCTTTTCTAGATCTACTGGTGAAGAGGACTCTGTCTTGGAAAATTTTTCTTAAATCTCTGAGTTTTAGCTTCTTCATCACCCAAAGAACCCTGCAAGAGAAGCTTCAACACATGTAAAACCCTCAAGGAAAAGAATCAAGGCTTAAAATTAAGACTATATTTATCTCTCTTTTGGCGCATCCGCCACCCCTACAACATGATATACAGTCGCACCAATGGCACATCCACCATGCCTGTTGTATAAAAAACAACTGCGCCCTCAAGGCGCACTTCCCCTGCTTGCAACACCCGCTTTCCTTGCGCCCTCTTGGCACACCAAACTCATGTGTAACATTGTTAAAACTTGTGCCATTGGCACACCTTGCATCCATGCAACACCAACTTTATTTGCGCCAAGTACAAAATCTGTTAAAGGCGCAAGTGCATCTATTATTACAACAACATCATGTCATGCAGACCTTCCATGCGTCGTGCCAAGTTCCCCTGTGGTGCATGAAAAAATTATGTTACATGCATTAAACCTATGCCCTTTGGTGCATCCTGTACCCATGAAAAATATCACACCCATTATAAAATGCATACATATTGCAAGCGCACTTCTGCTTGCAACAACAAAAAATACAATCTACAGTATCCATGCGCCCTGCACCCTTTGGGCTGATTTACCCCTTGCAGCACCCCTTTTCTGTGCGCCATACTATTTAACCCTGCAATTTGCAGTATTCATGGGCCTTGTGCCCTGAGGCCTTAAAATTGCTAACTCTTCCTTCTGTCAACACTTTAATGGAAGATCAAATAGCTACTATGACTTTCTTGCATTGGGTTTCTCTTCTTCTTCTTGCAGATCAACAACTAAGTTCAGAATTACATATGTCAACATCAAGCAAGAGACCAACCAATTCTAAAGGCAAAGCCAAGATCATAGAGGAAGAAATGAAGTACAAATATCAGAGGGTCGGGATGCCTGAATCCCAGGCAGAGTGTGACCTGGATATCAGAGACTCAGAACTTGGTCACATTGATATGGAGGATTTTTGGGCCAGAACCCAGAAGGTCACAGGAAGTCCATGGATGGACAAACTGATGGGCAGTGGGCTGCATTTTGCTGGTGGGATCCCAGTTAGTGCTGTAAACAATGAGTTCATGATGGTAGTAGCCCACTGCTACAACAAAGATACAAGATGTGTCTATAATGAGAAGGGTGAGGTCATAATCAACCTCACTGCCCGACACTTCGAAATAATGCTCAGCATTCCTCATCACCGACACGTTGTGGCCGTAAGCCGGGAAGATTGCATTAAGGCTTGGGACGATAATGAGGATCAGTGTATGTAGTTGATGAATGAGGTATACCTGAAGAATAAGAAGGTGGTGACGAGATGGCCACAAGTCATTCATCGAAGTGATTTTTCAGAGGAACTCAGTGATACAATCACGTTCCTGAGCAGAGTATTTGGGCTTCCTGATGCCCACTACTTTCACAAATGGATGCTGAGATACTTGGAGACGATGAACAAAAATGTGCCAGATCAATGCTTTGAGTGGGCAGAGATCATAAGCAGCACCATATCTGAGTAGCTCCAACAACTTACCACAACAGGGAGGTTCTGTATGAACTCCTACGTAGTTTATGTTGCGGCCTCAGAAAGGGATTATCCAGCTTTAATGTGGTGCGGGGTTTGGCCCCAAGTTAAAATATATGAATATTATCCAAAACTAAAGCTGGAAAATAGTATCCCCCAGTTTACAAAGATTAACGATGCCTTCTTCTACGACATCATCTACCTTTTGAGGCTGAACATGACTCATGATCGTACGACCAAGAGCATTGTCGCAGCTACAGAGAAATGGGGGGCCTTGTTCACTCAATTCCCCACCTTCACTTATCTGAGGGCATTCAAATTCTTGGGGGAACCAACTAAATTGCCGAGATATACAGGCCCCAAGTTGATCCTGTTGGAGCTATCAAGACAGCTTATAACCTACCACGAAAAGTGCCTCAAGAGAAAGAAGGGTGGAACTCCTTTCCCCCTCATAATGGGCAGGTATACTTATCTCTCTCACTACAAAGAAAATGATATGTTTGCAGAACTGGAGCTGCTAAATCTAAAACATAACTTCCTGGAAAGGCCCAATTTCGACCCAAGGAATTGTTTACCTAGGGCCAAACTCGATCCGATCCACATCCCACAGATTGAGGATATTTATATCGACCTATATCATGAGGTCAAGCTCAGGAGGAAAGACCATTCCCGCTTGGCTTTGGCTGAAATCATCTAGTACGGTGTGGCCATCATCCCAAAAGGTTATCAAACTACTGATCAAGAATTTGATCAAGTATATCTTGACACAAATGGGGACGATTAGCCTTTCACTGTAATTGACAGAACCAAAGTGCCTCAGAAAATAGAGGAAAGGGTCAAGGAAACTCTGCAGAGAATAGAGCATTGGTGTAGAATGAATGGCCTCATTTACCTTGGAGTTGATTTCACTACATCTCTATTGGGGCAACGCACCTTCCCGGGTAAAACAACTACGAAAGGGAAAAGGGAAAGGTAAAGAGGGTGAGTCCAGCTCCACCAAAGAGGAAGCTCCTGAAAGTCCTCCTTCTGCTTCACAAGAACGGGTTGTAATCCCGGAAAGCTTAGAAGAAGAAGCAGTGGAAGATGTTCCGATAGGCACATCCACTCAGGATGTTACCACTACTGTAACTATTTAGGTCCCTTATGTCCCTTCTCCTTCTCCTCCTTCCCCTCCTCGAGTGATCCAAGCGACCATTCCTTTGGTCGTGTCCTCTCCCCCATCTTCTACTATTCCCCCTTCTTCATCATCCATCTTCTCTTCTCTCGCGGAGTTGTCCCCCACCATTTCTTCCCTCATCTCTCAACTCCCTTCCATTCCTATTTCTACCTCCCCTACATTATCCCTTCCTCCCGTGAATACTTTCTCAGCTTCCCTCTCAATGCCGCCTCCAAGTGTCTCCACATTTTTTCCTTCTACTACTACAGCTGCTCCCTTTTCTATTTCTGGTCCTTCCCCCATAATTCCAGCATGGATCTCCCAGCACCTGAGTCAACAAAAGAGGAAAGTTCCCATCGTACTGATGGACTTCTCCGTCATCCCATCACAAGGGGTCAAGAAGCAAAATCCTATAACCCGCTTCTCTCAGAGTGCGTCAGGGGAGAGAGTAATGGAGATTGCATACCCCAATCCCTTAAAGGATAAAAAGGATCTATCTTCGACAGATTACACAGTGACTCAAGTCACAATGGGGACATCTTCAGAAATCCTTCAAGGAGAGGCCCTATCTGCAGTTGACACCCCTTTGCAAGAATCTCCAGGAAGAAAAGGAAGAGAAAAGGCTGTTAAAGGAGCAAAATAAACATCTTCTCCATGCCTTGACAGAAAATGGGCAGTGCGCCTCCTACAACTGCCGCCAGAAACTCCTGAGCCTCTGAGCCAGGATAATATTAATGAGTATGCTAAAATTGGTGAGCAAGGCATGGCATTTTCCACCTGGAGGAACCAAATCCTCAAGGAAAGCGAGGGAGTAATCGCTAAGTTCACTAGTTTATACCAAAATATCAATCAGGTGAATAAAGAACTCCAGGCGATAGCAGGACCCATCTCCGAAGAGCTGGATCATGCCAGGATGTAGCATGAGACCTTTCAGAAAATGATTGACTTTTCAGTCAAAGATCTGGTCAAGTTCAGCGTCTTTGGACACCCCAGAGCCCTCAACAAAATCCTTTCTACTCTAGATTATCAGGTTGATCAGCTGGAGTTCGTCCTAGAGAAGATCGACAAAGTAAAGGAGGAAGCCCTAGATGTAATGCATCAAATGGAGCAAATTGTCCTAAGAATTTATCCAAGCTTGCTCACTTCTTCTTTCCCCTTAAGAAAGGTTGAGGAAACTATTCAGATCTTCAAGGAGATTGTTTCACAGGGGCTAGGACTAGAGGTCACGTTCGACGCCGAATCCATCAACAACATGTTGGCATGTTGTGACTTCATTGGGTACCTGATAGAGGTGGAAAATGATTATTCCAAACTCCCAGAAAATCTCACAGATGAGCGGGAGACTTGCAAAGCTATCAGCGATCGACACAAGGATCCTTCCCAGGATCAACTTCAACCCATGATTAACAAGTTCATGGAATACCGTGCCCAGTTCCACATCTCGTCGCCTGAGCAGCAGCAAAAACAGGATACTCCCTTTCAGCGGTGGGACGACGATGAATAGTTTCCTTCTTCCTGACTTTCTCCTTGTAATATATCTAAAGTGTGTTGACACAAACGATGACATCATCCATGTTGCACCATGAGATAATGTCATTCACCAAAGTTGTCAAAAGTCAAAAAATGACTTTGTAATCTATGGTAATATATTTTTGTAATTAAGTGGTTGGTTTGCTTTTGTCTTCTTTTCTTCTCTCCTTCTATATATACTTGAATACCTGTTGTATTCAAGGGGTGGTGGATATTTTTTAGATGAAAGATAGAAGTGAAAAGAAAAGGATTTGTACTTTTTGTAACAGAAGAAAATAGTAATACAAATATTGAGACTTTGTGCTGAATATGTGTGTTATGGGCATCTGATCTTTCTTATGTCAGATCTATGTGTTTATTCCATTGGATCTATCTCTACTTTGTTGTCATTTATTCATCATTATTTCTTTATTCGTTTAGGCAAGTAGGTTTTTCTCTGTTTACTACCAATCCCAAAACATAAACCCTTTGACCTTTCTGCTTTGGAATTCATTTCTTTTCTCCCTTCGGACCTGATCTTTCTTCATCCTCTCTTTCATTCCTTTCTTTTTGCAGTTGGAAACACCCCTACTGGGATGAGATCCCAAACCCCCGAAGGCAGAATATTGTGAGACTTGCACAGATTCCTGCTGGTAGAATAACAATAAACCAGTTTCACTTGTTGACTCAAAGAGGGGCTATGCCCTGCACACTGTTGGCTTGTTTATCCATAGATCTGCCCAAGTGACAAATTTTGAAACCAATAGAGTGTGAAATCATTCTTTACATACTTATTATTTTCCATCTTTGGTTTAAGTTTGAGATATATGAGCACGGCCCTGATATCCCCAACAACAGTTGTTTCTGGTTTGATACTCAAAATCTCTGAGATATTACTCTCGTTGTATGCATTCTTCCCCAGATATCCATACTTCTTTCGCAAGGTGTGGTATTCACAATCCACCTTATCTACATTAAATACTAACCTCTTTGTATCAGTGAAATGATGAATGGAAGCTTGAAAATACCGTGCTATGAACGCGTACAATAGTTTGTACCAGGGGCTCCACGATCCATCCACCATAAAAAACACACAATACAAAAGTGTTGGTAAACAACAAACTGAGCTTGCTTCCCCCATACCAAGGGCAACTCCTTTGGTATGCACCACTCCTCTTCAAAAGCCACACAGAGCCTGTCATACCACATCTCCACTCTCTCCTTTACCCCATCTATCATAGACCCCTTGCACAAATACTTGCTGAATCTTTCAGCTGGAGACTTTTTATTCATGGGGCATTCCCATATATTTTCTTTCGGGCCATCCGGTACTCCAATCTCCATGAATACTAAAGAAATTAAGACAAAACCAAAACTTATCTTACTTCCTGTGTGCATTTCCTCTACTGTTTGTTCTGCAATAAAGTCAATAATGTTGTAAATAACTCCTTCTGACATGCACTTTGCCACATGCAAACACATTGAGTTTACTTGTGACCAATGATCTTGGTCATTCAATTTTGTAACTAGGTGTGCTGATGCTTTTACTACCAATAATCATGTAATCTATCTATGTCCATTTTGTGCAGTCCTTTCTGGTATCCCAATGCTTTGTGTGTTTCCAATACGACAACCTTTTCAGTTAGGTCATTTTTGATGTCCTCACCCGTCGCCTTTAAACCTGTTACCATGGAAATTAAAATGGGTGTTTGTCTTACCCTTCACCCTGAAAAATAGAAGAAGTCCTCATGGACTCGGCTCATCAGCCACATGTATAATGGTGCATATTTCCTGAAGTATGGGAGCTCATATAATTGGTAAACACTAATCCTTTTCAATAACTTCTCCCCTGCATCATCATATATCGACATCCCATCACTAGTTCTCCTGTCCGTTCAGGAGTTAAGTAAATCATCCAACTTCTTCTGATTGTCCTTGGTTTAGTGGTTGTACTCACTTATTTTGCTCTTTTGTATGTGGGAATCCCATTCCTGGCCCACAATTACTTCTTCAGGGTACTGCATCTTTGAAAAATTGCTCTCAGGAGTCATCTCTTCCTCCTCTTCCACTACTACCTTCTTCTTTCCTTTTGCTGCGGCTGCTTCCTTCTTTAGAGCCATTCTTCCCTTTGTGTTGTGTTTCTACACCTTCTTCTATAACTCTTTAACGGTTTACTTCAAACCCTAACCTGATTCAATCGTGCCCTAAATTGTAATCATGAAATTGTGTGCCCTAGCTCTGCTCTATCAATCTGCTTCATTCAAACCCTTCTCCTATGGGGATACAAGCTTCTCCAATACACAGATATGCCTTTCATGCCTAGTTTCACCCTCTTCGCACCTTGAATCACTTACTCAACTCTTCACACTTAGGTCTTCATCGAATTCTCTAGTTGCAAGGGTACAAATGAATTTACATCTCGTCCTTATATAGATTTTCAATTTTTGATGCATTAATTACTCCTTCACCTACCAAATATTTCTCATTTATTGCTCAATTTTTTCATTTCCATAGAGTACATCTTCGCGCCACAACTATAACCTTCTAGCGCGCCTTCCTACCTTTTTGTCATAGAATTCTCTTCAGCACATGCTATAGCACATGAGTACCTCATCACTACACCTTCTTTTGGTAGTTATCATGGCTACCGCTTACCTCGCGTTATACTTTTCCTTCATTCATCTCCATCCTTGGTTACTTTTGAGAAGCAATCCTTTGTAACTCACCTTTAGCAGCCTACTTCCTCAACATCCACAACATTATACTTGGGAGTCACCAACAATCCACTCCATACTAAAAGTATGTGCAGTCGTCTATGCATCAACATGCTTCATATTGTAGTTAGCTTCATGCACGCAAGTGAACTTATTACACAAAAAAATGAACTAAATTGACAAAGTATAGTGATGATGAAAGAAACACATTAAGGAAATGCAAAAAGGGAAACCTTAGTCTATCTGGCAACACTACCTTATCACAAACACCAAGAAGACTTATTTATAGTAGGGCTTCAACCTACTCCCATTAAAGTAACCAAGAAGCTGTGTTCCGTCAATTTCTTCTAACTAGCAAACACCTGACTCAAGTATGTGAGTTATAACATACAGTCCCAACCAATGCACCTTGAGCTTCCTTGGATGGCACAAAAACTTAGAGTCATATAGAAGTACCATTTATTTGACCACAAGTTTCTTATCCCTAATATGCCTATCATGCCATGCTTTCTGGTGTGCTTTCTCCTGTTTCTGACTCCATCGTGTTATGGCCCGATGATCATCTAGTTAAACCATGTTCTCAATCCATTCTTCCAAATCTTGTTCATCAATTAGACCTCCAGCGCACGTAATGTGCAAAGAAGGTAACATACATTCTATAGGAAGAACAACTTCCATGCCAAACACCAATTGAAAAGGTGTGGCTTTGTTCAATCTCTTATATGTTGTTCAGTAGGCCCAAAGAACAAAAAATACTTTTTCATCCCAATCTTTTCATCCCACATCACAAATCTTGGTCAATGTGTGGCTCAAAATCTTTTTGAAAGCCTCAGCAGTTCTATTTGCCTGAGGATGATAAGGTGTAGTCTTGTGGTGGGAAACCTTAAACTCATCTAACAGAATCCAGATTGTCTCATTTAAAAAATGGGTGCCCCTATAACTAGTTAAACTTAAAGGAAAACCATACTTGGTAAGAAAATTTTCCCATAAGAACCTTGCTGTTGTAGCCACTGTACAGTCCTTCGTAGGTGTTGCTTCTACCCATCTCGTAAGATAATCTGTACAAGTAATGATATAGCATGATCCAGTCCTACGTGCAGCTGGTGAAATAGGCCCTACGAAGTCTATCACCTATTTCTCAAAGGGTTATGCACTTGTAATTGGTCGTAAAGGAATCTCACCCCTCTGTTTTGGTCGACCTAGACGCTGACAATGGTCACATGCCTTACAATACTCCTTACAATCCTTATACAACATTTCCCACCACAAACCAACAAGTAGGATCTTTCGCGCTGTAGCATCACCTGCATAGTGGCCACCTGCAATACCACCATGGGATTCCTCTATTATATCATTTTGTTCATGCTCTAATACACAACAATGTAACACCTCATCTCTGCCTAACTTGTATAAGTCACCACTGATTAACATGAATGGTGCCGCGCGTATAGCAAGTTACTTTTTCTACAAGGACCTCATGCCTTTTGGTGCCATCCCCATCCTTAGGAAGACAACAATGTCCTCTAATTCCATTGGCATGCATTGTAACCTATAAAACTATGCATCAGACATGGTCTCTTCTATTGTTTGTGCTTCTTCACCTGATTGAACTCTAGACAAGTGATCCGGTCCAGAATTACTTTTCCCTAGTTTTACCACAACTATAAAGTCAAAATCTTGAAATAAGAGTATCCATTTACATATGTGCCCCTGTAAGACGGGATTTTTCACCAAATACTTCAATGCCATATGATCTGTATAAAACAAAAAAGGTGCGGCCTATAGATACTGTCGAAATTTGTGTAAGGCATATATCATGGACAAAGCCTCACGCTCTGTAGTGGTATAATTCTATTTTGCAGGGTACAACTTCCTACTAGAAAAAAAAATGGGATGATCAACTATACTTTCTCTAGGTTGAGATAAGATAGCACCAATGGCCATGCCAGAGGCGTCTATGTGAACATGAAAAGGTTTATCTCATGAAGGAAAGTGCAAGATAGGTGCGGTAGTAAGTTTTTTCTTCAATATCTCAAATGCGCACTGCTGCAACTCCCCCTAATAGAATGTACCTTTCCCCTTGAGTAATTCTTCCAAGGGTGTGGCAACTTTGGCATACCCTTTTATAAATTTCTTGTAATACCCAGTATGAACCAAAAATCCATGTACCTCACTCTGACTAGTGGGTGCTTTCAAGCCTAAAATGACTGCAACTTTAGCTGGATCGACCAGAAACCCTCCCTTACATATTATGAGTCCTAAAAGTATGCCAAAGGGAGTAGCAAAGATGCACTTCTTGATATTTAATGAGATACTCAACTATCTACATCTTTCAAACATTAAGCATAGATTGTCACAATGATCCTCAATTAGCCCATAAACGGTCCAATCATCAAGATAGACCTGCAAGAAGTTGTGAATAAAATCCTTGAATGCTTACACCACTATCCTTGAGAATACAACAGGTGCATTATTCAATCCAAAGGGCATCACAGTATAGGTAAAGCTTCCCCATTCAGTAGTGAAGGTGGTATTTTCTTAATCTTCCAGGGAAATCCTAACCTGATGATACCTTAAGAACCCATCTGTAAATGAATATATCTCGTGCCCAGCCACTCCTAATATTTCCTTTGTGAATGGCATAGGGAAAGCATCTGTAACACATGCTACATTCAACTCTCTATAATCAACACAAATTCAAATCCTACCATCCTTTTTGATACTTATCACCATAGGACTGACCCATTCTGACTCATCCAATGGTCGAATGATCCCAGATTTCAACATCTTGTCAATTTCCTCCTTTACTTTCTCACACAAATTGGGATTCATTCGATAAGGTATCTTCCTAATAGGGCACACACCTTCCTTAAGATTTATCTTCATTTCACCAAGTTATTTATGCACGCATTTAAGTTCATGGTATCCTCTTGGGAATAATTCCTCATAGTCTCGAAGTAACTCTATGATCTTTACCACTTCTGAATCTGACCAGTAATCCCCAATTATCACTTCCTTAGGTTCAGCTTCTATGCCAATATTTACCTTTGTTGTCTTCATAGGTTCATGATATATGCGCGTATCTACATCCACATTGTCTAACACCTCACGTGATCCATGTGAATGATCAAATTTCAAGTGCTCAACTTTCTCATCATCAATTATGTAAACCAACTTCCCCTTGTCTTTTTCCAGAGAAGTGCACTCAAGTAGTATGGTATCATCTACTTCTACCTCAAAACACGCCCCTGTCTCTGTCTCACCAAATAATTCTTGAATAATTTCTTCCACTTTCTCACTGTCTCCCATGGTTAAGCACTTGATAAAGCTTAAAGCCTTGTTCACTGGTGGTGTAGATGAGAAGAAGTCAAAAGTTTGGATCATCCCTGTAGTCAAATTCTACCAATTTCTAGTGTCGTGATGTAATTCAACATATACATACCAAACACACACGTAACCATGTAGAGTAGAATAAAACTGATGCACCCAAAGTGAGGGCGGTAATGCTTCTTGTCCTGTTGTCCAGAGTCTCTCACACTACTAGATATGATGCTGAACAAGTTGATCACCATGATAAGGGAAAATATTTGTAGGTGCATTACTTCTTGAAAACCTGGTTGATAAGGCGGTCCCAATCTCTCCCCATTCCAAGAGATTATCCCTGTGAACCACCCACTAGTGCACCACTGCCCCACGTAAAGTATATGATAAAATATCTCATCTTTTAATCTGGTCAGCCTAGTTTGCCTCCATGGCTTGCAAGAATCTAGCTAGATATTCGGATCCAGTATATCGGGGTATTGAGTGACCTATACATCAGACAGAGTGAAAACCCTTTTTGCAAGCAACCACAAGCTTAACTTCGTGCCCCACCAGTTCATAAGTACCATGAGCCCAATTATCACAAGCAATAATGGTAGTATCGTTGATTGATTGAGAATATTCCCAATGAAGGATTCCTTCCTTAGATGGCTCATTGACCTCTGGGTCCTGAATAACGCGTATATAAATTCTGTTCAAGTCTTCTTCACTCAAAGGTTTCACATATGGTATGGATTTCCCATCTGTCAACGGTATTATGACCCTTTCCTCCTTGTTCTCGAAGCTGATATACCCCTTGTTAAACCTGAAATCAACATTGTTTGCATAACACCAAGGGCACCCAAGCAAAGCTGAGAAGCTATCTGCTTCTGTAAGTGCTACCACTTCGAAGTCTCCTATGAACTTGGCCCCTTGTATAGTGATAGATTCATCCTTCAAAAATCCTATGGGATTAACTTTTGTTCTATTTTCCATGAACAATACATTAGATGATGGCTACAATGGAGGTCTCCCCATTTATACCCATGCATCCAATGTAAGTACATTCACTTCCACACTTGTGTCAATCAAAATATTGCTCAACAACCAACCATCCACAACAACATTCAAAGTGATCTCCTTGTTGTAGTCAATGCTATAAGGGGGGGGGGGAGATTCACATGGAGTATTTGTCTTCCAGTCTCAGTTCCCACACATGGAGTATTCCCCTTCAACCAATTTCCCAATAAAGGAATAATATTCTCCTGGTGCAACATTCTACATACCTCTTTGATGTCATCAATATCAGATGGGGCCTTTTCTGTATCCTTATGCTCCAACTTCTGAGACTGCTCTTTCAAACAATGTATTTCACCTTGAAGGTTTCTAAGGACCTCCATAGTTTCCTAATAGACTTCTTTCCAATGAGTTGGATCTAGATACCTAGCATGCAAAATCTCCTCCCTAGTGATTTTCAGCTTCTGTTGCAATACCTCTTTCGCGCGTGCCGCCTCAGCCCATGTGGTTATCTTGACTGTTACTGCCTTGGGTTCTGGTGTTAACTTGGGCATCCAATGATTCTCTACCACATGTTGGATTCTAACCATCCCTGCACCTTTGTTTTCTTGCTTGTGCTACTTACTAAGATGCTTATACAAGTCCGTACACTCTTCATAACTATGCCCCTTTCCACAAAATGAACATGAAATATTCTATGGGTATTCACACCTATAATGGTCAGGTTAGACACATGTATAGTAAGTTCCTCAAGGGAATTCACCTCTTCCCCCACCTCAACCTCGTCCTCCATATCTGCATCGATATCCTCATCCTCTTCCATGACCTCCTTCAAATCTTCCATCATTCTTGTCATAGCACGCTTGATTATAATCCCTATCTTGATGCTCATTCTTTCCTTTAGAACTATCAGCCACACTTGCCTATTACACCCCAATATCAATGGCATCATGGATTTGGCCAATCAATCTACAATCTTTAGTATCATGGGTCATGGACCTAAAAATTTTACAAAAAGAGGACACATTCTTCCTGATCATGCGTTGTAGTAAGGGGCAGTGACTAGCATCATGATTCAAATGGAAAATATTATAGTCTAACAACAGTGAATGTATAGATCTGTGAGGTAAACTATCCTTGGTGTGGCCTTCCACTTCATAATCTGTACACCAGATTCCTGAGCGCGTCTCATGAGCTAAGTTTGCTAATAATTTCTCTAACTGTTTTGCCATAGCTGCTATCTGAGCCTCCAAGAATGGACTAACTCCAGTGTCAATACTCCCAACTTCCTCAACGCGTAGAGCTACTTCTAATTCTTTGCGTGGGTTGGTATAAGTCTTATGTGACAGTGCTCTTCGAAATGGAGTAATCAATCCCCTGACAAACCATTGTGCATGCTGACTTGCATGTATATCATAGGAGAGTTTGGATAGAAGTGTTTTAAAATGGGCATCATACTCACGTACACTTTTAGTAGTGCCTTGCTTTATATCCTTAAGTGCGCTTATACTCTTCTACTCAAACTCCGGGTTATGGAACTATTTTAAGAAAGCATCTTTCAATGCTGCATAATCAATACAAGTTTGATTGGGATCAAACTTCCTATACCAGCTGTGCGCGTACGTGTAACATAGTAGCAAATTGACTTGCCTTGCGCTTAGAAGCTATGCTACCATTCACGCACCACAATATTTCACACATATGAATATGTTCAGCAGCATCCTTGATACCTTTGTACTCTAGGAGATGAAGACACATCTCCATATAAATGTTCTGGGGTTACTGCGGGCCTTGACCACCTGACCCAGAACCTCCTTGGTTTCCTACCTCCAAAACCACTTGAACCACCAGAACTAGAACTACCCATACCTCCCGATCCTCCTCCTGAAGTTGGAATAGGGCCCATAGATGCACTCCCCTGTTTCCCAATAGTGGTACTATACTGGACCCCTATAGTCTGTGAATTAGTCCCAGTTCCAGAGGTGAATCCCACATTTGGTGCGCTCATATTCTGTGCAGATGATGAGCCTAAAAACGTACCCCCAAAGAATAATGAAGCTATTTGTGCTGCCATTGATGTACTTGCTGTCTAACTTATTTATGCTCTTTCACTTCCTGAATGAAAACTTTGTTTACCTGTTGTACTAGATACTAGAAAACCAAGTGCAAGGGCTAGGTCAACAGGTTGGCTTAGATGCACACCCATGGCCCAGGTCATGTCTGCTAGCGTGCTTCCATGTGAGACTGAAGATGGTTCTCTGTCATGTTTTCCTAGATGGGAGAGTTCTTAATGCTCTAGCTCTTCTTCATCCTCATGAGCCTCAAATCCTTCACGAGCCATCTCTCTCCACAACGCCATCCATTCAGTAACTTCTTACTTCTTCCATAATTCCCTCTCATGCACCTCATCATACTTCCACCACCTCTCTTCCCTCTGCCATGCTGCCACTAGGTCTACCATCTTTCACTAATCCTATTCTTGCCCCCACGTGTGGAGATTTTTAACTTGCCATGGGCTTATCTTCCAAGTTCAACGTTACCATCAGTATCTTGATTGCCAGTGGAATACCTTACAAATACATCCCTCTAGGATATCGTAGGAACTGGAACTCAGCTACCTCTAGGCACGAATAAGTCAAAATTGAATACTCCAAAATATAGCTGTTTAGAACACCATGAAACCAGGTATCTACCGTGTGAGTCCAGATCAAGTCAACATCATATAGTGTTTGAAATTCCTCATGTGTCCAAACAAGTGTGTGATACCTCCAATTCCACTTAGATGCATATGTAGTTAACCACTCGTATAATTCTACGGGAAATATAGCAAAGAAGCTTTCATACAAACTGTCATGCAAATTCTTCTCTACCCAAGTGCGTGTGTTAAATCCAGATCTAGTGCTAAACCTTCATGTGTATTCTTCCTCCAAATCATGAATCCACTCTTCAACACTTGCCAAAGTTAGCCAGTATGTCTTCATCACGAACCATCCTAAAAATAACTGAAAAAGAGGTCCCGACAATAGAACTAATGATGTAGCCTAGAATTATCAGTTAACACCTAGTTGTGCTGGCACATCACTCAGCACAGGTTGAGGACTCACCCAAAGCATGCCAAGGTACTAGGTCCCTCTTTAGGGTTGTTGTATCAGGATGGTAGTATGGTGAAATGATAAGGACATAGAGTTAGAAAGTAAGCCATCATTACACAATTATACTGAACTAGATCTATAAAGGCATGCATTTAAATATAAATCATCAAGAAATCAATAGCATGCAATGATAACACATATAAGACACTTTGGTTCAGCCAATACTCTTCATATATTACACATAACAACAATAAAGAGGCTTGATAAAATAACAGTCATGCATGCATGGATTTGTTACAATTATCTAGTCTCATGCACTCATGAATATTTAACCATTCAACATGATATATCAACTAGGTGATTCAACTAAAATATATAGGGTGGGGAACTTTCCCTTCACTGCTAACTATGCCAAAAATAGGTCACACGCTAATAATAGCCACATGCCGTTTACAATTATAGCCATACATGCAAGTATGCTATCTATAGATCACTTACAATTAACTAGAGTGATGAATCTATTCTTGGATTACTTCCATGCAAGAGTGCTTTGATATGATCCTCGAAATATAGAAAAAGCATGGTGCGCAAGTCTCAGCATCGCTTTGTGTGTTCCACACGCCAGCCTCTGAAAATAGATTTGATCTAAAAAATTGGGTAAGTCCCGAAAGTCTGACTCTGCACCTCCGTACGTGTAACATCCTCATTTTAGACAATAGAACAAGGCAAATTTTTTTTTTTTTTGATAATTGCATACTGGTTCTAAATACATAATTTAGAACTCACAATTCAAATAACCATTTATATAACAGACAACCATATGCAGCTGTAATGACTCGGAGTACCTCCGATCTATTCATTCCATGACTCGGTAATCTACCGATCTATTCATGAGTAATAAGAGCCGGTGTTTTTATTTAACACATTACTCTTGCGGTTCTCTTCCCTAATCTGGGATTCAGAATGCTCTGTCCAAGGAATCTAACTGAATAATTGTTACCATTATTCATCGGCATCTCATCCCTTAGACTAGGTGAATTAGGACAACGCAATCAGCAGCTTGCGATACTTTGGCCAAAGATTTGAAACATACTGTTCATGTCTCGTATTCCTTAACGGCATACTCGTCAATCTGGAATACGTCCTTCACCCCATTCATATGTTATATAGAATGTCTTATACTGACTACTGTCAGTCCTTCCTTTCACAACTGAATCACTCGGAGGCAGATTAACAAGGTGATAATGTTATATGGATGACCACGAGGATTAGGGATATGATGACATACTGGTTCAACCTTGCAGTTCAACCAGTGTGTCATGATACCCCGAATCTCCTAGGCAGCCTTATAACATGACCACGTTCTTAATCGGTCCTAGGGTAACTCGTGTGAAATCAAGTGTAAATCTTAGCGATCAATGCAAAGGGTGTCACCATAAGTCATCTGCATTATTGTAACTTCAAGAAGATCCTAATCTTCTCAGAGGTACAACTCTGCAGTTGACTTATGTCGTCAACCTTTAAATCCGCCTCGAAAAGATCTACTCAGTAACAAGCGTTACGCACTTGAGTTTAAATCACTTTTAAAGACTTTTTCCTAAGTTTAGCCTTTCCAAATCCCTGGATTCTTTGTCTTAAGACGACCCTCCTCTATTAAAACCCATTACATGGTAGAGGTATTACGGTCAAGTTCCCATCAAGGAGTCATTAGAATACACCTGATTCTAAAGCAACAGAATCGGACAGTATCTCATAACCTTTGCTTGAGATTGCCAACTGAACTCCATTTGATTGAATATCAGTTCTCTTAACTGAATTTATATCATACTTTCTAGTATAAAGATATAAATGATTAAGAATCCAATTTAATATTGTCCTGTCATACTTAGGACTAGGGATTAGTAATTTAATCCAGTTTGTTTAGCGTTCTCTTTAGGCTCATTTTTAACCTATCTTCTAGAAAGACAATTATTTAAATCCAATATTGCTTTTGCTAGAACAAATTAGAACTACTAAACACTCATAAGAATTCAATCTCATTTTCATGCAAGCTTTCATTGTCAATCACAAAAGCATCCATATTATACAATGATAACAATGCCCCTTCGTTACATAAACCGAAGGAGGTCAACTTTCAGAAATAGAATACAACACATAAGTATCAAACACTTATTTCCATTCCTTTCAAAACTATACAATTACATTTTATGCAACAGCATACTTGATACAATGCTTAACAGAAAAGAAACATCTTTTCACATATAGTACATCTATAAAATCAAGCTGTAATTCATTATAAATCAAATAAACAATCTGATCATCCTGTCAGATCTGCATTGCTTTTACCTCTTACGGCAACCATCTGCAAAAATAGTCAACATGAGTCAGTTCAATGAACTGAGCATGATAAGCACTAACTTTTAAAACAATTGCAATCCATCAATTGTTTTCATTAAACACCCTGTTTAAATGAGATCAAATATCCAAATAAGTAAACATATTCAGACTATGTCCTTGTAATACAAAATGATTACAAATATGTAACTCTATCATTGTTACAAAAATAGTCTTAATCACTTTCTAATATTTCATCAAATATTAAAAATCAAGGAACGAATGTATACAAACAATCATTGAATCCAAATCACAACATTGGTCAGATTGTTTCATTCTTCCAAAAGGGAAATAACATAACAATTCGGGATTCTACCAAAACGCTACAAAACAATTTCCCACTGTTAGACAAATATCAACAAATATGAAATAAAGGAAGAGAAAGAACCAATCCATTCATACTTCCTTTCACATAAATTCATCACTGTACCATCTTCTCCTATGGAAACATTTATCCAGTATATAAATGAACAAGTTAGACAAGCCGCAAGCAAGATCGCTATTCTAAATCAAGAAATAGAAACACAACAAAACTCCTGTACAGCAACTAACACATCAACAATTCATGTATCAACCCTAAGCCCAATGCTAGTTCCTTTTACACAGTAAGGCTTTGACACAAGTTGTAAACAAGAAACTACAAGCGTATCGCTGTAAACAACAACCTTATTGCATCAAGCAATTTGAGGTTTCCTAGAGACTATGCTATGTTGACCACACAGTATTTCCAAATCATGCTCAGTCAAATCGGACTGATTAAATGGAAAAGAACCTAGCATACTTATTCTTGCTCAGTCAAAATCGGACTGAAGTAAAAGAAGGGAATACAACCCATCGATCCTTACCTTGGCGCATGCAAGTCTTAGTGTGGTATTCGCGACTTACCCAAACAAGGTCAGAACACGAAACAGTCATCCATACTCAAGGATCTCAAACAGTGACAAAGACAGTGTCCAATGTCAAGTTCAGAAAGAGACAGAAGTACCAGCTACCTTTCCAGAATTCCAAATGATTCAAACGGAGGTAACAATTCAAGCAAATGCATATGAATTCATACTGATATTCATCAACGAAGCATAATAAGAATCAGACGAACAAATTAATCTCTGATTTCAAACCAAGAACCCGACTGAACTCTGCCAACCTTTTTACACAAATTTGTACAGGTTGAAGACGTACATGATCACCTAAGAATCTGTGCCACAAATTCCCTGAAACACGAAGGAATTCTAATCGAAATAACAAGATCGAAAAACATGTTATTCCATTAAGTCGCTGGCACATAAAATACCAACAACTTAACTATATTCGGCTCAAATGTAAAATGAATCATTCAATCGACTCCTTAGAGTCGTCCAAATCACAACAGTATAAATCTATAAATTCACACTGTATACTGTTAATGGTTTTATACTCATAACCATTGAACCCTACAGCAGCGTACTAAGAAATTGGTGATGATTCCTTCTATGCCAGCTATGGCAATCATTCAGAATGAAACAAGTGTAAGCAAATCAAATACCCATTTCAAGCAAGGAAATCAACTGAGCCGCTTCGAAACTTTCGAACAGCTTTCACATAGAAATGAAAATGCATACCCAGGAAGTCTTTATCCTTTAATTATTTCAAATAACAGTGGCCAAAAGACCTGTTTATTCTTACCAGGCTTCCACGAAAATCAATTCACAAAACTTATGGATGAATCTACATTCTCAGCAATAGATAGCAATATACGATTCAATCATGGACTCCACTGAGTCGATAAAATAAAGTACAGATGTATCTATATTATACACAGTCAACAAGTAATCCCGTTACCACAATAACAAGGAAAACAACTTCCGCTAGGTCGTATAAACTATGGTAACACAACAGTTACCTGTTCCTAGCAAAATTAGAAGACAATGAAAACCCAAAAAGTATCATTAAACACTGTCAACAAAACCCACGACAGAGTTTCCAAAGAAGCAATAATACTGATCAATCTTACAGTATTCTTCAAAATCATTACATACAGTTTCCACAACAAGAAACAGCGACCACAAATCAACAACATATAGTGGTCTATTCACAATACAAGTATATTCCTTGGGCTCACGCCAAACAGGCCGAGCTTTCATGCTCTTTACATATAAATATCTCATATATTTAAACCAGAAAGAATACACAAAGGAATAGAGCCACAATTCGAATTTAACAAACACCCATCAAGAGGAAATTGAAAAATCGAACCAGAAGAGATACAGTACCAAAATTTAAACAAGATCTCCATAGAAAATCCTTTATTTTCTCAAAAACATTTGAACAGAGTTGTTCTAATGAAATCACTTGAAAGACAGCAAGATATTTAAAGGTTAGGGCCTAACATGCCTATATTTTTTTTTGATCAAATTTCCGAAGCAGACCACTGGAAGAGCTCAAACTTCCTTTTCTTTTTCCAAGATAAAGCGACCAACAAAATTTCGCTATCTCCATCACATATATATCTTCCATGACAGAGAAAAGAGCCAGAGAAATTCATTCTTGCCATGCAACTCAAGGAGAACTGGTGCGAAGAACCAGTAAACAAGCAGAGAGAGAGAGAAGACCAAAATCGCGACAAACCAAACAAACCTTCAACTTCCCGTTTGCATGCCTTCTCGCGAGTTTCGAGCTCGTCTCCCTAGAACACTGAATGCCATTAAACCAACTTTCCCGCTTAAACTCAACTTCCACTGACCGCCAAAATTGGCGACAGTCCAACTAAAACTCAAGTTCATTTCCAAACTTAGCAAATTGCCACGTCTGCACAGGTTAGCCGCCGCTTAAGCCTCCGCCATGACCTGTCCCTCATCCTTATCCCCAGCATTAATTGCCATAGAAAACGCCGCCCATGGTTCGCACCCCCTTCCATAGGCCCCTTCATAATCTCCTCATTAGTTAGGTTAGCATCTTAGGTTAGAATTTAGGGTAATACCCATACTAACCAATTTACACATAGATACTAACTTAGGATGTTAACACATAGCCTAGGTCTAGATTAGCTTAACAATAATCTAACCCCTAGGTTAGGTTTTAGTTTTAGGTTACTAACCATTAATAATTCCAGTTAGGTATAACATTTTATATGCCAAGAAAAGTCCCAAAATCATGCATCTCCGAACAGGATTCACTCCTATACAGCCGTTAGGCTACAGGAATATACATGACAGAATTATTACTTGGTCCACGTCCGAGACCTTCCAGATATACCTCCATATCGGGAACCAATTCATTTCTCAAGATCAGCCTGAGTCATACTCCTGACCAGCTTAATAAATGCTTACATACCTTGCAACCTGTTCAAGGTCTGTGATCTAATTTATCACAAACATATTTAAAGCATTACTTGGATCAATTCCACTGATCCAAGTCTAGATATTATAGATGAATATCTCTATAATTCATTCCGTGATCAGATTAATATTCAGACACAAAATGAAATAAATAAAAGAGTCTAATCATATTCTGACTCAGTCAAGATCTGCAATCTGCAAGAAATTCAGTACATATCAAGCATGATTTCTGAATCGAGGAACACATCCTTTTACAAGAAATCACATATCAACACTTGTATGCATAGGAGAAAGTAACAACAGTTCAGGGTGTTACAGTACGTGACACCCTCCTATTCCTTCATGCCTTCGATCCCATCCTTTTTTCCCACACGGACTCTGTGTGTGAGTTATGCTAAGTGTTTAATCTGATCAATAAGTCATCTATATTAGTTTGGACCATCTCTGATGCTTTGTTATGCTCATTTAATTATTGTATCTCACCTTGAATATTCCTTAGAACTTCCATGGTTTCCTAATAAACCTCCTTCTGATACATAGGATTGGGGTACTGTGCATGAAGAACCTCCTCTTTAGTGATGGTAGGCTTCTAGTGTAATGCTTCCCTGGCATGTGCTGCCTCAGCACAGGTCGTGATCTTCACTTGTAGTGCCTCAAATTCTACTTCCATCTTGGGCATCCATTGATTGTCAACATCACGTTGTATCCTAACCATCCCCGTGCCTTTGTTTTCTTGCTTATGTTGCTTACTCATATGCTCATATAAGTCCGGGAACTCTTCATAGCTATGGTTTTTCCCATAGAAAGAACATGTAATATTCTGAGGAAATTTACACCTATAGTGGTTAGGAGCTCCGCATGTATAACATGTTTTGTGAGGAAAACTCACTTCTTCCACCACCATGGCCTTGCCCTTCGAATCCACCATGGTATCCTCAACCTCTGCCATGACTACCTTCAAAACATCCTTCATTCCAATCATAGCGTGCTTGATTGTGCTCTCAGTCCTAATGCTCATTCTTGCCTTTAGGGTTACCTGAAACTCTTGTCTGCCGTACGCCAATATCTATAGCATCATGGATTTGTCCAATCATTGACAGTCATCCATGTCATGAGTCATGGACCTAAAAATTTTATAGTAGCTTGAAACATTCTTCCTTATCACACGTTATAATAATGGGCAGTGGATAAAATCATGGTTTAAGTGGTATATCTCACAATCCATCAGCAACGAGTGTACTATTCTATGAGGACAACTATCCTTTATGTGACCTTCTACTTCACAATACGTGCACTAGATTCTTGTGCGTGTCTCGTGTTCTGAACTTACTGATAGTTTCTCCAACTATTTTGCCATTAATTCTATTTGTGCTTCTAAAAATAGGCTCACCTTGGTATCTATGCTTCCAACTACCTCAGTGCACAAGGCTGCTTCAAGTGCTTTACACAGATCAATGTATGTATTATGTGATAATACCCTCCTTAAAGGGGTAATCAAGCCCCCAACGAACCATTGTGCATGTTGGATTGCATGTATGTCATAAGAAAGATTTGATAACAATGTTTTAAACCATGCATCATACTCTCTAACACTTTCAATAGTGCCTTGATTAATATCATTAAGTGCACTATACTCTTCTTCTCAAACTCAGCGATATGAAACTCCTTAAGGAATGCATCCTTTAAAGGCTATATAATCTACACAAGTCTGATCAGGGTCAAACTTTCTGTACCAGTTGTGTGCGTGCCCTTGTAACATAGTAGCAAATTAGCTTGCCCTACACTCAAAAGCCATGATTCCTTTTGTGTGCCACAGTATTTCACACATATGCACATGTTCAACAACATCTTTTATGCCCCTATACTCTAGAAGATGAAGAGACATTTCCATGTAAATATTCAGGGGTTGGTGCGGACCTTGCCCACCTGATCCAGAACTACCTATATTTCACTTGCCTCCAAAACCTCTAGATCCACCTAAACCAGAGCTACCTAGGCCTCCTAATCGAGAACCTGTAGCTAGGGTTAGAGTAGAAGATGTACTTCCTTGTACCCCAACAACAGAATTGAACTATACCTTGATAGTCTGCGAAGCATTACTACTCCCAGAAGTTAATCTAAAAATCAGCGCGCTGGTATTTTATGCTGATGATACACCCAAAAAGGTAATCCTGTATAACAACAAATCTATTTATGCTACCATCCCTATGCCTCTTATAAGACTCACTCCTACTCTCCCATCACTTGAACTAGCTTGTTGACTGTTTGTTGTACTAGATGCTAAAAAACCAAACACAAGGGCAAGGTTACCATGTGGATTTAGATGCGCACCCATGGCCCAGGTAGTCTCTATTGGCACGATTCTGTGTGAGGCCGAGGGGGGATCCCTTTTCTGATTTTCTAAGATGGGGGAGTTCCTAATGCTCTAGATCCACGTCTTCTATGTGAGCTTCAAATCCTTCATGAGCCATCTCTCTCTCCTCAACACCATACTTTCTGCAATGTTACACTACTTCTCTATCTCCCTCTCGCATGCCTCATTATACTTGAGCCGCCTTTCCTCTCTCTGCCTTTCTGGTGCTAGGTATGCCATCTTTCAACAAACCTACTCCTACCCCCATGCATGGTGAGGTTTAGTTAGCCATTGGTTTACTCTCTAGATTCAAAGCTACCATCAAGATATTGATTTCTAGTGGAATGCCTTGTAGGTAAGCTCCTCTCGAATATTGTAAAAACTGAAATTCAGTTACCTCTAGACATGAATAAGTGGAAATTGAGTATTCCAAGATATAACTATTCAAGACACCATGAAACCACGTATCCATAGCTTGAGTCCAAATCAGATAAGCATCATAGAGGGCCTAGAATTCTTCTTGTGTCTAGACAAGTGTGTTATACCTCCAATTCCACTTAGATGCATAAGCAATCAGCCACTTGTAAAATTCTACTAGAAAGATAGCGAAAAAGATCTCATATAAACTATCATACAGATTCTGTTCCACCCACACATGTGTATTAAACTTATATCCAATTTTGAATTACCATGTGTATTCTTTTTCCAGATCACATATCCATTCTTCAATACTTGCTAAGGTCAACTGGTATGTCTTCATTATGAACCATCCTGAAAATAACTAAAAAAGAGGTTCTGACAACAAAATCAATGATGTAGCCTAGAATTTAGTAGTGCAAATTCAATAAAACCCTAGATGTGCTAGT
Source organism: Taxus chinensis (assembly GCA_019776745.2). NCBI lineage: Eukaryota > Viridiplantae > Streptophyta > Pinopsida > Cupressales > Taxaceae > Taxus > Taxus chinensis. The sequence goes on from CM034153.1 coordinate 233,425,402, forward strand.
ACATCACTCAGCCTAGACTGAGTGCTCACCCAAAGAGAAAAAAGGTACCAGGTCCCTCTTAGGGTTGCTGTTGCAGGATGTTATCATGATGAAGACTTAACATATATAGTTCTATTATGAAGACATCATTCTACAAAGTATACCATATCTATACCTAAGGGAGAACATAATTAAGTATTAACCATGATGAGATAAAAAACATACTAGATTCAGATACACACAAAACTAACACTTAGATTCAGCCTATATCATCCATTATAATCAATGTAATAAGTATATAAAAGCTTCATTACAATAACATTAGTATGCACGTAACAACATAATCTCATTATGTATGCATATCTCTATATATGTCAATCTCTCTTTTACTACATAGTTTACTACATATTTATAAGGGTGGGGACTTTCCCTTCACCACTTATCTAGACACATGCTATTAATAGCCATGCATTGTTTACAAAAATAGCCACACATGTAAGTGCACTAACAATAGACTACTGATAGTTAACTAATAGTAGTAGATCTATTTCTGGCTTGTGTCATGCAAAGTGCTTCATATTAGACCCTCCAAGAATAGCCAATGTATGGCATACACGTCTCTGCCTTGTTTGTGTGATATGCATGTCATCTCTAAAAATAGACCTTTATGAGTGAAAATGGCTAAGTCTCGAAAACTAAACTTCTGTTCCGCACTCGTGTTCTCCCTATCTATTTGTGCCTTTGAATATGACCTATTTTCCCACGTGGAATTCTTGTGTGCTTTCTGTCAAGTGTTCTCTGATCAACAAACATGTTGGAAGAGGATCTTGAATAAGCTGAATGGTAGGAATACCTTATGCCAAAACTTGAACAACCCACTACACCATAAAAAACCCTAAAAAAAATGCTAATTATATCAACCCTCAAGCTCTTTGTAAGGGAATTTTTATCATACATTACTCTTCAAATGATGATAGTAAAAGAGAAATTTCTCATAACCCACACCACTAAAATTTATCACATAATGAACTATAATAAGCTCTTATGCCTCATATTTTCCCTCTTACCAAAAAACCATCAAATTCATCTAATCTTGACCTATTTTTTTGGTGGCATGCCACTACCAACAAATCCCATAAGGATTGTAGGTATATTAAGAAGGGAAACCTTCATTTCTTCCTTAAACCCCAATTTGACATTGATGTTATTATAAAAATGTTATGATAAATATCAATTCCTCATGCAATCCTATGTGAACCACCAATCTAGGATCAACCATAAAAATAGCCTATCGATCACTTTGTAGGCATTGTTGAAGGGTAATATGATCATAACTACCTTAATTCAAAATATTTCAATATACCTAAAGGTAATTACTAATGTAATCCCACACATAAGCACCCCATATACAAACCCAAAAATCTTTTATCTTCTAACTAAAAACTTATTGATATATCCCATACATAATAAAATGGTGTGTATACTCCCTTGGTTGAGCCTTATCCCAAAATCACTCTTCCCTTAACTTCTCAAGCTTCTAAGTTTATAGCTATAGAATTTCCTAAGGATGATATGAATAACAATGAATTATTATTTGTGTTGATGATCCTCCCATTCTTATTAGTGTCATCATTCATGATGACCAAGTAAAACGATCCTTATTAGATGAAGGCTTATGCTATAATGTCACTTCCTTCTCTCTTATTAAAAAACTTTTATTTTCTAATAATAATCTTAAATAAATTGTCATGGATTTGACACAACCAATGAAAAACCACTTGGTTATATGTGGCCTCCTATTATAGCAGGACCCAAAACTATCTGCACCAAGCTTATGGTTCTAGATTGACCTATTTGTTACAATATTTCCTTAGGCATAACTTGGACACATAACATATGCATAATCAAATCATATGGGTACTACTTCCATAAATTCATTCATAACATCCAACACTATACACATGATATCAGTCCCCACCCATGGGACATGCATGTAATCTTATCCAGTAATCCCTTCCTCATTCCCATTACTCATATATGCATAATGTAACATATCCCAAGTTCTATGACTACAAACCAATGCTCAATGTTATTCTTACTGAATCAGATGATGATGAACCTAATGAACTACAAAAAAAAAATTAATAAAAAACTTGGTACCACAATTCATCACTAATCGGATTCCTCCAATTATTTTACCCAAGGATTGGTTTCCTCCTATATTAGAATGTGAGGAGCCTTGATGTAATGAATCCGAAAACTCCTTCAACCTTAGGTAATATCTCTTCAAATATAATTAACTCATAATTGCTAAACTATTTCATAATTACCCACCTATTTCTCCTCAATATTTTAGTAATTTGGGAATATCTACCAAAGATTCTTCTTTAAAAATTATTACCCCTAATGAAACTAACACACCTACATGCAACATTCATCCCTCCTATGATTAGTATTACATAATGTCACAAGCACAATCTATAAATCTCTATGTACTTCATTATCAAAATATCCTCGCTAGAATACACATACATTTAGCCACAATAATATCATGATTAATAATTATTTTGGGGCATCTTCATGATGCCACTTATTTCAAGAAACCATATTTTGGGATGCTTCAAATTTCCCACCCTCTGATTATGCTAAAATGTAATATCCTATCCTAATCTAATGCAAGTTTACAATAAATAAATGAGTAGTAAAATAAGTGAAATACACCCAAGTAGCTAAGCAATGAAAATGTAAAACCCTAATGTACAAAGAGTGTTGGAAGAGCCTTAGTTGATTTGGGTATATTATGGACTTGTGTCGTAATGGAGACTTGGTTGAATAGGAATGGGAAACCGTCACACATGAGCTTGAGAAAATGTAGATCTAAGTTGTCTGGTTGTACTGAGGTGCCTAGAAAAAGGATTGGGGCACCTAGGGCACCCTGGTATGTAATATGGGCACCCTAGACTGTGCAAGAGGTCCGAAAGCCAATTCTACAGGGTCACCAAATAATGCGAAGCCTTCATTGCTTGTTGCGTGTATGTCACACCTAGCTCGCTAATGTCATTGTAAACCTGTAATGAAGAATCACCTGCAAAACCCCAAACATAACATCAAGACTGTAAAAAAATAAATATGCAAATGAAGGGGTTAGACTGTCCTCTGATGCCACAATGGTGGTATTATAGCTGAGCGCTACACTACATCTCAAACCCAATGTAGTTCTGTGTGTGTGTATAGAAAATTAAGCCCTTGGTTTCTCTTGTGTGTGTCACACTTTGTGAATAGCAAGAAAGTAGATAGATGTAGAATGTAATATAATGTGTGCATGGAATAGAATGAACTTCCCTCCTATGAAGTTTTATGTAGAATAACTAGCCCTTGTGTCTCTTGCGATGGAGTTAGATGGATATAAATGGAGCTCTTATATGCCTTGATGGATGCAACCTTAGGTGGTGATAAATAGTGCTTTGTTCTTGGTCCTTTATTATGATCACATAGCTTTATATTTATATGATTCCTTCACTTGAATTTCATAATTAACCTTGAAAAGGATGACTACCAAAATGATAAGATGCTCAAATGGCTAGAAAGGACCCAAAGAGTGATATTAAAGTACAATGGGGACAAGAGCTCCTAGAGGGGACGACTGGCACCTAGCACTAGCATCATGGCTGGGTGCTTTAGTGTCTAAAAAGGATGAAAAATGCCAAATATTAAAAAGACAATACTGAGAAAATAATAGGTGCAAGATTGAAAGTAGCAACAAAAAGCAAAAGAAAGGTGGCCAAAGACATGGGTTAATTATTACTTTTCTTACTTAGGAAGCACATGAATAGTAGTATGTAATCAAGACTAGGATAATTACCCTAAAGCATGTGTGATTTTGTGTCTACATTTCCCCCCACTTTAAGTTGGCATGAGCAAAAATGCTTAGTAACATAAAGTACATACAAATGTGTACCTGATAACCATGTAGATTGATGATAGAAAGGCATGTCGAGGGACTAGACAAAGTGTGGAATGATAAAAATGATGAAGTGTGGATATTAAGGAGGAGAAATGTGTAAAGACGGTGATGAAAATGAACCTAACGGTAGAAGTGCACAAGTGTAGATGTTGTAATGTACTTGTTGTTGAAGTAAATGTCATTTTTGGTTTGTGTTATGTTGTTGGTTGTTGATGTTGACTACTTGACTTCCCATACAAACATACTTGCAAAAGAGAAGATCCAACAAGTAGTAAAATGTTCATGTATATGTGTCAAAACATGTGTAAAAACATGCATGTATGTAAAAAACATGTTATTAAAGTATTAAAATGAAAAAGGAACATGTGTACCTGATTCTGTGATGAGGAAAGAGCGTGTGAAAAGGATCCTGTCTGTGATTTCAATGCGCAAGATTTTTAGGAAATCTCACGCCAATGAAATGGAAGAAGTCGTAGGGAGGGAATTTTTTGGTTTCATCCTCTAACCTTTAACCGATTCTTAAGTTGTGTAGAGACATCCATGTTGCATATGGTGTGTATAAATGCATCCGATGCTAAGGACTGTCTTCCCTAGTGTAGAAATTCAATGTGTATAGAGTTTATCCTGTAGACTTTGATGAACTACTCAATCAGATTGCTAAGTAATATCTTCCCTATATAAGCCATGGTCTATAGAGTATCTAAAGACTATGATGAATTTTCTAACTGTGTGATATACCTCTTAGTCTTAGGGAATCCAAGAAAGGGCGTTGAGCTCAAGGACCCAAGTATGATTCTGAGAACTACCCGAAATCCAAAAACTATACTGGTACTGGCATTGTGTTGTACCATGTATACTCTGTATAGATGTCTGTATAGGATTATTGATTCACCCAAATTATGCCCCCCTCATTTGGGGGTGCATGTGACATCGCTGAATGAGCATGTGGCCCAAAAGAGGACCAAGCATTGTGCTAAAATTTTTCCCTGCAGGGGGAGGGAATGTGCTTTCTAGAAACCAAGGCACACGCAAACAAGTTACTGGAGAAACAAGTTTTAGTACAAGAAAATAAAAAATTGCATGTATAAGATAAAATGTAAGCTAACGTAGATAATGTAGTAAGCTAATATGTAAGATTGATACATGTAAATAGGTAAGAAGACAATCTAGACTACATGAAAAATGGGTTACAAACATAGGATGTCACTCACGGTGTCACGAGACAATTAAGGCCATAGTGTCTACAAGCAAATCAGCGAGCATACAAGATAAAGGGAAATAGCCCGTAAACAACCCACAATATCATGACAAGCAAAAGTACAAACAGTGTAGTAGAGACCACCATGGAAACAAATCTAGTTCTACAAAATGAATTTTGTACATGAAACACCTATTAGCATGTTAAAAACATAAAAAGTATATCGAAATCATGTATAATATGATAAAGCGGGGTGCTATGAATACAAAATGACACAATAATCACATGTAGTGTACTGAAAGCGGATGCCCCCAAGAGCCGTTATGGGACCAGTAATAGGTATTGTGCACCAAGCATCTGTGTTACATGTAATGGATCTGTAAAATTTGTGATCATAACTAGAAATAAAAGTTAACTGCGCATGTGTGTATGATAAAAATAATGACATACAAGACAGTTTTTCTAGCATGTGTAATAAATATGAACATGTAACAAGTAAACTGTAAGTAAGAGTAAATGCAACCAAGATATACAGTATGTTGTGAATGAGGTGAAAAAAAAATGCAAAGTGAATGATAGGAGTAACATGCCCCCCGAATGGATGTGGATTATATGCAATTAGGTTCATTTATTTATTCCCCCTCAGTCAGTCAAGAATGAACCGTAAAATGAGAGCGCATCATGAGGAAATGGTTGAAGTATGTGTTGTGTGTAACGTGATGCAATGTATGCATAGTGATGATGTGCAACATAGAGATAAAGCATGCAAATGTGTGATAATATAGCCAAAAGAAGATATCACTATGATATGAGTAGGAGAAGTGATAATGTAGCCTATAACATATATCACTAAATGATGATAAGGATAAGTGATGATGTAGCACAATGCATATATCACTAAAATAAGTGACGATGTATCCTATGTGTGAATAATACGATGGATAAAAATGTCGCATGATGAGAGGATTAAATTATTGATACATAGGGGATGAGGCATATTTGATGATGTATACCGTCATTAGTCAAGTATAGACATGTGATAGATTGTGTTGTCAGGTAGTGAGTGCAGTGTGTATAATTAGATGAGTAAGATGTGTAATATGTGTAGTAAGTGTGGTGGTGAGATTTCATAGGTGTGTGAATATAAAGTGATGTGTGAAGGGAATGTGTAGTGTAATGATGTGTAAATGGCATAATAATTTAATGTGTAGAATGTGTGATGTGTATAAAGCACATAATGAGGATGACACATAATAGATGATGACGATGTATATGGATTGTGAATGATGTGAATATGTGTAATGTGTAGTGTCTAATATGCAGTGTGTGAGGTTCATATGTATAGGATTCCCTCAACATTCAGGTGTGAACCATAGCACGAGAGTGTGTCATAGGTTAGTGAGCATTGTAACGAAGATGTATATGCTACAGTCTAGGTTTTAAATGATGTGAATATAAGAAACGTGCCAATGCTAGGGGGAGAAATAAGTGTATGCCCCCAAGATGAAGTGATGAGGATCTAGTTAATGTACACTAAGCGGATCGATGTAAGGAGTAGTTTCCTTAACATAATCAGGCATAGAGTGGTGATGCTTTAGGAGCCTTGCACGGTGGTGGATTATTTGATAACGTTGTAGAAACTTGAGTAAAGGCCAAGTTCAATGATTTTAGAGTAAATTCTTAAAATGTGTAACTGTAGATGACTGAGTAGGAGGAGGTTATGTAATGAACCTTGAGTGGCGATTTCTTACTTTTATTTGGTAATGTCACCTTATCTTAAGTGGAAGATAAGTGGGGCCATCTTTAAGAGGAGGTTAAGTGCTTGAATAGGTAACACTTGATTGGATGAAGAAGACACCTCAGAAGTGATAGTATGGGGATCATTTTTGAAAACATTCCCTAAACATCCCTAAATGGTGTCAGTGCAGAAGATCATCTCGAGAGCTTTCCAATGACTGTAGAGTGCGACAAACGGACATCGGGAGCTCTAGATATGTTCGGTCAAAGTTGTCAACGGAAAGTCAACTCTAGTCAACTGGTCAATAATGGACCAATCGCACTGCGACACGTGGCGAAAAGGCAAAAGGGAGTTGTTTGTTGGTTTTCGATCGATTTGCCTATTGGGAGATGACAAATGGATTTTAGTAAGCCAATGATCATTTGGAATGCCATATATTAATTGAAAGGTTGAAATAATATGATTCTTGGTAAGGCTCACTGATATTCATTTCACAAGACATATATTAAAATGGGTATAATTAATATCCAACATCAAAGCTACGTGGATTTGATATTAAGAGATATTTCCCACGCATGTGCCCTATTTAGGGGATTAATCTCATTTGAAAAGTTCCCTAGGCATCTCCAAATGGGATTTATAGCATAAGATAAATCTTGAGGCTGGATTCCAAAATAAAATCCGCCAAAAATACAGCTAGCTTAGATATCAAAGTTTAGCCAGTGGGAAAGCCAACTGGGTCAATATTGGACAAATCCCATGTGACACGTGGCTTACCAGTTGTTTGTTCATCGATTTGCCTATCGGGAGACGACAAGTGGATTATATGCTATTGGTGTTAATTGGAATGTCATTATATTAATTGGGTTGAAATTATATTATCTTGATAAGACCAGTATTCCAATTCCACGCCTATATTAAACTTACTAATGCATATATTAAATTTCCACGCCACATTTCTAAACCATATGTGGAAATGCTATTAAAGGTAAGGTATAAACAGCCCACAAAAACAGGGATATACATGCGCCCTATTTGGGATTAATCCATTTCAAATGCTAGGGCTCCACATGGGATTTATCCCATCCAAAATAAATGCTTAATCTATTTAAAAGGAAAATCCGCCAAAAATAGAGGCCGCTGGGATTTGATCCCCTGACCTCATGGGTCCAAGTCAATCCTCCAACCAACTCGCCTAGGGGCTTGGGCGCACTATAAAATGAGGCGCTTCAACTTATACTAGAGGGTACACAGGTCTGTGTAAGGGGCTTAAGGACCAGATTGCAGAGAACGCCATTTTTGAAGGCCGTGCACTCAGATTGGGCTTTCGGAGTAAAAATATGAAATGTAGAGAATTCTGAGACGATTCCAACGATATAAGGTTTGATCTTTTTTGATGATTTTTAACCTGTTTTTGGAAGCTTTGAATGCAGATTTTAACAGGGATCTTCAGGACAGCCAGTTGGAAAACACGAATTTCAATGCACTTCTAGTCCGAATTGTGACTTGGTGTAAACATGAAAAGTGTTCAGAATTCAGATCTGATCTCAGAAATATTTTTTTTTTCATGGAATGTTTTTAAATCTCCATTTGTAGGTGTTTTTCTAACACAGTTGCAGGGAGATCACATTGTGAAAACACTGTAGGAGCCACGGATCATTCTTGGGACAGTTTCTGCTATTTTTCAGAGTTCTTGGGACATTGATCAGCTCATTTGCAGGTTTTGATTCATTATTGGTTGTTTGTAAGGGTTATTGTACTTGCAATTCAATATTATTAATGGATCGGTTCAATCTGAACCCGGGGACGTAGGAATTCCGAACCCCGTAAACAATCTCTTTTGTTATCTGAGTATTTTCAGTTTTTCTGATTATTTATTTGCTACACAAGTTTTCCGCACTTCTATGAATGCAAAATAATCAGAATTTAATCAATTTGTGGATTCAAGAATACTTAAAATTGGTTAAAAAAATCACGATCTTTGGAAACTTATAAAGTGATAAAAATACACAATACGTTTGCAGATCAAGTTTGGTATCAGAGCAGTTAGATTGCCGGATTAGCTTCTAATTGTGTTTGGCTTCAGTTTCAATATTGATTTCAGTTTTCAGTGTGCAGAAATTTTGGGGCTTGTTAATCTTCTTTTGCAGTGTGCAGTTTTGGAAGTACAGGTTGTGTTTGCAGGAACAGGGAATCATGGGCAAGTCATCCAAACAAGAGCAACTGGATGAGCTTGAAGCCATAAACCGCCAACTCCAAGAAGAAAACTCTTTCTTGAGAGCTAATTTTTATTCCTTAGAAGAGGAAATAGTGCGGTTAAAATCTGAGCCACAATCCTCTATAACCAAGAAAGAGGAGTATGTCAACAAGATGCTTGAAGAGAGCAAGAAGTTGATGGGCTTTGTGAAAGAGTTGCAGGAAGAAATACGGACCAAGGATGCCCTCTTGGAAAAGCTGCAACAAGGTGAAGACAAGAAGGAAATGCCTTCCAAATCAGATGCAGGTACTATGACCGAATGCACTGTAAGTTGTTCACATTTTAATTCTTCCTCTCATTCAGTTTCAGATGTTCCTTTGGGTCAGTTTGAAAAACACACTAAGGGAATTGGGTCTAAGCTAATGGTTAAGATGGGATTTAACGGAAAGGGCCTTGGTAAAAATGGACAAGGTGATGCTAACCCAATACAGGTAGAGGATCAGCCTCGGTTTGCAGGTTTGGGTTACTCTAGTGGGAAAATGGAAATTGGAGAAAGTTCCAAAGCAGCTGAAGGAAGACAAGCTTCCAACAGCCAAGGATCTACACCACTAGAATTGCAGGATTCGGCCATCAGGAGGAACAATGAAAGGTGTAAGAAAACAGGTAAAAGAGGTAATCAGATTCCACCTCCTTCCACTTACACTAAAAATAGCACTAAGGGAAAATCAAATCCTAAAACTTCTAATACACTCTTTCAGTTGGAACAATATAGTTTTGGTAGACAGAAATATGCTTTCCCTTGCACATTTTGTGAAGGTACTAATCATTTTGTTGCATATTGTTGGAAGAGGAAAAATTTGATTAAGAAGTTAATGCCTTTTTTGAATGATAAGGCAGGTGCTAAAGACCAATCTCACCAAGGAAAGGCGAGAAATGGCAAGAAGGTTACCTCTCCTAAACAGGGGAATCATTCTCGTAGACAGAGTTCTAAGAATGGTAAAATGGGTAAGACTCCTAAAAATAGGGAAGTTCAATTTTGTTCCCATTGTAATAGGAATGGTCATGATGTTAAGGTTTGTTGGTTTGTTCCTAAACAACAAAATTGGAAAGTTGTTAAAAAGAACAGTATTGTAAAACCAACAGTGCTAAACCTAACTAAAACTCATTATGGCATTGAGGAGGTAAAACAACCAAAATGAAAAAAACCCAAGTGATTGGTTGGGAAAAACACTCCTCAACTTTATATTTGCACTACAGTAAATTGTTGATAGTAGGCAAGCAAATTGTTTTTCAGAGCTATATTTTAGGGATTCCTGTTGATTGATAAGGATTTGTTCCTAAGTTGATATTTAAGCTTTGAAAATAAATGGAAACAGCTGAAGAGAAGATTTGAGTGATAGGTTCATCATACTCATGTTTTGTTTTCTCAGATTGGTTGGTAGTTCCATTTTTGAAAATACTATGCAGGGATAGGCATCAGTAGCATGTCTAAATTTGAAACTTGCAGTAGTAATCAGCATAATCACAAAGTGTTAGTTGAACACTAGCTTCTGTTATAGATGGGTGTTATTATCTGACTTATTTGTGATGGCGATACAGTGTTTTGGCATATTCATGTTGATTCAGTTATTGACTATAGCTATTTTTTTGGGGCGTTGATAGTCTATTATATCCTGATAGTGAATACTTGCAGTTGTTACAGTTTCAGATGGGCAGTGGGCACTAGCCTAATTGTGGGCAGTTTAGATGTCTTGTATACTGATCCGTGTTATGGAATTGTAATTCTTGGTAATCGGCCGTATCACAAAGTGACAGTTGAACACTAGCTTTCCGTAATAGAATGGGTGTTATTATCTGGTCAGTTATTTTTGATGGCATTACAGTGGGGTATGACAGTTCACAGTTGTGCGTAGAGTTGACAGGGTTGCAGCGTTTCAGTTGAACACTAGCTTAATTGGGTGTTATTATCTGATCGGTTATGTGACTAGCTAATCAACTATTTGCGTTTATTTAACCTATAATGTTATTTTGGGTTCTTGTATGTGTTTGTGCAATGCAGGAAGAGATAGCATGATTTTGTGGGTTGATACACAGCTTTTTGTGGACAAAAAGCCTTTCTCAGTGGGGAGGTGTGATCAGGGGATCATTTTTGAAAACGTTCCCTAAACATCCCTAAATGGTGTCAGTGCAGAAGATCATCTCGAGAGCTTTCCAACGACTGTAAGAACGCGACAAACGGACATCGGGAGCTCTAGATATGTCCGGTCAAAGTTCAGTCAACGGAAAGTCAACTCTAGTCAACTGGTCAATAATGGACCAATCGCACTGCGACACGTGGTGAAAAGGAAAAAGGGAGTTGTTTGTTGGTTTTCGATCGATTTGCCTATCGGGAGACGACAAGTGGTATTTTATTGCCACATTTCATTTGGAATGTCATTATATTAATTGGGTTGAAATTATATGATCTTGATAAGACCAGTATTCATTTCCACGCCTATATTAAACTTTCCATGCATATATTAAATTTCCACGCCACATTTCTCAAACCATACGTGGAAATGCTATTAAAGGCCTAAGGTATAAACAGCCCACAAAAACAGGGATATACATGCGCCCTATTTGGGATTAATCTCATTTCAAATGCTAGGCCGCTCCACATGGGATTTATCCCATCCAAAATAAATGCTAATCTATTTAAAAGGAAAATCCGCCAAAAATAGAGGCCGCTGGGATTTGATCCCCTGACCTCATGGGTCCAAGGTCAATCCTCCAACCAACTCGCCTAGGGGCTTGGGCACACTATAAAATGAGGCGCTTCAACTTATACTAGAGGGTACATGTCTGTGTAAGGGGCTGAAGGACCAGATTGCAGAGAACGCCATTTTTGAAGGCCGTGCACTCAGATTGGGCTTTTGGAGTAAAAATATGAAATGTAGAGAATTCTGAGACAATTCCAACGATATAAGGTTTGATCTTTTTTGATGACTTTTAACCTGCTTTTGGAAGCTTTGAATGCAGATTTTAACAGGGATCTTCAGGACAGCCAGTTGGAAAACACGAATTTCAATGCACTTCTAGTCCGAATTGTGACTTGGTGTAAACATGAAAAGTGTTCAGAATTCAGATCTGATCTCAGAAATATGATTTTTTTTCATGGAATGTTTTTAAATCTCCATTTGTAGGTGTTTTTCTAACACAGTTGCAGGGAGATCACATTGTGAAAACACTGTAGGAGCCACGGATCATTCTTGGGACAGTTTCTGCTATTTTTCAGAGTTCTTGGGACATTGATCAGCTCATTTGCAGGTTTTGATTCATTATTGGTTGTTTGTAAGGGTTATTGTACTTGCAATTCAATATTATTAATGGATCGGTTCAATCTGAACCCGGGGACGTAGGAATTCCGAACCCCGTAAACAATCTCTTTTGTTATCTGAGTATTTTCAGTTTTTCTGATTATTTATTTGCTACACAAGTTTTCCGCACTTCTATGAATGCAAAATAATCAGAACTTAATCAATTTGTGGATTCAAGAATACTTAAAATTGGTTAAAAAAATCACGATCTTTGGAAACTTATAAAGTGATAAAAATACACATTACGTTTGCAGATCATAGAGTCACTTTATATCTAAAGATAGATATAATTCCTACAACTAAATTATAGTAGTCATGCACAGGAAACCGATGCTGATTAGCCTTAACCAATGCCGGTTCCTCCTTTCCTGACCAATACCAGTCTATGGGTGACTGGAGATGGTTTGTCAACTGACGTTGGTTACTGTGTATTCTAGCAAGTCTGAAAAAGCATGCCAATGAAGTGATTAAGCTCTATAACTTAACAATATCCCACTTGGAGATAAATTGTTGGACTGTACCATATAACTCCTTCCTCTGATCCTTCCCTTGGTTTGTTTCTCCCTCTTCAAGTCTCAAACTCGAAGAACAATATAATTGGAGTGTAGATCCAACTTCTCATTTTCCAACGGCTTCGTTAGCATATCCGCAAGATTTTCCTTTGTATAAATTTTCTCCAACTTCAATTGCCCATCCTCCAATACTTTCCGTATGAAGTGATATCTCAATTGAATGTGTTTTGTTCTAGAATGGAATGTTGAGTTCTTTGCCATATGAATTACACTTTGACTATCAATGTATAATCTGTAATCCTCTTGCTCCTTTCCCAACTCTTCCATGTACCTACTCATCCATATCATCTCCTTGCTAGCTTCTATAGCTGCAACATACTCAACCTCTATGGTAGACAGGGCTACAACTATGTAATCTAAAAATCCAGCTAGCTGCCGTGCCACCTACTATGAAAAGATATCAAGTGGTTCTCCTCTTCCCATCCAAATCACCAACCATGTCTGAATCCACATAGCCACATAAAGAAGTATCTGATCCTCCATAGCATAATTGTATGCCATATGTCCCTCTCAAATGCCTAAGAATCCATTGGACTATTTTCCAATTCTCTTTACTTCGATTAAACATAAATTTTCTCACAACTCCCATTACTTGTGCAATGTATAGTTTGGCACAAACCATAACATACATTAAGCTCCCAACTACTGAAGCATACAGAACTCGTGCCATGTACTCAACCTCCTCATGTGATGTAGGACATTGATCTTTTCTCAATTTGAAGTGTCCAACCATAGGTGTACTTATAGGTTTTGAATTTTACAAATTAAACCTTTCCAACACCTTATTGATATAATGATCTTGAGACAAATACAACTTCATGTTCTTCCTATCTTTGTGAATTTACATGGCAAGGATTATCTTTGTAGCTCCCAAATCCTTCATTACAAATGTGTGAGCTAGCTTTTCTTTAAGCTCACCAATGTCATGCATACTAGATCCTGCAATAATCATATCATCCACATACAATAACAAAATAATATAGTTCCCATTTCCAAGCATTTTGAAATAAATACAATGGTCAAATTCACATCTCAAATAACCATGCTCATGCACAAAACTATCAAACCTCATATACCATTACTTTTGAGCACAATTTTCTCCTTACCCTTGACTTCATACCCAAGTGATTGATTCATATAAATATCTTTATCTAAATCACTATGAAGAAATTCTGTCTTGACATAAAGTTTCTCTAAATGCAAATCCTCTAATACAACTAAACTCAATACAATACGAATAGAAGTCATCTTAACAATAGGAGAAAATATTTCACCAAAGTCAATACAAATTTATTGTGCAAATCCCTTTAGTATAAGCCTTGCCTTGTATCTCTTTTGTTCTAAAATGCTCTTTTACGTGCTGACAACTTAACCAAATTCCATGTCTATTTCTTCTCTAAGGACTCCATATCCTCATTCATGCCATGCTCCCACTACTTGTGGGATTTATCCTGCATTGCTTATTCAAAACTTTTTGGTTCACCACTATTAGTCAATAATAAATAAGACAAGGAAGGTGAAAATATTTATAGAGGTCTACTTAACCTTTGTGACCTTCTCACTGAGATTTGGGGTTTCGGAGGCTCAATCTACTCATACTGTAGATTTGTATCTACTTCTGTAGTGACCGACACCAATCACCTTCTATTGATGTTGGTTAGGCTAACCAATGCCAGTCTATCTCTTCTGTAACTGATGCTGGTACAGGGGACTGATTCTGATTAGGGGTAAACTGATACCAATTTTTGTGTAAACATGTAGGTGTTAATTTTGAATCTGAGAGTTCATTTTTATCCTTAAAATTCTCCATCAGTTCACCTTTGGGTACCAAAATTTGATCCCTGTATATTCTCTTTTCATTCCAATCAATTTCATGACTCCTAGTTATCTTAGAACCTTCTAAATCCCAAAACTAGAATCTAAAATCATAAGAGCCATAACTAATGAAAGTACATCTTTTAGATTTAGCATCTAATTTCTTTCTATTTTCCTTATCAATATGCAAAAAAGATTCAGAGCCAAATAATCTATGAAAAGAGATATCTACCTCTTTTCCAGTCCAAGCTTCTTCTAGTATTCCACCATTTAGTGCACCTGAAAGTCCATGGTTAATCAAATAAACCGCTGTGTCTACTGCTTCCACCCAAAACTATAAGGGAAATCCAACATGTATAGTCATGCTTCTAGCATGTTCCATGATTGTCCTGTTCATTCTCTCTATAACACCATTCTCTTGTGGTGTTCTAGGAACCATCCTTTCTCTACGTATTCCATTTACTGAACAATAATCATTGAAACCCTTGCTGTAGTACTCACCACCATTATCATATCTAAGGAACTTTAATTTTGAATTCAATTCATTTTCAACAAGGAATTTCCATCTTTAAATAGTTTAAAAAACATCTGATTTATGATTAATATAATAAACCCATACCTTTCTTGTGGCATCATTAATGAAAGTAACATAGTATTGGGATCCTCCATGAGAAGCTACCTTGGTTGGTCCCCACACATCTGAGTGTACAAGCTCCAATTTATGATACTTCTTTGCTGCACCAAATTTGAGAAATCTCAGTCTTTTATTCTTTCCAAAAATACAATGCTCACAGAAATCAAGATCTACACATTTAAGATCTTATAACTTACCCTTTTCCTTTAAGATTTGCATTCCTTTTTCACTCATATGGCCTAGCTAATTATTTCACATGCTTGTATATGAATCTGAAGTAGATATAATAGAAAAGGAATTAGTAATATAGGTCGATAAATAAAATGATCCTACCTTCTTGCTTCTTGCTATAACAAGATATCCCTAGGTAACTTTCTAAGATTCGGATGTGCCTGTAACCATGCAATCAATTTCACACAATTTTATTGCAGAAATTACATTTCTTTTAAGGATTGAAAATGTATGGATAGGGGGGAAGAGATAAGCATTGTTGGTTGTTAAATTTGACCTTGAAAATAAGAAACAGTCAGGGGACACTAGTCCCTCCTCTTTATGGGAGAGGTTTCCTCATTGAACACACAAACAAATAAGAAAATATACTTATTTACAAATGTACAAACTATCAATCTTTTAATGAGAATTTTGATGCTTTAGATGTCTCCATCTCATAAGGTTTTCAATACAGAATAATTAATATTTCAGAAAATAAGGAAAGAAACACTTTTAGACATATGGATTGCAGAATGATATCTTACTTATGCATGCAAGAGTACCAAGATCAGAATTACACACATTTGAATACAGGACATATATGCAATAGACACAAATTTCTAAGCATAACATCAACTAGAGGACACAAAGTTTCTTATTCATACATATATAACCTCACATGAATAAGATAAAAAGTAGAAATAGATAGAACACAAGAAAATTTAGAACTTCTTTTGTATTGATTGCCAATTCAATGCTTCTACACCAAAGACACAGTGATTGATGTCGGTTTGGTGACTGATGCTGGTAGAGAGGGGAGAATGACAAAGGTTAAGGTGACTAACGTTAGTAGGAGAAATTTTATAGTAAATTATTAAACATAGGTTTTTAGGCTCTTTGTGATTGCACAAAGAGAAAGGGTAGTATGGTTTGGGTCGTAATATGGCTAAGAAGAGTTAGGGATACTAAGAAGGAGGTTTAGAATGGTGAAAATGATTTGGATGGTTGAATAGTGGGTTGGTGGGAGGAAGGTGATGTATAGGCAATAGAGGAAATAAACTACTGAAAGAAACCAAAAATCTACAAAGGGAATAAGTAAAATGATTAGGATCACAATAATTACTTGAGGTCTTGTAGATATTGGGAGTTGGGATGGTTGATGGTTGATTGGAGAAGAAATTCTTGAGTCTAGTGCCATGATAATATGACCTCTGTACTCACGTGAGTTTTCACACTCTTTGGAAAGATAAACCAGATGCTTGTCTTGCACTGTGGTTGTGTGTGTTTGTCGTCTAGATGCAGGAGGGCTTGAGGATTCATGCTTGAATGTAATAAGGATCTAATAACTGAATGAATAACCCAAGTAAAGAGTTGTGAAAGTGTATATAAGGTAATTGATGATGGTTAAGGTGACCGGAGTTGGTTGAGGGATAACCAATGTCGGTTAGGGTGGGAAAGTCTAGGTTTACCAAAAATAGGCAGATCTTTACTATTTTTGGCATAATTCTGATTGAGTCCTCTTAGGGAAGTGGAGTTCACATGAGAGAAGGTAGGAAGGTTATAAAATAAGTCCAATTAGGTTTTAGGAAGAAGTCTTAGTTAGTTAGGTCAAGTGGTGACTCAACATTGGGAATGATGACTAAGTGCTGAGAGTGATGACTTGGTCACTGTGAGTTAAATGCCCCTAGAATAGGTCTAGGGTGAGGTGTCTAGGTGATGTGCAAATTAATTTAATTAAAGTAATTAAATTAATTAATAATGTGAGTATCAACATTAATTCAATTATAAGTAATTAAATTAATACGAATGTGAGGTAAAGGGGTCATGGTTAGGTGAACATGTTACATTAATTGATTGAAAGGGGACCAAGGGGAGTGTGAACCAAATTTGGTGTCTAAATTTTCCCATTTTTTTTTACCGTATCTTGTATTGATAAGTGATGCCAAAAAAATATGAAGTTGGTGCTCCAGGTATGAGTGAAGGTTAGGTTGCCCCAAGTAGGGCTAAAGGTCACCCCCCTCAAACTATGAACCGATGAAGTTGTAAAAGTTGTTGGGCACTGGTTTAATATATAGGTTATTGATGAAAGTGAGGGTTAGTAGGTAAGGGCATGTGCATTATGGGTAATGGGTAATGGAAATCTAATGCACACACATGTATAGATTATGATACATTACCAGGAGGAAGAGCGTACAAAATCTACATTGTTAAAAGGGTGATAGGTTTATCCAAATGAGGTTGAAGTGATTCAGGTATCTAAGGTATAGGTTATGGTAATGAAGCACAATGAGGTCAAGTGTAGGAAAAATTAATAGGTTTTGTTCCATGACACCAAAAGTATGGTCGGGATAAACATCACATCATTAGGCAAGGTAAGGTCATTAGGCTTAAAAAAATAGGCAACAACATCACAAGGTATAACAAGTACACAAATTAAAATGTCACAAAAGGTGATTCAAGTCAGGGTATGTAGGTTAGGGAACAGGTAAGGCTGAGGTATAGGTAAATAACATGTCCCTAAATGCAGTTAAGGAAATGTATAGGTAATGTAGGCTTGCAGGTAGGGTGTAATGTATATTGTGAATAAAAACTGGGCAAAATTGGTTAGGGAAAAGAGTGGCTGAGCTAACCTCCAAGGGCCCCTTGCCCTCAGAGTGTTGCCTACATAACCTTGATGAAAAGGGGCCTCAGGCCGATGTAGTTATCCCATAAGCTAGGGAAGAATATGAGGAGGTAGAGGAATGGGTTGGTTGGTTTTAGGCATGAATAAGTCTAGGTCATTTAGGCATGTTTATGTTTAAGTCATTTAGGCATGGTTGAGTTTAGGTCATACGAATGGTTTAATTTAGGTGGAACAGGCATGGGTGAATTTAGGTGGAATAGGCATAAAAAATGATAGGTCGAGAGTTAAGGAGTAGTGAAGGTCATAGACATGGTTGAGTTTAGGTCATTTAGGCATGGTTGATTTTAGGTCATAGACATGGTTGAATTTAGGTCAAATAGGCATGGGTGAATTTAGGTCGAATAGGCATAGCTGAGTTTAGGTAATAGGCATGGTTGAGTTTAGGTCATTTAGGCATGGTTGAGTTTAGGTCATATGCATGGTTGAATTTAGGTCGAATAGGCATGGGTGAATTTAGGTGGAATAGGCATGGGTGAATTTAGATCGAATAGGCATGGGTGAGTTTAGGTCATAGGCATGGTAGAGTGTAGGTCATAGGCATGTGTGAATTTAGGTCAAATAGGTATGGGTGATTTTGGTGGAAAAGGAATTCCTAGAATGTAGGTGTTGAAGGCATGGTCCTGTGTAGGAGAATCAATAAGTAAGAAAAGAGGTGAATGGTAAGAGGAGACAAAAAAATCCGCCTAATTAATAAGAACCATTACGAGTCTATCATACCAACGATTGGCTGATGAACATAAAACCCTAAAGGTGTTGCATGATTGACTGTTCTAAGGGTGAAGAAGGTCACATGATCATGAAATGTCACATTTTCAGCACATCCCTTGAGTAGGTAAAAGGTTAGAAAGGAAAGGTAGTGAGGTGAATGAAGTTGTTTTAGCAAAACGAGGTGTGATAAAACATGCCTCTTTGGCAAGAGACCCAAGATCAAAATAGGCAAGTCCATGAAAAAAGTCATATTTTTATGTTTTGTTTTTGTTTTTATAGATTGATCGATGTAGGAAGTCTATGTGGGATGAATACAATATCTCTTGAGTTATTTTTGAAACTGATTGATGTGGGAAGCTTAAGAATATTTTATTTTATTTTATTTTTGCAGGAATAGTCCTCTTTTTTGATAGACTATGTATATTATGGCGAGCTTTGTATAACTTTCCTTCGAGGGAGCAATCTATTTATAATATCCAGTTAGAAAGACTAGATGAGGGAGTCATCTTTTTGCTAGAAGTTTGACTCAAGGATTTTGAGATTGAAAATACCGTATATTATTTTTGAATCATCTTTGTACTTTTAAGTCATGGCCATGGCTATAGAGAAGTATAGGATTATTTTATGAAGAAAAAACCATAGCACACAAGGGTCATCTATGAAAGAGAGGTTTTAAGTAATGAATGACCATGGGATTCCATCCTAAAAAGGATGAAAAGTATCATCCATGAGAATCATGCCATGAGTAGAGCCTGGTGCTCATATCAAAGATAAGGCTGAAAAATAACGGGTAATCACATGAGTCTTATTTAGTCATTGATCCTTAAAAGAGGTAAGTGAAAGGTGAGTGGTGCTTAAGGGACAAGTGTTGAATAGGAATAAGGTGATCTAGGAATTGATTCAACATTATAATGGTCGAAGATGATAGGCATTGAGAGGCTTAGGTTTGGGTTTACCTTCGAGTGAAGACAATTGATAAACACCTGATCCTTATGTATGAGTAAGGGAGTAGTAAGGCCGATGACAACACCCCAGACTATTTCTATTGTGAAGTTCAAGGATTTGCCTTGAATGAATCTATGTTATTATGCATGATCATATAGCCACCATGGGGATTGATGTGCCCTCATATGCCGAGCTCACCAAGCCTAGTAGGAAGCTAGTGAGTAGGATGAGATCCAGGACTCACAATTCTAGTAGCACATGGGGTCGTTGACCCCATAGAAACATTCAATAAAATAAGGGGAAGTAACAAGTCCCCCATGTGTATTGGGAAGAATGGGATGGTGATAGGTTAGGTTGGGTAAGATTGGGTAGGGGTGAGTAAGGTTGGGTAAGGTAGATGGGGAAAGGTGGGGTAAATTTTGGAAAGGTAGGAGTTAGGTAAATGAAGAAGGTATAGTTATGGAAGGGAGGTGTAAAATAGAAGAAAAAGGAATTTTGAGTCCCCCATAGGGTAAAGAAAGGATACGGTGGTGATAGATATCCTTGTGCAATATTGGGAAAGGCTGAGTGTGATGAGGCAGGTGGTGGGTAGATTAGGTAAGGTATATTGGTTGATACAGTTTGGGAAAAATTGGGCAAGGTTAGGCAAGGTTTAGGCAAGGTTGAGGAAAGATTGAGGTAGGTGGTGGGTAGATTAGGTAAGGTAGATGAAAAGGGTCTAGTTTGGATAAGAAGTGTGAAATAGAAGAAGAGGGATTGTCAAGTCCCCCATATGGTAAAGTAGAATAAGGTGATGATAGGTAATGTTATGTAAGATTATGAAAAGTTTAGGAAAGTTTTAGGCAGATGGGATAGTATCCTTGGTCAAGAAAATGACATCATTGGGGAGATTGACAAAGTTGTTAAAACATGGAGTGGTGTGCGACTCCATCACAAAAAGGATAGGCCAGCCTATGGAATGTTACCTTGGGGGCATGTGGAGGTTGGATAGCAGGTAAAGGTGAACTGGATGGGCTACTAATTTTCTCTTCTCCTTTTTCCTTCTGGGCGTGAGTGGTAATGTTAACCATATTAACCTCAAATTTTGGAGGGTAAAAGGTTTGTGGAGGGGGAGATGAAGGTCACTGAATAGGTAAGGGATGAGGGTGTGTGGTGACAGGTGAAGGTGAAATAAGGTCCTCATCTAAAATATCATCATTGTCAAAGTTTTCTTCAGGAGGACATAGTTGGAGAAGAATAGTCTTAAGAGCCTTACAGTTTTCCACATCATGCCCTGACACACTATGGAAAACGTAAATTTTTGTATCGTCAAACCCTTTTGGTTTAGGTTTGAGTGGGTCATAAGGTATAAGTGGTGGCAATATGATGATAAAGGTTTCCAAAACGTTAGCTAAGATGTTGGCGCAAGACCCTACCAATGGATCACAATGAGAAGTAAGAGTGGGTCTAGATAACAATGTGTGTGATTTTGGTGGAAGTGGTGCCATGGGAGGTGGAATTGGATGTTGAGTCAGTCTGAACACCTGTTTAGTGGGTAGTATAGTTTTAGGTTTGGATTTCACCTTTTTGGGTAAATATGTGGTAGATGAACTAGAATTTGAAGGTGTTGTAGGTTTAACTACCTCTTTGGAGGGCAATGGATTTTTGGACTTTTGTTACACCTTCTTGGGTAACAGTGAAGATGAAGTATGTGATGTAGAAGGGAAGATAGATGGAGGAAGGGGATGGGTTAGACAAGGTGATAATGGAGGTGTGGTGAAGGCTGTGGGAAGAGACAAGGTGGAAGGTACTAGTTAAAGAGAAGGTAATATCATAGGTAATGATGAGGATACTAGAAGTGGTATAGGTATAGGTGGTAGAAAGGATGCAGGTGACGGTGAGGGCATAAGTTGTGTAGATAAATTGGGTGTAACAGAGGATCATGATGAGGAGGTGGGTTGTTGTGCTTTTATTTTACCTTGGGTAGGAGTTTGATTGGCAAAAGTTGATGGGTGGGGCCTAGGATAGATGGAAGTGGTGAAGGTGAGAGAGGGGTAGTAGGTGAAGCCGGTGTGTGCGGCCTAAGAGGTTGGGTTTTCCTCTAAGGTGGGGGAATAGTCTTCATGCTAGGTTTTGAGGACGTGGCTAAATCTAGTTTAAAAGGAGGATGGAATAGGCTTGATGTTGAAATGACTCCCAAAGTATAGGTAGCTTTGGATACAGGTGAAGGAGTAAGTGGTTTAGGCGCAGGTGGTTGTGGAAGTAATGGTAGAGGTGTAGGTGTGGGTGAAGGAGATGTGGAAGATATCATCACAACTACCTTAGGTGTGAAAAATTTCATCGCTTCAAACACTTTGGGGTAAAAGGTAGAAGTATTGGTGGACGACATCTTCATTTGAGTTGAAACAGGCATCCAAAGGCATCCCTAAAGCATGGAATTGTCAACGTAATCCAAGAGGTTAGCCAAATGTGAAAATGACACCATTGGAGGGGGGATGATGTTGATTTGGTACTAATCCCTGTAAAGAATGTATGTGAGACATGGAAATGGTTAGCTTTTGACTTTGTGGTTAAAAGAGATGAGAGAAAATCAAGTGGATCTGTAGATCAAGAATTTCGCGCTTGTTACCTGTCCAAGTTAATGTACCAAACTAAACAAAAAAGCCTTGAAAAAACTCAAATAAAATCGATACCTGATGGAAAAGATCCGAAGATGTAGATGGATAAGGAAGCCGATGTAGATAAGATGGGCGCACACGAGCGATCCTGCACAGTAGATCCAAGAAACCTACGAGACACCGATGCTTGACAGAAAAAGACCACATTAAAAGATATTTAGGTGGACTGCCCGAGAAGCGGGTCCGGGAAGCGATAAGCTCCCTCGGTGGATGTCAGTCCATGTTTTCAATTAAGTAAAGAAGCATACATGATAAAATATGTACGTAAAGGACTAGATTTTCTGATCAAAGTAATAAACAAAATCTAAACAGCGGACAAAAAGCAACAGAAAATAGGAAACTATGAAAACAATGCTGGATTTGTGTTACCTGAGTTCTTTTACCTATCTGTAGGATGATTGGCATCGATTATGTAAAATCGGCGTAGACTGATATGGATCAGCGTCGACTTTTTTAGATCGGCGTTGATCCGAGACACACTGTAAGAAGACTTGGGAAACGGAAAATGAAGGCAAGATCATCAACATCCGCTGGATCTGCAGAAGTCGTATAGATATTGGAAAGGCTCCACCTGTGCTGGATGTAGGAACAAAGTCACCAGAAAATCAATGGAGACTCATGATGTTGATGTGGTAAGAGCAGAGTAACGGTGCTCCTCTCAGGGATTGATTTGGACAGGATTCACTCTTACTTGATAGATAATGCTCAGACTTGATGCTCGAAACTCTCTTGTTCTCTCTGTCTAACTCACAATCTCTGTCTCTCTCAAAATCTGTGTCTAACCAGAACTGAGTTCTGTGCTTCTATTTGTAATCAGCGCCGACTGAGATTAAATCGGCCCCATTCTGAAAAATCAGCATCGACCGAGTACCGGTTGGCACCAATCATGGAATAGACTCCCGAAATGGCCAAAAGGAGCAATTTCTGGAAAGATGAGAGTGATCCCTCCACCTCAAATATGGGAAATATCTCGCTGCTTGGTTTGGGAGGAGGAGAAATAGGGGGGAATATATGGATAGAATAGATATGGGGTAGATAAGTGGTTAGGATACATGTAAAAAGGTGTAATTAAATAGTTAATATTTAATTACTCATGGGTAAAACATAATGGGGTGAATTAAACTTAGGATAGATGTTTAAATCACAAATTGAATAATACCCCAAGGGGGCAGTGGTAATGTAAATGTGCCCCAGGTTACCCAAGAGGGTAAATGAATGTTAGGGACATGAAATTGGGTAACCAATTTTAGGTGTCTACATTTTGCCCCTTTTTGTTGAGTAACTTGCGATAAGCAAAGTTGCAAGACAAAAACAAGGAGGTGGAAGAAAGGAAGAAAAAGTGATGATGCGATCCCCCTCAAACTAGGGATGGGATGGGTGATAGAACAAACGATCCCAAGTTTAAAAAAGGTAGATGAAAACGCAGGATGCCCCAGCTAGATGTCTGGAGTAGATCTGATCATTAATGACACACAAAAATAAATAAAGAGGCAACAACCTAAGGAACTCACATTGGTAGGGTAGTCTAGACGGTCTCCTCATGAGACGACGTTAGTACTTACAGACCCATGAGTGTAAAGAGGGCTAAAAAATAGTCAGCACCTAAAGAGAGACACATTGGTAGGGACAACCAGATGGTCTACAAAGCAGACGACGTTAGTGCTTATAGACCCATTAACTCTAAGCTGCCAAAAAAAAAGTGAGTGCCCCATGTAAAGGGAACAAAATCGAAATGGATGATAATATCAAAAAAGTATGCACCAAAAGACAACACTCAGCGCACAATAATGACTAGATAAATAAGCCAAGCATCAACACTATGGCAAGAAGATTTTAGGAGATGGCAAAAAACTACAGTGTAACCGATTGGCAACAATAGCTGCAAATCGGCGGTGATTCAGACTAATTGGTGCCGACCACAAAAATCGGCGTCGACCAAACAAATCGGTGCCGACCATACCAAGCACATATAAATATGAGAATGGAAAACATGAATGATTTATTTAGACTGTGACGATTCATTCAGAGAGAGTCAAAAATTGGATTTGAGCACCATGGAAGCCTCTGGAAGCGGTCAGAAGTGGAGGAGGACATGACTTGGGGTAAGTGGTTCCTCCTGAACTCGTCATTTATTTATTCATCATTTTTTAAAAATTATTTTTGGTTTTTTGGTGGGAGGCCAGAGTGTTTTTGACATGCGGCCTGCCAATCGGCGTTGATTGAGTGAATCGACGCCGATTTAATGAAAGTGGTTCTGATTGAATTCAAATCGACGTCGACTATGTATGATCGACACCGATTGTAATTAATCGACGCCGATTGGACAAAATATGTGGATTAAAATGATAAAATGTGTTTTGTATGTTCAGATTGGGATAAATATGAAACTAACATTGCTCTTGATGTCGTGGATGCAGGAACGAGAGGTATTACACATGAGGGATGCGATTCCTGAGCTACTGGAGACCATTTTCCCTGATGTCACTGATGCAGATTGGTGCCACTTAGATTTTGCTAGGCTCAGGGGATTTCGGTATTACCGACAAGTACTGTGAGATGTAGAGCTGATGTGAGCACTAGTACGGTGATGGGATAGCCAGACATGCACGTTTTGGTTCAGGACGGGTGAGATGACTATCACCCATGAGGATATATACAGGATCCTGAGGCTACCTATTACCAGGAACCCTATTGAGATCACTCCATGAGAGAAGCAGCAGAGGGCCCTAGGACGGTTATATGGGGACAGGGCAGATGAGTCAGAGATAGTGTTTGGGGAAGTGAGGATAGCTTCACAGTACAGACATGATGATGCAAGGAGTAGACGTATAGTATTGATTCAGATGGTGATCTCCTACTTTTCTTTACCAGATTTAGGAAGTGGGAGATTCCCATTATTATTGCTAGATTTTGTTTGTGACATCTTGTAGTTTAGACAGGTGTTTACCTTTGTTGACGCCCTGATAGCTCAGATATATTATGAGTTATGGATGTATACCACTGGCTGGAGGACAGGTATTGATGTCAGTTTTGTGCTCCATTGCTGGGCATATGAGCACA
Organism: Taxus chinensis; assembly: GCA_019776745.2. Classification (NCBI taxonomy): domain Eukaryota; kingdom Viridiplantae; phylum Streptophyta; class Pinopsida; order Cupressales; family Taxaceae; genus Taxus; species Taxus chinensis. Next base: position 233,451,118 of record CM034153.1, read on the forward strand.
TAGCAGTGATCAGGCCATCCGGGCTTCCTTGGATGCCAGCAACAGTGGCGGCTATTGATTATGGATTCTGGCGATGGCGGGCTGATATGGCCCCGGGAGATACAGGGAGATCCGCAGATTGGTATGCCGAGCATTTCAGGACGCTGACACCAGAGCAGGTCATCTGGAGACCGTATCAGGTATTTCCGTCATGGGCCGGTTAGGATGCTCATCTGGTGGGATTGAGATGGAGCAGGGTGGTTAGGGGCCGCAGGCATGATATGTGGGAACGTGTCCCGTTTATACGGGTGTTGAGACAGTTCGGCCTAGTGCAGACAGTGCTGACTACCTAACGACCTTACAGGCAAGATAACAAAGAGATTGATCTACTGATTTTGATCCCGGTAGATCCATAGAGGGAGGCCCCACCCTCCACAGACAGTGATGATGATGCTGGAGTGGATGACGGCTACGCAGCATGGTATTCGATAGAGCTACCACGACACCTGCCAGCATCTATAGATGCCAATGAGGAGGATATGGCTACAACACTGGAGAGGCTAGAGGGAGAGCATTATACACTAACACAGACACATCAGGTTACCCTAGAGGAGATCAGAGCTCTGACAGAGGAGAGGGATGCCCTGATATTGGAGAGGGATACAGCTCACCAGGAGTGAGATACAGTGATCCAACAGAGGGATCGCTATCATTGACATAGGGAGGCCCTCAGGGAAAAATATGGTGATATAGGTACCACATTAGAGTCTGGGACATAGGGTACGACCATAGGAGGGCTGCCACCAACAACACCAGCAACACCAGCAGTGACACTACGAGCACCTGGTACAGTGATCCTGAGTACATATTAGTCTCTCCTCGATGAGGTGAGATACTATGAGGATTCTCTAACACAGCATGCCCCTGAGGTTCCTTGTTACGGTGTGAGGAGGAAATCTGTGACAGCCACAGCTAGTGGTGTGTCAGAGGGAGGGAGCACTGGGAGAGGGAGAGGTGGAGGAAAGCCCCCAGCAACAGGTGCTTCGAGTTCAATAGGCGGTGGCCAGGAGAGACAGCCTGGTCCCGAGGAGGGTGGAGGAGATAGTGTCTTCCACCTGTCGGACTTTACGATTTAGAGATTGAGATATATTTTTGTATCGATGTATTGATGTAGCCTTGATTCGAAGGCATTTTTGATGTATGATATAGATGGCTTGATTGAAAGCCACCCATTCTTTTTATAGATACTCATGTATATATATAGATTCATCATTTCCTTTGTCATATGATTGTTCTCATGGTTTTAAGTTTGATATACATGGATAGATGTAGCGTCATTATGATGGATATAGACATAGACCGATAGATGATGAATAGATGTGATTAGATAGACATAGATGTAGACGATATACATAGATGTGATTTGATGTGATTGATATGTGGATTAAATTTGGATGAGAAATAGATATAGATAGATGTAATGTAACTTGGGTGAACATGATTTTAGATGATAGATGGATAGATGTGATTGATAGATTTTGATATATTTAAGATGTTTTAATTGAATTTTGATGAAAAATAGATAGATAGACTCACATGTGTTGATAATACATGCTATGATATATTTTCTTTTGGGAAAAAAGAAAAGTAGATAAGATGAAATTAGACAGATGTTATATTTTGACTAAATTCACATGTTAAATGTCAATTTAACTGGATGAATAAGAAATGATAAATGGAAATAAAGAAAACACACCTAGAAAAGAAAAATAATGATAAGCTAAGGCCCTAACTGACCGTAAATAGAGACTTTTGATAGGAAAATAAAAGACCATGCATACAAGGCCATATATGAGGTTAAAATAAACCTGACACTAGCTAGTCGCAAACCAGATCTAGAAGGTAAATGGAAGGGGAAGCAAGTATGTATTTTGTCGAAATTTACAAGGGACAGAATACATGTTCATACTGGGAAAATAGGATTCTCCATATGATCGACAAAAGGTCTTATATCTCAGCTTCATTATTTCTGGTAGAAAAGCAAACTGATCAATGCGGGAAGTTTGCTAGATATGGAAAGATTGATCAATACGTGAAGTCTTTCAGTGATGCTAAAAAGTGTATAAACTGACTGAAAGGCTGATCAGTGCGAGAAGCCTTGGGAATTCCTTTGAGAAACAACCATCCTTTAAGGGAGTGGTCTGTATTTTGAATTTTAATGATATCCATCCTTCGAGGGCATGGTCTATATCTTTTGATTCATTTGATAATGCATGGATAGCTGTTCTTCAAGGGATCAGTCTATCTTTTAAGAATTTTGGATAACATCTCTTCTTCTTTTCTCTCTTTTTTTTTTTTTTAGGAACTTTTGAAATAAGCTGAGTTTAGACCTAGATAGATTAGATAGAGGGGAAGAAAACGTATAAAGAGCACGTACTCATGCCCCAAGTAGATCCGATTAAGATAAACACTTGGGATAGATGAAGCAGTGATTAAGGTATTCCTACCACGAGGAGGAACATATCCATAAGAAAAATGCTATGAGTAGAGCCGCGATACTCATATTTAAGGTAAAAAAAGACAATACGCGGATAACTACATAGTTTCGAATCACCACAAAAGTATATGACTAGTTGTTAGATGGATGAAAGATCTTGTCTTGTGACTAAATTTGTGTAAGATAGATTTTAACAATAGAAAACTTACCACGCTGACTCCTTTCTACTGTAGTGACATTTTGGTTTTATTTAAGAACAAGATCACCAATTTTGAAGTCACGGTGCTGCAAGTGCTTGTTATAAGCACGTTTGACACACTCATGATAGACTTGATGATGCTCAAGAGCGTTGAGAAGCCGCTCATCTAATAATTCAAGTTGTGCTAGACGATTTTGACGATAGTCCTCATCAGACAAAAAATTCTCTGAGAGAAACATGAAGAGATGGGATTTGGACTTCCAAAGGAAGAACAGCCTTAGACCCATAGACGAGAGAGAAGGGAGTAGCACCAGTAGGAGTACGAATGCTAGTTCAATAAGCCTAGAGAGCAAAAGGGATATGTAAATGCCAATCCCTACCAACTCGAATAGTTACCTTTGCGAGGATATTACGTAAAGTTTTATTGGAAGCCTCGGCCTAGCCATTAGCTTGGGGATAGTATGGAGAAGAAACGATGAGTTTGATATTAAAAGCGTCACATAGGTTCTACAAATCAACATTCTTGAAAGACTTACCATTGTCTGTGATGAGTTTGTGTGGAACACCAAAGCGACAAATGATGTGTTGATAGACAAAGTCAACGATCGGTTTAGCTTTGGTTGAAGAAAGAGGAATAGCTTCCACCCACTTAGTAAAGTATTTAGTGGCAGTAATGATAGAATGATGATGCTGTGAAGAATGGGGATTGATAAGACCAATGAGATCAAGACCCCATTGCGAAAAAGGTCACAAATTCGCTGCAGGTTGTAAAGCTTGACTAGGGATATGCGTAAGATTGGAAAGTTATTGGCATTTGACACATTTCTTAGTGTATTCGTAATAATCTCGATTAAGAGAGGGCCAATAATATCCTAAGCATAAGATGTGTTTAGATATGGCCAAGCCACTAAAATGTCCACCATAGTTACCGTCATGGACCTCCTGGATAATTTTAGATGATTCAGGGGTTTTGAGGCATCGAAGAAAAATACCATCAAAGCCACATTTGTAGAGGATCTTGCATAGAATAGTATAGCGATTAGCGCATAGGATAAAAGATCTTCTACTATTGGAAGTTAGATCTGGAGGAAGCACTGAATGAGATAGATAATCAATGATTTGTTGATACCACTCATCATGAGTATTGGTTGTGATGACATTGATTAAAGTTAGTTTCCTAAGATGAGATGGTTGATCTAACCGTTGCACAGCCACATAAAGTCACGAGTCCTTGGTAAAAGGTAGAATAAGCGAGGCTAACGAAGCCATTGTATTTGCGAATTGATTCGCAGTATGAGGAATAGCTTGGATAGTGAATTTATCCAAAGATTGGAGTTGAAAGAGAATGATATCACGATATTTTTGAAGGATGTTATTCTTGCATTGATAAACACACGTGAATTGATTAACAATGAGTTCAGAGTCACCAAAGATGTTGATATGGCGAGCGCCGAGATTAATGGCATTTTGAAGACCCAAAACAAGAGTTTCATATTCAGCCATATTATTGGTGCACTCAAAGTTTAATTTGTGTGCGACTGGGATAGGCGCACCCCAAGGAGGAATCATCACGAAACCCACACCTCCCCCTTGCTAGCATTTGGATCCATCAAAGAAGATTTTTACTTTAAATGGAGATAGACCAAAATAAATTTGTTGGATATATTCATCAGGGAATTGAGCAAGAGGGACTTGAGTGTCTGGAAGAGGAGCATCAGCTAATTGATCTACAATGACCTGACCCTTGATAGATTTTTGCGAGATAAATTCGAGATCAAATTCTGTCATAAGCATGAGCCAACGAGTGATACGATCATTGTGATAAGGCTTCATATGCATTGTCTTGAGTGGATTGAAACTTGTGACAATGTAAGTTTTATGATTGAGGAGGTAGTGACGAAGCTTAGAAGTTGCAAAGAAGAGAGCACAACATAGCTTTTCAGCTTCGGAATAGCGTGTTTCATATTCATGGAAAGTACGACTAATGTAATAGATAGCTTGTTCTTTACCACAAGCGTCCCGATGCGAGATCATGGCTCCCAGAGCATGAACAGTCACAGAGATATAAAGATAGAAAGGCTCCCCCTCGCGTGGAGGTGTAAGCACAGGTGGAGAAAGAAGATAAGCTTTGAGATCATCAAAGGCCTTTTGGCAATGCTCATCCCATTCAAAATGAACATTCTTACGAAGAAGATGATGAAAAGGTTGACAACGGTCTGACAGTTGCGAGATAAAATGACGCACTGATTGAAGACGTCCTTGAAGACTGCGGAGTTGCTTTAAGTTAGAAGGGGGAGGCATCTCAAGGATAGCTTTTATTTTTGTGGGGTCTACTTCAATACCCCTAATAGAAATGATAAAGCCTAAGAGTTTACCAGTGAGAATGCCAAACATGCACTTAGATGGATTTAGATGAAGACAAAAGTGAATAAGCCTCTCAAAGAGAGGTGTAAGAATGAAAAGATGATCCTGACGGCATTTGGATTTACTGAGGAGATCGTCGACGTAATATTCCATAGTTTTGTGTAAGAGATTGTGGAAGATGTAGGTCATTACTCGCTGATAGGTTGCTCCTGCATTCTTAAGACCGAAAGGCATGACACGATAACAAAAGGTCCCCCAAGGAGTTATGAAGGAAGTCTTATGTTGGTCCTCTAGTGTGATGAGAATTTGATTATACCCAGAGAAACCATCCATAAGAGAAAGCATCTCATGACCCGCAGTTGAATCCAAGAGTTGGTCGATATTAGGTAGAGGAAAATCATCTTTTAGACAAATAAGATTAAGATCCTGGAAGTTGGTACAAATTTGAATTTTCCCAGTAGCTTTAGTTACTGGTACTACATTGGAAACCCATTATGGATAATCGATGGGTTGGATGAAGTTAGCCGAGAGCAAGCGCTGCAACTCTTCTTTAACAAGAAGGGCTACTCTAGGGTGCATTTTACGTAATTTTTGTTTAATTGGTTTGATGTTGGGAAGAGTAACGATATTGTGGACCATGATATCAAGATCGAGTCCTGGCATATCCTCATATGACCATGCAAAGGCTTGACGATGGTTGGAAAGAAAAGTGGTGAAGTCTCCCAAGTCCTGTGGATTAAGAGATTGACCGACCTTAATGATGTGAGGGTCTTTAGAAGTCCCTATATTAAGGTCGATAGTGGCTTTGTTGAAAAGCATAGATGTGTCAGAAGGAATGGTTTTAGGAAGATAGGAATCCTCTGCCCCCAGATAGGTGAGGAAAGAATCATCATCCGCACAGTGGATAGTGTTGATAGTAGGAGAGTCGTCTCCAACTATTTCGGGAAAAATTAACGATATGGAAGTGGACTTGTCATTAGTCTTATAGGTTAGTGGCCCTAAGGAAATGGTATTGACTAAAAAAAAAAGTTAGATGGGATGGAAATGGTGTCATCCACATCAAGTGATGCTTCTGACCTAGTGGGAGAAGATGGTTCCTCAATAGGAAGAGGCTCATCAAGAATAGTGATGGTGGCTTTTGAAAGAGGTTTAAATCCTAAACCAATTTTTTGATTTGGCTTGAGAGTTGGAATGGATGTGAGGTCATGCACACCTTGTTCATATTTTCCCAAACTAAATCCCTTCCACGTGCATCGATATAAATAAGTTTTTGCAAATGTGGGATTATGTAGACAATCGAATCCTGCTGAATTGGGCTTGGCCCTAGGAGGAGAATCCTGGCGATAGTGAGGTGTATCAAGACCACCATAGATGAAATTAGTCTGTTGATTGGGTAGACCAATGGTGATGACACTACCAAGACTTGGCTGATATTCAGGTTGTTTGTCTGGTCTACCATACTCGTTAGGTTTGAGATGGGCGTCAAAAGAAAGGAGAGGAAGCTCTCCTAGTGAGAAATGCTGCAATGTCTCTTGTAGATTTTGTAAGTCTAGTAGTTTAGTTGCAGGTATGGAAGAGGATGAGGCCTTGTCAGGAGAACAAGCATTCTCCTTTAGAGGGATAGACCCTGTGGTCATGTCGCATTGTGCGGAAGGAAAAGGATCTTCTAGATGAGTATAGATTTTGCCCTCATATTGATATTTTAAGCATTGATGGAGGGTGGATGGGACACAATGCATTGCACAAAACTAGGAGCGTACGAGGATCATATTGTAGTGGAATTTCCCTTCAACAATGTAAAAGAGTTCGTGAAGCAGCTTCTTACCTACTCGAATGGGCAGGACCACAGTTCCTAAAGTAACTGCTAGCTGATCGTTAAATGATCGAAGAGCGAAAGACAGGGGTGACACTACGTTCTTCGGTAACTTAAGTTACTCGAATGTGTGCAAGGAGATGATGTTGAGTGCAGCACCACTGTTAATCATAGTGTGTTTTAGTGTAGTGTTGTTGATTTGGACCGTGATAAAGAGGGGAGCCTCCAAATCCTCGGAAGAAAGGGAAGGAATTTCCAAATCTTCAAAAGAAATGGTGTTTGATGGTATATTCAATCCAACAACCATCTTGAAAGGCTGGGGTTCATTTGAATTCATAGCGATGTGACGCAAATTATCAATTAGAGCCTAGCGATGTTGCGGAGAAGATTGAATGAGGTCAAAAAGAGACATTTTGACTGGAGCCAGGGTGAGTTTTTTCATAACACTCTCCTCAACTGACATGGGAATTTGAGCCCGAGGTGCAGCATTAATAGAAACCTGAGGTCTTGAGGCTGATGAGGAAGGAAGAGCTCCTTCGAGGGCTACAGAAATGACAACTTGTGGTCGAGATGTTGTGGATGATGATGGATTATCATACTGTTGGGTTCTAGTGGCGATATGAATTGTGTCGATTTGAGAAGGTGGAAGATCATCTAGAGTGAAATCACTAGAAGTAGAGGTCTGAATAGACTGTTGAGGCTCAGATGGAGCTAAGATGATAGGAGATACCTGTTCCTCCTCCTCTTCCAGCAAAAGATCACTTTCTTCCAAGAGGTTGTTAACGATAGATTGGAGAGCTTTACATCCCTTGGTGTCATGACCCGGAGTACGGTGGTAAGCAAAAATCAAATCAGAGTTAAACCAGGAAGGTTTTACTCCTTTAGGGTTATAGGGCTTAATCAGAGGAAGAGATATGGATGAGGATTGGATAAGCTGGCGAAGGATTTCAGTATAGAATCCGATAGACAAAGATGAGGACATAGATGATGAAGGCGCCTCTTTTACTTTAATAGACTGCCGAGGTAAAAGAACCTGCATGTTAGGTTTGACAGTCTCTTTAGGGATTGTCTTTTTTTTTGGACATCTGGAGGAGTAACTTTGGGCACTTGAGATGGAAGTAAGTGAGACATGATTGATTTCGATGGAGGAGGAGTCCCTAAAATAGATTTTGAAGATGATGGGGATGTGACAAGTGTTGTGGTCTTCAGAGATAAGGGAGGCTGCTTGGTTGAAACTAGTGATGATTTAGATAATGTCGATTTAGATGAGGGAGGAGCTCCCAAAGTAGGTTTGGTTGGAGGAACAGAGGGTGCCCTAGTTTTTGGTAATGAAGATGATGATTCTGATAAAAGAGGTGACGTCTTTTTAGTAGGTAAGTCCAATTTTCAAGGTGCTGGTGAAGAATGTGTTGTAGAAGAAGATGATGGTTTTGAAAAGTTTATAGAAGAAGACGCCTTCTCAGCAGACAAATCCAATCTTTTATGAGGCACAAAGAGAGATTTTTGCTAGAAAGCACCAAGAGTCTTGATGGTTCGAAATATGGGCTTTCCTTTTTCAGGGATGGTGATAATTTCAACTGCATAAGGTGATTGTAACCTTTTCAGGGGAAGCAAATGGGGAGGTACTGATGATGTAATGTTAGATTTCGGTTGTCTTGGTCTAAGTTCAGGAACCAAGCATATAGGTGTCGGTGATACTTATTTAGATTTTCCCTTAATAGGAAAAGTAGCATCGGTGATGGAAGAAGTGAGTGATGAAGAAGTAGTTCCTTGCGAGGGAACTACTTCTGGTACAATAATTGTGGGTGAGGCTACTGTAGGAAAGGAAACGGGAAGAGTCAAAATCAAAGACGCTTCCATTGAAGTTTGTATAACTATAGGTACATTCACCAATGGCATAGTCACAGCAAAAATGGGAGAAACAGAAGTAGATGTATCTGCGGTGGAAACTCGAAGGGATGTAATTGCCTCAAGCATTGAAAGAATGTCTGACGATGAGACAGATGAGGATGATAATGTCTCGGGTATGGACGAAAGATCAAACAAAGAAGTAGAGAGAGGTGAATCCCTATCTAATAATGTTGGAATATTCAAAGACGGGCTATCTGAAGATGGTGGAATCCCAATGATTAATGAAGTGGAAGGAGGTTCTAATTCAGTCGATGTGTTCACAGATGGCTTAGGTTTAGAAGAAGATTCTCCAGTAGAGATGAAGCTGATAGTATGAGTGTTTGGTTTTTAAGACTCTGAAGCATCATGGTTTGGGGAATGATTGGGAAAAGGTTGTTTAAAAACATCTAGTGCTTGATTTGGGGGAGCATTTGGGTTATCCAGAATGAGCTCGCCTTTATCAATGAATTTCTGGACAAGATTTTTGAAGGTCTGACATCTTTCAATGTCATGACCTTTGGTTCTATGATAATGACAGAAGTCATTTTCCCTATACCAAAATGGATGTTCTTGGCTTTCATCAACATTCCTAATGGGGGGAAGTTTGATCATTTGAACTTCCAACATTTTTTCTAGGATAAAAGCATATGATTACCCCAACGAAGTGAAAGATCGAGATGCCGAGGATCCTTTTCAAGAAGATGAGGAGTCTCTCCGTGGTGTTTGATTAGAAGTGTTATCGACTCGTGATGTTTTTAATACAATAGCATTGGTGGATCCCTGATTCTTGTCTTTAGAAGTGGAAGGGTTTGATTTGGTAAATCGAGAAAAATCTGGTTTAGATTTAGAGCAAAGTTTTAACTTCCCTTGTTCAATGGCGCGAGACTCAAGTTTACATGCCATCGTAAAGGATTCTTCAAATGTATGAAAGGTCTGGATCCTTAAAGTGGAAGAAATATGATTAGCACAAGATCGAGTAAACAACTCGATCTATTGGGATTGAGGAAGGGAGAAAGATAATTGGTTTATTATCCCTCTCCAACGAGCGACAAATTCTGTAATAGAATCATCATCGAATTGATGAATGTTATAAAGATCTGTAATCGAGATATTATGCGTGATATTTATTGAAAAGTTTTCAACAAACATCTGGGCCAATTGAGAGAAAGAAAACAAGGAATGTTGGAGAATGTTATTATACCAGTCTAAAGCAGGTCCTGCAAGAGACATAGGGAAAGTACGGAGCATAAGCTCCTGATCCTAGACTATAAGATATCATGCATGTTTGAATGCTTGCAGGTGCTGTTGAGGGTCCTCTCGACTATGAAATTTTGAAAATTTAGGAAGTTCCCATTGGGGAGGATAAGGCTTAAAAGCCACTGATGGGTGAATGGGTTCATTACACACTTCTTCAAAATAGTATGAAGGATGAGCCCCTTTGGTGGAGGCTTCTAAGTCTACAATTTTCTTGAAAATAATTTGGACCTTGTCAGATTGAGGAGGAGGCATGTTGGCATGTCCTACATAAGAAGCAAATGGTGGATGTTGTTGAGGTGTCAACGGAGGATTCATCTGTTGATTGATAGGATGATAAGAGGAGTAACCAGGCGTTCTGGGTGATGCCTGGTGTGATATTTTTTGTGAAGCAGCTTTTGTATAGATAGGCTATGAGATGATGAGTGGTTGAGAAAAAGAAGGTTGGATGAGAGACGGAGCCTGTGATTAGTGGACTCCTATGCTTTTTGACTGAATCAGAATGGATTGAGGACCATGGGTGTCGATTTGATTGGACATGGTGGGGAATAAGATTTGAAAGATGATTTTTACTACCGGATTAGTTATAAATGGTGCTAATGCTAGAGGATGGGCGAAGGTCACTGTTGCTGGAACATTGCAAGAAAAACCAACTAGAGGATGAGAAACAGGAACCAACTGACTCGTTGAAGGAGGTTGACTCATAAAGAAGTACTGACCCTGGGACATAATGGACAACATAGACGAATTAACAGTAATCTGTGGGTGCGCAGATGTGCCCATTATAGCCAGAGAAGAGGACTTCTCAGAAGTAGGTTGTGGAATAGTCGAGGTAACTGTGGCATTTGGAATGGGCAAGATTATTTGAGAACTAGTTGACATGATCAGTGTAAGAGAAAAAGGAGGCACATGTGCGCCACCCTCCTCCATGGTTCGAGGAAAAAAAAAGGATGCTAACTGTTTTACAAAATCCTGGGATGGTTCACGAGGGTAATCGTAAACTTGCTGGATTAGTGGTCCCTGATCAGATATTCGAATAGACTTCTGTACTAGGTAGTCCATAAGGGCTACTAGATTGCGATCAAGGAGTGCCTGAAATTTAGGATCTCCATGAGGAACATACTCCATATCAGAAGCGGATGATATTTCTGAAGGAATAGGGGTAGCTGGACGTGATGGGGTTGCTTTGGCCTGATAAAAAGGATTATATGACTAGGATGGGGAACCAACTAACAGCGGTCCCAAGGAAGACCCGGGGGTGGCAAAACATCCACACTAGTGGTGATCTCGGAGGAAGAAGGGGCCAGTTGAGCCATTCTTCTAGATTGCAATTGAGTGATGACCGTCATAAACAAATAGAAATATAGAAAAAAAAAAATGACCTAACTAATGCACAGACAATTCAAGCAGCGTAGGTGATTATCTCTTTTAATTTTTTATGCTTTTAAGAAAGAAAATGTTAGGGAAGGATTTTTAAAACAGGAACTACTCAAATAGCCAAACTAAGGATGGTTTGGGGAATGTTTGGTGAGGAGTCTCGAAGGCACTTCAGTAAAAGAATGGTACGTGGCTTGATATAGGGGCCTACCCCCACACTTCACACACCGCTGCGATAAGGGAGTCGGGTGCTTTGCCAATATATACCAGAACTTCTGTGAATTTATAGCGCGGCCCGAGTACCGCGTAGGCTCTTCCCCTTGGATATCACTTCCAAGTAGGCAAGGCCAGGGGAGGAATTCTTGTTTAAATGCTTTATACCTAGTGATTTTAGCTTTGTGTGCAAGGGTGAAAAATAAAAATCAAATAGTGTCACTACCGATTTTGATCAATTTTCCAACCTAATTAAAACTAGATGAAAAACATACAGCAGAAATGACAAAGAAAGAGTTATTTTTAAGCACTTAAAAATGAAGTGTTTGATTTTGATGAAGACAAGTCAAACAGATTCTTTCCCAAATGTGATTAAATTCTTTTTAAGCACCAATCGAAATGTTCGAATGTGATAGAAAACAAACAAACAAAGTCTCTCTCTTTTTTTTAGTTCCTAACAAAAAAAAGAAAACACCGTAAAAGAGAAATACCTGTAGATTTAGCTCTCCAAGGTGTGTGGACTTTAAAAAGCACATTGTTGAGCTCTTCCCCTCGAATAATCCCATGAACAAGCAAATTGCTCCGTAAGAAAAGGTTAAGTAAACACAAAAACCAACCTAGAAAGATATATCCGGATAATAGCAAAATGAAAAATTTCTATTCAAGGGACTAGAAAAATTTCAAAGAAATAACAATTTTTCATAAAGAGATGGATCAAACATGCAATATTGAAATCCAAATGAAATATTTACTAATTTTATAAATAGAAATTGGAATTGAGATTTGTAAAAAAAGAAAGGACCTAACTTTGCAAATTCATAAATGAAAGAAGCAAGACTGAAACGATGAAAGGAAATGCTTAAGCAGAACTGATAAAAATCAGTGAAGAAAAAGAACAAAGTTCAAAACTAGAAAAGAGATGAACTTACCAATAAGGGACTTTGGTTGGGTCCCACCGGGCGTGCCAAAATGTAGATCAAGAATTTCGTGCTTGTTACCTGTCCAAGTTAATGTACCAAACTAAACACAAAAGCCTTGAAAAAACTCAAATAAAATCGATACCTGATAGACAAGATCCAAAGATGTAGATGGATAAGGAAGTCGATGTAGATAAGATGGGCACACACGAGTGATCCTGCATAGTAGATCCAAGAAACCTGTGAGACACCGATGCTTGACAGAAAAAGACCACGTTAAAATATATTTAGGTGGACTGCCTGAGAAGCGGGTCTGGGAAGTGATAAGCTCCCTCGGCAGATGTCAGTCCACGTTTTCAATTAAGTAAAGAAGCATACATGATAAAATATGTACGTAAAGGAATAGATTTTCTAATCAAAGTAATAAACAGAATCTAAAAAGTGGATAGAAAGCAACAAAAAATAGGAAACTGTGAAAACAATGCTAGATTTGTGTTACTTGAGTTATTTTACCTGTCTGTAGGATGATCAGTGTCGATTATGTAAAATCGGTGTCGACTGGTTCAGATCGGCGTCGACTGATATAGATCGGTGTCGACTTGTTTTGATCAGTGTCGATCCGAGACAAACTGCAAGAAGGTTTTGGAAATGGAAAATGAAGGAAATATCGTCAACATCCGCTGGATCTGCAAAAGCCGTAGAGACACTGGAAAGGCTCCACCTGTGCTGGATGCTAGAACAGAGTCACCAGAAAATCAATGGAGACTCGCGATGTTGATGTGGTAAGAGAAGAGTAATGGTGCACCTCTCAGGGATTGATTTGGATAGGATTCGCTCTCACTTGATAGATAATGCTCAGACTTGATGCTCAAAACTCTCTCATTCTCTCTGTCTAACTCACTATCTATCTCACCGTCTAACTGTCTCTCTCACAATCTGTGTCTAACCAGAACTGAGTTCTGGGCTTATATTTGTAATCGGCGCCAACCGAGATTAAATCAGTGTCGTTCTGAAAAATTGGTGTCGACCGAGTACCAGTCGGCACCGATCATGGAACAGACTCCCGAAATGGCCAAAAGGAGTGATTTCTGGAAAGATGAGAGTGATCCCTCCACCTCAAATACGGTAAATATCCCACTTGCTTGGTTTGGGAGGAGGAGAAATAGGGGGGGATATATGGATAGAATAGATATGGGGTAGATAAGTGGTTAGGATACATGTAAAAAGGTGTAATTAAATAGTTAATATTTAATTACTCACGGGTAAAAACATAATGGGGTGAATTAAACTTAGGATAGGTGTTTAAATCACAAATTGAATAATACACCAAGGGGGAAGTGGTAATGCAAACGTGCCCCAGGTTACCCAAGAGGGTAAATGAATGTTAGGGACACGAAATTGGGTAACCAATTTTAGGTGTCTACAAGATCCTTGAAAGCTGGTGGAGAATTATCTTCGACCAAAAGGGACACTACCAATGGGTTGTCCATATGTTGGGGAGGAGGCAAGGTGGATTAGATAAGGTCTTCTTTTGATGAAGGAAAAAGAAAAACAAACTCTTCCATAGGTAGAAAAATAAGTAATGCGGGTTTCTCATCAGGTCGGGGAGTAGATGGGACAATTATACTAGTGTGTATAGTAGTCTCCTCCTTGGGTAGAGGAGAAAATGATGGGGAATCCTCAATAGATGAAGGATTTCATACAAGAATTTCCTCAATAGATGAAGTAGGAGGAAAATGTGTAGAAGGAGATGGTAAGATGTCAAAAACAACATGAACCTCATGGATATTACCGTCATTGGCTGAGGAATCACCAGTTTGGTTGGATGAGGGGGTGTGATTTGGGAATGGATTCCAAAAAATATGAAGGTTTCGGTTTGCCAGTGCATTAGGATTGTCCAAGATGAGATCCCCTTTATCAAACATTTCTTGGACAATGTTCTTTAATGTGATACAATTACCATCACTGTGACCTTGAACATGATGGTAATTGTAGTAATCATTTTCATTGTACCATCTAAGCACAGGGAAAGAAGGGCCAAAATTAGTATGTGGTTTGACAGGTGGAAGGGTAATGGCTCTAGCTTTTAAGATTTTTTCCAAAATGGAAAATTATAGCTCTCCTATGGGGGTATAATTTCACTGCTCCCTTCTAAATTGAAAGGTCTGGATGGGGGAGAGGTTAGAAAAATTTTTTGATTGGTTGGATGGATGAGATAGGCCAGATTTCAGAATGATGATGTTGGCAGATCCCTTAGTTTTAGAATAGGTATTTTGGGGTTTGGAAGAAGAAGAAGTATCTTTTGATTTGAATGCAATGTTTTTGCTATGCATTGTAACTTCTTTTCTTCAAGGGCACAAATTTCCAGCTTTTAGGCCATAGTAAATGCCTCGTCAAAGGTGTGAAATGTTTGGACTTAGAGAGTTGGTGATATATGTCTAACACAAGCCTTGGTAAACAATTCTATTAAATCTATCTAAGGTAATTGGAATGTGATTTTGTTAATTAGGCTGCGCCATTCAACAACAAAATTTATGATAGATTCATCTTCATACTAGTGTGTGGCATTTAAGTTAGTCATGGTTACTTTCTTGACAATATTGATAGAAAAGTCATCAAGAAAAGCCTGAGAAACCTTGTTAAATGAGAGGATAGAATGTCTAGGTATAGAACTACACCAATCCAAAGCAGGTCCCGTCAATGACATTGGAAATGTCTATAGGAGCAACACATCAACATGAGTGATCAGGTAATAGACATGTTTAAAATACCACAGGTGTTGTTGTGGATCTTATTTATTATTGAATCGATTAAAATTTGGAATTTCCCAATGCATAGGTTACAGGTGAATAGGAATGGATGGGTGAATGGGATCATTTCAAATCTCTTCATATGTTAGAGAGTTACGTGAACCTAAGACATATGCTTCCAATGTCTGCATCTTGTCCATCATCATTTTGATTAGGTTATTGCTGGGTTGTGATGATAAGGAACCTCTTGAGGTATGAGGGGGTAAATAAGGTCGGTATAATATAGATGAAATCCTAGTGTGTGGTGGTGCCACGTATACAAATTTTGATGAAGGGATATGAGAGGGAATAGAGGTGGAGGGGAAGTACCCAAAGTAAGCAATAGAGGAAATAGGTGGTTGTTGGTAGTAGATATACGTAGGTGGGGTGGATGTAAAGACCCTAGTAGAAATTGATGGAAGAGACTTGGGGATAGAGAGAATGAGGTTTTGAAAGGGAGTGTGGGCTACCGACACCAAAGGTGGTTAGGATGCGATATGTATATGGGCAGTGGAAGACATGGGTAAGCCTGTACTGAGGGTGGTGGATGTAGGCATGGTGGATGCCATGGGGGCAACAGAGGTTGTGGGTGTGATATATGTCGTAGGTACAACAAATATCGATGAGGTGGGGTCAAGATGAGAAATAATAGGTGGTAAGGTGGAAATAACCAGGGAAATGATGGTAGTGGTAGAGGCTGAAGTGGGTGCAAGTGTAGGTAGGATGGATATGGGCATGCCGTAGATAATTTTTCCAGATGATTCATGAGTGGATCAATGGGCTAAGTAATACTGTAAAGCGGCAGGGTTATGATCAAGGAGTTTTGTAAACTCCTCGTCACTAGTGCTGATGTTGATAGGCTGACTGGGATCCATAGGTGATAGAATGGAAGGCAATGATGGGATAGGTGGGAGGGGTTTAATGATAGCATGGAATACAAGGGCATTGGTTTGGATACGAGTTAAAACCATGTGAATTATAGTAGACCTGGTAATTTGGTCTCTGTAGGTGACACAAAAACACAAAAGGAATGGAGAAAATACTTCCGGAAGGTGAAAACTGGTTGTTGTTTTACTTGAAAAGTTAAAACATAAAGACCGATGATAGTTGGGTACCTAGTTTTGGTAACAAAGGGTAATAAATGATGGTCAGTGGGTAACCATTGATGGTCAGAGGAGGACCGATACCGGTTACTGTGGAAAAATAATTTTTTTTTGGTAAATGTGGTAATAAATGATGAAAATGAAACAAATCTGGACTTTGACAGTGAATTCAAAGACACAAAGATATGATGAAGTATCTAAGGAACCATAGAAAGAATAGAAATGTGATGAGTGCTACTTTAGTTAAAATGACTAAAACAACAAGAAACTGACAACGGTTAGGTAAACTGATGATAGTTTGATGAGTAAACTGATGATGGTCACTGGGCTGACACCAATCACTATGAAATTTGTGAAAAGATGGAAAAAGTTAATTTGGTAATTTAGATGAAATAATAGACAAACCCAGAAACCTGAGCATGGATATGATTGACCCTAACACACTCAAAAAGAGTCAGAATACACCAACTATGATTATGGAGTGTGAAAGGAAAGATGTAATGTTCCCATTTTAAGACTATAGAAACAAGGGAATTATATATATATATATATATATAATGCTCTTTGTTCTAAATAATCATAATTTAGAACACACATTCCATGCCAATCAATCTCATAACAGATAACCATATGCAGCTGTAAATGACTTGGTGAACTACCAAACTGTCATTTCATGACTCGGTTTAGTACTGATCTCTCATGTTAACTCATTGAAATTGTATACTAAGTATTCTTGGTTCACTTACCCTTCTCTGGGTATTGAAACATTTTGTTTAAGAGACCTATCTAAATATTTGTTACCAATATTCATCTAAATCCCGTTTCTTAAACTAGGTGTCACAGGACAACGCAACCAACAACTTGCGATACTTTGGCCAAATATTTCCACATACTATCTATGTTTATATTCCTAGATGGCATACTCATCTAATGGAATACGTCCTTCACCCCACTTCATCTATTATCTAGAATGGTCTTCACTGACTCCTGTCAGTCCACTTGTTCAAGGTTTAGCCCTATCCCAGGTTAGCAACATAGTTTGGTATAGAGAACCACTCATGGTGACTAAGGGTACTTAGACATACTCAATCGACCTAAGTCGATTGCGTGTGTCTAGTTATCCTAAGTCGTCATGATTTATTCCCTATACTAAATCATGCTCCTATCCTGACCTAGAGTATAACTAAGATCAAGTCCAAATTTATGTAGATCTAGTTGGTCTAATTCTGATGGGTGTTGCAACATGTCAACTGCAACATTGTATCCTCATGAAGACCCTAGTCTTCATGAAGGTACATTTCTACAGTTGGCATGTGCCGACAACCAACTGAATCACCCCATTGGATGCACATACCCAAGCAAGAAGTGAATTACTCAATTATATTTCTTAATTAAGATTTAATTACAACAACCCTGAACCCTAAATTCCCTGCTGAACCCTAAATTCTTTAACCTTAAAGGTTGACATCCACAGTTGAGTTGTTAAGGTTTTGCAGAAATAGCATGATTGCTTTTTAATCATCAAATTCTTACTTTAGGGTTCAATTAATTAAAACCGAAGCAGTAAATTATAATAAGATTCACATATTTTACACTATCATTTTTAGCCTGTTTAAGTTCCAAAATAGGTTCCATTATATTAGACTTCATTGAGATGAATTCTAATTAATAAATGTTCATATTTACCTTTCATTTGTTTTATACTTATGAAAGTATTGGTTGAGAGGAAGTTCACCTTCCTCTTTCTTGTTATGAATTAGGGTTCTTGTACCCTTTTACATTATACAAGACATCATAATAAATTTGCACTTTCATTAACATCTTTTAACAAACCATAGTGTCTTAGTTAAAGAACATCTATGCATGCCAACTCAATAAGTTGCATTTCAATAAAGGGATAGAGTATCTAATTCCCTTCCATCTAACTTATTTGACTCAAACTAAAAGGATTCCATACAGACAAGAATAGGAGAAATTAAAGATAAGATTACAAATTCCTTCACAGAATGCACAAGGAGAATGACTCATCAAGTACAAGTATCTCACAATATTTTTCCATTCATCAAAGTGAAATACACTTTTTACAAGTCCAATCATTTTAAACATCTTTCATATCAAACAACATTAATAAGCCCAATAAGAAATACAACTTTTCCTCTTACAAATACATTTCAATAGTGAATCATAATTCCTCATAAAAGATCCAGTCTTTAGGTAAAAAAGTAACATCATAAAAGATATTGTCTTCCTCTATCACTTACGAAGTCCATCTGCAAAACTTGCTAGCACGGGTCAGTTCATTGAACTGAGCATGATAAGCACTAAGCATTAAAATGATGTGCTTTCAACTAACTATTTCATGAAAATAACTCTGCTTTTATGAAACAGTTAAAGAATTACAGAAAGATACATTCAATAAAATAACATTCATGAAAGGAAGAACAAGTGATAAGATCACATTAACATTAGTAAGGATCATGGTGTAAAAACAATCTTCAGTCAATGATTTCATAAGGAATTAAATCAAATAAGTAATAATCCATCCAAATTACTTATCACATTCCTACTAAAGATATTTATAGTTCATTTCATGGTTCATTCAATCTATATCAATGAAGATGCTAACTCTAATAAGTTACAAAAATAGAGTTATTTTTAAAGAAGCAATGATCCAAAATACTCATCATTAACATAATTTATCAGAGAATAACTAAGGCTGAGTACATTCAAACTCTATGACAAGTTTAGGAAGAACCATCAACATCCTAAAATAGGAGTTTCCTATTTAAGATACAACATCCAAATTCAAAGCCAACTCTAGCCTAAGTTATATGTTTAGCTTCATCATGTTTAGTAATGTAAAATTTCCATTTACTTACACCTGAAAGTAGTCACACATCAAAATCATTATATCCTTATCAAGCATTTGGGAAGGAGAAGAAAAATAAAGATGTATCCTCCCACTATCCACTCTGCCATTTCATTTAGATAGATACAACTAAACTATACTACTCTTATAAAAGAATAACATGATGAAAGGATGAATGAAAGGAGACATAACAACTAACAACTTCTTTTAGACATCGAAGAAAACAATATTGCATTCCTCAATTAAGAACAAAGAGAGAACAACTAACAACTTCCTTCTGAGTTCGGAGAAACAGAATGGAATACCTTAACTCATAATAGAGAGAAGGATGTCAATGAAAAAGGTGAGATAAAATATCATTATTCCATCTTAGAAGATGAATAATATTCAATAATAAAAGAACCGATACAGATCAGCTCATGAGTTCATTCAACTCTAGTAATCATTGTAAAACACACAACAACCACTCGATACAGAAAAGAGATATATGACTGAAATCATGAAGGTCAGAAAACTGAAGATATAGTTCCCTCAACCTACAAACAACATTTCTACAGTAGTGCAATAGCTACAGGTTACAAGTAGTTAGTCAAATGCCTTTCCATGACAGCAATGTCCAAAGCAACAAAAGGGAAACAACAACAGCATACTGAATTCCTTCCCAATTTTAACATCATCCAACAAGAAGTTTTTCTTATTTTCCCCAAACAAAGAGAGAGAAAGTATCATCAAATAATGAAACCTTATGCGACCACAATTTCCTTTCAAATGTCATCACATACAAAGCTTAACCATCCTTTGATGGTAAATGTAGAAAAATGTAAACAAGATTTACAGTCGAGCCATCCCATATCCCCAACTATATAAGAATAAAAGAATAGTCTAAAGGGTAGGGATGGAAAGAACCCTACCAATATTTGAACACAGAGAAGAACAAAAAAAGACTGAATCCCCAAGTCGTGTGCTCAATTCAAGCTCAAGAAAGAGTAGCAATCGAAACCATTCCATCTCTTTACTTAGGTAGACAAGAATGAGCTAACCTAAAGTTAAACATAGCTACCTCATTCCTATAGCATCTCCTGAACATTATACTCGAATGAGAAGAACTAGTAATCCAACAAGATGACCGAAAGATAACTCCAGAAGCTCAAAATCTCCCTATAAAAAAGGGTATAAACCAAATTTGGGAAACCTTTTAAAACATGACAATAGAATAAATTCCAACTCTGCCATCAAGAAGATGTATCAAGGGGATTCATTCAGATCCCAAAACCATGTAAGTCATTTTAATCATCTCATAACATACAATTGAGAAAACTAAAGAAAATGAAGTCTTATAAGTTCAAGCAGGAGTTAAAACATGTTTTATCAAATCTCAAGCAAGGATGAACAAAACCAAATATACTTCTTCCATAACCATCCAACTGAGTTAAAGAATCAACACGTCTCAGTTCAGCTAAGATTGAACATGATTTCCTTAACCTCCAACAAGAATGATTTCCAAACTAGAATCAAGACTATCTATATAAGCATAGCTTGAGCAGATGAAGAAATGGGTTTGAAATAATCTCAAGCTTAATGAAAGAAATTACACATAACTTCACCTAACAAGGAAAACAAAACCCATCTCTTATTTCCTTTTATCAAACAAAATACAAGAGTTGACAACATCCAGTTCACACAAGGTTAAGCCAAATTTGTTCATTTATCTAGGAAAGAAACAACCCAGATTAAATATTTTATCAAATAGTGAATCTCATCAGAAGGATACAATGAGTAGTTCAAGCATAAATATAAAATAAACATCACAAATAAAAATCCATTTGTTTCCAAGAGCAAAGGTGTTTTTATGAAGACATTTAGGAAAAAGCAAAACAACTTAATGGATAGAGACTATCATGCCTGATAGAGTTTTTATAGATTTGTACAAGGTTTCCAGCCATGCCTTCACAGTTTGTCCTTTTCCAAAATGATGTCAACAACCTAAAACCTTCTTCTTATTCTTCCACCAGATCCAAGAATAGCTCAACAATGCCAAAAATAACATATGATCAAAAATAGAACTGCTGGTTCGAAGAACCAAAACCTCCATGCAGAGAAAAAATCGCAAGGAGAAAATGATCAAACAACCTCTCACAAAATCCACTTCACATCTTTTCCCAAGAGGTTTCCTTGCCATGACCGAGGTCATTAAATGAAAGGACAACCAACTTTCCCTCCTCTTTCTCTATGCCAACGCCATCCAAATCTGGCGAGCTCAATTTCAAACTTTGCATGCCTTTTAAATTTAGAGATGATGCCAACTAAGCATCCCTTTAACTTCCCATGCCTCCGCCAAAACTGACAACTCAGAGTTTATTAATTTCAAAAATCAAATCACATTAATGCCTTAGAAAATGTCGCCACCGACTCACCATTTTCCATGCAACCCCATAGGTTCCCCTTTAGCTTCGTATTAGTTTAGGTTAGATTGACATTAGATTAGGATTCAACCTTAGTCTAGGTAAATAATATTTACCTTAGGTTATTCCAAAACTTTTCCCATAATTAAAACATGTCAACATAGGTTAAGACATAAACCTTAGTAGTTCAGTAATAGGTATTAGGTAGACCTAAATTACCTTAGATTAGAATCCACGTAGGATAGAACATTGCAACTAAGGTTAAGGTATTCACCTTAATAGTCCCGTAATAGGCCTTTAATCCACTTACGTTTTTCAGCATCTTACAAAAATATTTAACAAGAAGGTCCAAGCTCATTATTTACAACAAGTTGCAAAGCAAAGACAGAGCCATAGGTCTCCAAAAGAAGGACCCACATTAAATTCTATTTCATAATGCTAGTTCATCAAGATTTTAACAAAGAAGAACTGAAGCATACCTTGGATCAATGGAATTGATCCAAGGTTTTGTTGTTAACATAAGATAAGTATGAAAACAACAATACAGGTTCACAACCTTTCAGAACATAGAGAAGAATGAATTCAATTTCAAGTAAACAGAATCTCAGCAAATTGAATCCTTGCACAGTAATAATTTATCCATTGCAAACATGATTTCCAATAGTCAAAAGAATACACCTTCCTAAGAAAAATCACATGTCAATGTTTGCAATGTCAAGAGGAAATGGAATCAAAGTAACAGTTTGTCAAAGATGTTACATACTTCCCTCCTAAAAAGAATCATCATCCCAATGATTAACTTAGTGAAACAATTTGCATCAAGAACAAATCAAATTATTATACTTCCTTTCATATGTTCAAAACAAAACTGGATTTTGAAATTCCATAATCAACATTAAAATAGCTATCCATTTTAAATAATGTAATGTCTGCCCAAGACTGGCAGATTTATTGACATATCAAGAATAAAATATTAAAATTTTATCAGTCAACAGAATCAATTCTGTTCAAACAAATATGGAAAAGTAGTTTTCATATCTTCAAGATTTTCCCAGGTTGCACTCTCTTCATTAAACTGATCCCACTGGACCTTACATTGGCTTATTTCATGATTTCTTAAGTGCAACTGGTGAGTTTCCAACACTCATATGGGTTTAACCATGATTATTCTTGGGTCTTAGACCTGTAAGGAATTCCAATTTAACACATGTGATAAATCTAAAACATATTTCTTAAGTAGAGAAATATGGAAAAAATCATGCATTCGTGATAAAGTAGGAGGTAAAGCTAAACAATAAGCTATAGGGTTGATAAATTCAACAATTTCAAAGGGTCCCACATAACGAGGTGATAGCTTGGCAGCCTTGATAAAATTTATAGAACTCTTTTTCAGTTTTACCTACAAAAATACTTTCTCACCAAGTTTAAATTTCTTATCAACCCACTTTAAGTCAGCATAACTCTTTTTCCTATCTACAACTTCTTTCAAGCATTCACAAATCATTTTAACTTGTTGTTCCATTTCCGTAAGGATTTCAGGTCCAATTACCTCTCTATCCTTAATGTTGTCCTAGCTAATAGGCATTTCCTTCCGTATAATGCTTCGAAAGGTGCCATCTTCAGAGAGGCATGATATGTGTTATTATACACAAACTCAACTAATGGAAGACACTTTTCCCATTTATACAGCTGATCCATGCAATACATTCTTAACATGTCCTCTAAAACTTGATTAACTCTTTCAGTCTGTCCATTTGTTTCTGAAATTCAACTTAGTCCCTAGGGCTGCATTAAGTGTTTTCCAAAATCTTGATGTCATTCTTGGATCTCTATCTGATATGATCAACTCAGGTACTCCATGTAATCTAAAAATTTCATGTATGAATCTTTTTGCTAAAACAGGTGAATCATCCTTAAGATTACCAGCAATAAAATGAGCTACCTTTGTTAGTTTATCAACAACCACAAGAATAACATCATGTTTATTTCTTGACATAGGCAACCCTTGTACAAAATCCATGCTTATCACTTGCCATTTATACTGCGGTATTGTGAGGATACAATAAACCAACTTGGATGCATATGCTCAACTTTAACATGTTGACATTCTAAAAAGTGTGTCACAAACTCAATCACATCCTTTTTCATCCCTTTCCAGAAATATTGCTGTTTTATATCATCAAGCATCTTTGTAATGCTAGGGTGTCCCAAAAAAGGTGAAATGTGAAATTCAGCTAATAATTTCTTTCTTAAATCATTTAACAAAGGTATGTATACCCTATTTTCAAACCACAAGATTCCTTCATTGTCAAAGTGAAAACCTTTATATCTCACATCATTTGGATCTACAGCAAGTGTTATCTTTACTTGCTAAAAATAAGAATCAGATTCCATGACACTTTTTATCTCATCTTTAAACTGAGTTCTCAATGTTATAAAAGCATAAATGTGCTTCCTACGACTTAGAGCATCATCTACTCTATTTTCTTTACCTTTAATATTACTTATGTCAAAATAATATTGAGATAGAAATTCTAACCATCTTCACTATCTTGCATTCAGATTTGGCTGAGTAAAAATATACTTCAACCCAAGATGATCAGTTTTTAGTTCAAAAGGTCTACCAAGAAGATAATGCCTCCATACTTGAAGTGCATGAATAATGGTAGCAAGCTCTAGATCATGTGGAGGATAATTGAGCTCATGCAACCTGATTTTTCTACTTTCATAAGCTATGACATGATTATTTTGCAATGGGATACCTCTGAGACCTTCCCAAGATGCATCTGTTACAACAGTAAAGTTTCCGTTAGGATCAGGTACAGCCAAAATAAGTGTGGAAGTTAATTTATCTTTAGAGTATTAAAAGAAAATTCACATTTTTCATTCCAAACAAATTCCTTATCCTTTTTCTATAGTGAAGTTATTGGTGCAACAACTTTGGAGAAGTCTGTAACAAACTTCCTATAGTAACCAACAAGAGCCATGAAGCTTCTAACTTCATGTACATTCTTTAGGTGCAGACCACTCAATTATAGCTACAATCTTGGAGGGATCTACAACTATTCCACTTTTTCTTATAACGTGACCCAAATAGTGCACTTCCGTGTCATAGAAAGAACATTTAGACAACTTACCATACAACCGTCTCTTCCTCAAGATTTCCAAAAATTTATTCAAATGCTCTTGGTGTTCTTCAATGCTTTTAGAGTATATGAGAATATTGTCCAAGAATATAAGCACAAAATTATCCAAGTATTCTTGAAAAATATTATTCATCAAATTCATAAAAGCTGCAGGTGCATTTGTTAATCCAAATGGTAAGACTGTGAATTCATAATGTCCATATCTTGTTCTAAAAGTTGTTTTATGAATGTCTTCATATTTTATTCGTAACTGATGATATCTAGATTGAAGATCTATTTTAGAATACACTGATGCACCACACATTTGATCAAACAGATCATCAATTCTAGGAAGTGGATATCTGTTCTTAATTATTTCCTTGTTTAACATCCTATAATCGATACACAATCTAAGTGTTTCATATTTCTTTTTCACAAATATTACTAGTGCTCCCCAAGGTGAGACACTCGGTCTTATCAAATCTTTAGAAAAAAGTTCTTGTAACTGTGCCTTAAGCTCTATCAACTCAATAGTTGTCATTTTATAAGGTGCCTTGGAAATAGGCCCAGTTCCCGGTTTGATCTCAATAGTGAATTCAAACTCCCTTTTGGGTGGAAGACATGGTAACTCTTTTGAAAACACATCACTAAAGTTTCATAACAATGAATACATTTCCATGAAGTCACTATTTTATTGTGTTGTTTTAGAAATTTTTACTACATATAAGGCACAAACTTTGTTTTTGGCCTTTTAAAGTTGCATAGCTGACAATTTCCTAACTGAAATCCCATGTTTTACACCCTGAATGTCTGTTATTTTCTACAGATCATCTAAACAACTAATATATTTTTCAAAATAGTAAGCATTTTCCTTATTCTTAGCTAGCCAATTAACACCTATGATTACATCATAAGACCTTACAGGAGCAACATAAAGGTCAACCTCAGTGGAAAAACTAGGCAAGTCAAGGACTGCTCAAAAAAGACACATACTAAATGTATGAACAACATTATTGCCATAATGTACAACCCATGATTTATCCATTTTTCCATCTTTTCTTTTTAATTTAGAAGCTAACTTAGTAGAAATAAAACATTTAGTAGCTCCAGTATCAAAAAGAATAGTTACAAGTATGCCAAATAACTTACCTGGAACCACTATGGGTGTGACGTGCTTTTCAGGATGTTTATCAGCTACTGCAACGTGTATCTTGTACTGCTGATTACGGCCATCCTTTTTCAGAGGAAATTCCTTTGTGTAATGATCCTTGCCATAATTTTAACAGCATCCTACAGGTCCCTTTTTTGGATCAAATTTATTTCCAGCCTTGAAGTTATCATTTTGACCTCCACAGGACTTCTGTTCATTATTACTATTCTTGACAAAGTTATTTTGTACATTAGCAATAGGTTTATTTGCTGCTATTTTACTGTTGTTATCTATTACAAACTTATTTTTCATACCAAACTTCTTCCATGGTCCCTTCTTAGGCATAAGAGACGATGAAGAGTTTGGAAATTTCTTTCTTATTTCCTCTTATGAGAAGAAATTGCTTTTAATTTTTGTTCCTACCTTATGGCTTTTTCAACTACCCCTTCCATAGTGGTTGGGCTATGAACATCCACCTCACCTCCTATAATGGGATTTAACCCCATGATAATTTTTCATATCCTAAACTTCTCGTCAGTTTGATATTGAGGTACACACTTAAGGATTTTCGTAAACTTCTCCTAATACTCTGCTACAGTTAACTTTTCTTGAGATAAGTTTTGAAATTCAGTCATTTTCTGATCATAATAAAGTTGTGGCAGCCATTGTTTCCTAAAATAACTGTTAAATTGATCACTAGTAATATTTGTTTCATCAATGTTTAACTCAGCCTTATGATTGTCCCACCATGAGGATGCTTCATGGGAAAGCTGATATGCTCCCCATATTGCCTTAGTTTCCTCTAAGAAGTTCCTTATTGCAAATTACTTCTCCATTTCACTAACTAATTCTTGGCTCCATCTCGTAATGTGGTGTCATCAAACTTAAGTGGACTTATCCTTTTTATATCATTAGTGAGTTCAGCTGCTAGCCTTGTATTTTTATTTTCAGGCTGATCATGTGCATTAGTTGTATTAATTTTATTGTTGTCTCCAAATCACTGCACCCCCCTGAATGGTCTGAAAGTGAATCATGACATTTGGTGTGATTAGGACACGTGGGATCACCTCTCAAGCTGTGGGACTTGGGCTCGAGGTGAACCTCCGGAGAAGGCCTTCTTCCTCTTCCTATACTAAACACAATGCTACTTCTAATGTAGGAAAAATGGATAACTAGTCCTATGCTAACATTTTAAGGGATTAGGGAGAGAGATTTGCAAGGAAATAAAACCTATACTAGAAGTGGTGATGCACCAAGAAAGGGTGTTATTAGACAACTTTCCGGCCTACCGAGGAAGAGAGAAGATCATGAGAAAGAATGACATGCATTACAAACCCACTTTTACATAAAATAATTCACTCCTTGATAAGCATAATGACCTCCAAAACTTGTAAAGGAAACCCTGGTTTCACAGTTCACCTGATGAGAGAGGTAGATAGAAGAAACAAAATCATGAAAAGGACATGTAATTGATCAAAAAGCACAATTCTCATTACTTCAAACACTTGCACAATGCCATTACATCAGTGAAAAAGGCATAAGATGCCATTAAAAATTGAGAAGAAAGGCTTGAAAGCTTACAAACCACAACATCTCAGCTTGTGAAGAGAGGGGAAGCTTGGAAAGTGTCCAAATTTTCCAACTTGTATGACCTGTTGGAACTCACTTGTTGGAACCTGTATGACGGAAAAGTGACATGCAAGCGTGGGAATCTACAAGCAACTCTTCCTCACACCTGACCTCCCAAGGTCATGCCGAGACAGCCGGTGGGTATGGAATATGTGTGAGATGTAGACAAACTAGTTAGGCAATCTAATGTATTCAATACGCATTAGCGGAATTTGCGAGTCTAAGGCAAAGAAGGCCCTCCTAACTTAAACTGGTGTGATAGATCGGTCAGCAAGGATGACTGCTTAAAGGCTCCAATCAATATCGAGCTCTGGCGTGATTTGATCTATAGGTTGTGGAATATGTGGAAAATGACCCGGGATAGTTTCGTGTATTTCTCCGGATAGGGTCATATGGTGGATGGTAAAAATAGTCAATTCTGTGGACGATTCTCTAGCCTAGTCCAAAATTCCCTAGCTCTGTTAGCTGCTGTGTCTAGCAAGGATAATTGTTCGATGATGGTAGGTGGAAGTGGGGTAGACCGGAATACTAGTGTACGTAGGTCAGTGTCTATGTCTAATTCTCCTATGGATTCGTTGGGCTGAGGGATTTGTGGGTCACAACCGTAGATTCTTAGTTGTTATGGACCTGTTATGGTCATGCGTGAAATCAAGTCCTAATCCCTAATATCTAGTAATTGTATGCTTTCTCAGCTTCTATATTTAGGATCAATAACTGTGTGATTTTCTCAGAATATCTTACAGGCATTCATGCAACCTAGATTCTTAGGCTGGTATCCATATCTAGAAGAGTGTCTCCTGCATCTGGCTATGGGACCAAAGGATCACAACCAAAGGTTTGTTCTATTTCAAACCCTTCTACAGTCATATGAATGTTACCTAGGGTAATCTATAGTTTGGTTGATTTGACCAAAACGTGTGTGCTTGGTCGTTTTCTATGTTTAGTCCGCTCAACTGGGAATTGATTTGTTGCAAGATTGTCGTTGCTTGGAAGACTTGAATCCTAATATTTTGATCTATATCAGTGATCGCTGTGATGAGATTGGGATGAGGCATGATTGGCTCGAATACGTATTCCTTGGGCTCTCTAGGTCCCGTGATTGTCATACAAAAGCAACAAAGTAAAGCGAACTACAGTAAAATAAAATTTAACTAAGTGAAGTATATCTATAGTATGTATGACTTCTCTATTCTTTTTGTGTTTTCTGATGAGCTTTACGAAATTAAGAAAGAAGCTATTTAAAATATCTAGAAATGACAACTAAAATAATCAATTTAAAACAAACAAAATAACCGAGTGTAGCTATTTGTTTGTGCAATTTGTAGATCTATTCTAAACAAAGAAATAGCTTATCTAATCTATTTGCAAGATTCTCGATCCTACCTCAGAAGTGAGGAGTGAATCATAGTTTCTCAGAAACTATCAATCCCCACAACTTCCTTGGCAATATCGAGAGTAGAATTAACTGAAATAAAGTAATTAACTACTCTATTTGATATGATTCTAACTATAATTTTGAAATCTAGAATGTGGATTCTACAGAACAGTGGCGAATCCAATGGTGTGTGTGATCTTGTCCCCTTAGTATGATCTCCTCATTCCTTCGTATTCACGTGGATCCATAAAAGCGTGTAATGCTAGCATCAACAGAAGTAGATATTGGGATAAAGGTAGCTCAGAACACTGACTGAATACAATGCGAGTAGGAGAGGGATAGCGCAAGAGTACAGAGCTTGACTTATGCAATTCCTAGCGGGATTTATTGCAAGTCATGTAACATAAAGTGTCCAGAACCTGAAACTATCCTGTTTGAGGAGCAAAACCTGTAACTTTAATGGCTTCCTAAGCTATTCTACTTCAATGGATTGGATGAAATAACAACAGTGCTTGCACAAGATGGATATGTGGCTTACCAACACTAAAATAATGCTAACTAAGCATGCAATGAAAGAAACTAAGCATTCTAAGCAAAAGGAAAACTAAATCTATTGCAAAGAGAAATTAGAGGCAAATTTGAGGGGCCTGAAGTAATGACAGCACTTGCACAAGATGGATATGTGGCTTTCTAACTGTAAAACAATGCTAACTGAGCATGTAATGAACTAAACTATGAATCCTAAGCAAAATAAAATACTGAACTACTGAAATGAGAAAATGAGAGGAAAATTGAGGGGCCATTTGCTTGAGCACAAGCCAACTATTTATAGCATTTGCATTTACCCAAGGTAAAAGCCAAATATAACTCTTAAACTATAAACAATGGCAAAACACTATTCCAGGGAACCAGAATCATAAATGCAAGCTTATGGCGGTGAAAGAAAGCTGGTAAAACATTGAATTTACGTGAGTCGTGTTAAAAGAGATTTATGGAAAATGCGTAAAGGACCACCACTCTGAGTAGGGCGGCGGTTACAGGACCGCCATCCTATTCAGGGTGGCGGTCACGAGACTGCCACCTAGGCAGGGCATCGGTTTCGTCACTGAAGAGCGAAAGGCCAAGAAAAGAAGGGAAAAGGGAAAAACAAAGCACACGGCAGCTAAGCGGGGCATGCGGGATGTTAACGCACACTTAGAGAGCTTTTCTGGATCCCAAACACCTTGCGAGGAGACCTGTATCATCATTGGGGCACATGTCACGTTGTTCTGGCAGTACAGTACCTTACAATTTTGGGTACGTACAGAAACCCCTGGAATGAGTCTCCAATTTACATTTATAGAAGAAATTAAGAGAGAGGAGAGAAGGAGTCATAAATTCCCTCCCTAAACTAAAGGCACATGATGTATCACTTATTACAATTGGCTGAACCACTTGAAAAGGTTCCATCATGCATCATTAATGCCTATTGACATAGTCTTCTCAAAATTAAAATAATATTTAAATAATAATAATAAATATTATTGTTATCCAAAATTTACCCCCCTAGGGTAAAGTTTGATAACATGCATCAGAAGATTCAAATCCCAAGCAAATTGATTGATTCAGAGAAAAATCAGGTTTCTAGGGTCCCCTCAGGTATTTTTCTAACACCCCTAGCCAAAGAAACAGGGAGCAAGCTCTGAGGGAATGCAAAAAAATAGCAGAGAGGCAAACAGGTTGATCCAGGAAAGAGTGTGAAAATTGGCTAAGTCCTGCTCAAGGTAGCATTTGGGACAAGTGGGAAAAATGGAAGCGGATCGGCCGAAAAGCCTTTAGGCGGCCAAAATTACATTTGGGACAATCGGGCCAGAAATACGCGGCGGGTGCGAAAAGCCGATCCGGCCGAAAGAGGAAGAAAAATTGGACAGTGTTGCTTGGGACGTTTGGGACAAAAAGGCCCGAACCGGCCGGTTCGGCCGAAATGAGCACAGGCAGTCCTAAAGAAAATGGGACAAATGGGACGAAAGTACATGGTGGGCGCAAAATGCCGGTTCGACCGAGAGAAAATCGACTAACTGAGAGGGACATGAGCGGGCCGAAAAGGCGGAACCGGTCGAAGATGAAAGAGGTCAAAACAGTCCGGACGCAAAGATAATCGGGCCGAAAAGGCGCGAACCGGCCGAACCAGGTCGAAAAAAGTCAAGTCAGTCCGAAGCAAAGTGGGACAAGCGGGCCAAAAATGCCCGAACTGGCCGAATCGGCCGAAATGAGCACAAAGGGCCCAAAATAAAATGGGACATCTGGGAAAAATGGAGGCGAAGTACGCGAAAAATCCAGCAGGGCCAAGAACCAATCAGAAGCTGCCACGTGTGTCAGGGAAAAAGGGTCAAAAAGGTCAAAGGGCAAGTTTTAAAAGAGTCAGCACGAACCAATGAAATAGCGCCACGTGTCCAGTTAAGGGCCCCACAAGCGAATTTCAAAATGCAAAGCCCGCGAAAGATGGAGGAGAGAGAATTTCTCGTCCAATCAGCACGTGCCACGTGTCGTCCAGGTGGCAGAGCGCGGGAAAGGTTTCAAAACACGCTTTCGCCTGTTTTGTGCCCTAGATCTTCAGATCGCCATAACTTTTGATCCAGAGCTCAGATTTGCACGTTCTTTATATCAACGGAAAGCTGGTGAAATTCTCTACACGATTCCAGGGTCAATCTTGCGTTTTGGAGCAGTCTGGAGGGAGAAAAATCAAGAAACATCTCTGACGCGTGTTCATGGCCCGGAAATGACATTCCAGCGACCAGAGTTAATGCAGAATGGGTCGCATTCTCCTGTAATCCGGTCAAAATGATAGGGTATGGGTTTGTAAGGTCCTCCATGCCATTTTAATACACCTGCAGTCAAGAAAGAATGGGCTCCCATGCCTTTGTACGTCTCCTGTTCCCTGGGTTCGACCCTTGCATTTTAAAAGCCAGTTTTGGGCTCATTTCAAAGAGAGGAACATTTTTGGGCATAGCAGACTTCTTCTTTCACCTTCTTCAAGGGATTGATGAAGTATCAGACCTCTCCAAGGATTGTAACAGTTTTCTTTACCTCTCTGAGGGTGTAATGCGTATTTTGATATTAAATTGATAATGCAAGCTCTGTGAATGGGTTTCAATCCTCTGTTTGTATTATTTGCTTGATTTCAGATGCTAAATTATACATTATCAGTCTGTGTATGTTTTTATGTTGTGAACCTTGGTCTGTGTCTATTTGCATGACTAATATGTTTCACCACTCCTTTTGGTGCATCACCATCTTTAGTTAGTTTCAATTTTTTTGCACTTCTACCCCTGTCTCCTTGCAAGTTAGAATAGGATTAGGATCTAAACCTCTGTAGTTTTGCAAAATATAGATCTAAATCAGAGGAGTTTGAGGAACCAGCCTCTAATCTGGAGATTCCTCTCTCAGTTTCCAAGTCCCACACTTGGAGAGAGGTTTCCATGTTGTGCAATTACACTGGATGCAAGAGTGATCAACCTAGAAATCTGATCAGCGTCCAGGGGTGCTGTAATTTTGCACTAACAGTTTTGGCACGCCCGGTGGGACCAGAGGTCTCAATTTTATTGCAGAAAAGTTGATGTGCATCTGCTGCAAGTTTCTTTCTTGAAAAGAGCTATTATTTGCATATCTGGCGACTCCAAGGGGAAGAATCAACTGGTTTCAGCAGTCAGGCCTGAAAGCTTATGAGAAGAATCACAAGGTCAAGGGTTGGAGAAGAAGAAGTGTTGTTTGAATACCTGCAATTATCTCCAAGAAGAAGGCAAAGAGGAAGAAGGATTCAAAGGTCTCCATCTCCACCAAACAGAACTCTTTCAACTCCTCCACCTGAGCGGCCTTTCTTTCAGTATACAAGGGTTTTAAGACCAATCAGAATGGCGCAACCAGTGAACCCCTATGTCAACTTCACAGGCAGCAGCCCACTTGCTCTCAATGCACAAAATCCAATCCCAGTTGCAGCATTGAAGAACATTCCATACTTTACTGGAGAAAACCAGACCACTCCTGGTGATCATGTCAAGGACATTGCTAACATTTGTGCAATCCATGAGATTAATGAGATGCAAGTAGCTGTCAAATTGCTGGCATCTTCATTCAAGGGAAAAGCATTGCAATGGTTTAGGAGCCTTGAAGCTGGCTCTATCACAAACTGGAATCAGCTGTGTATTGCACTTCATAATCAATTTGGAGAGAAGGGAGACAACTTGTCTCTTTTGGAGCAGCTAACAACCATCAAGAGAGCTTCCAATGAGCAGCTAACTGACTTCAACTTCAGATTTCAAAGGTCTTGGGATAGAATTCCAGTGGCAGTCAGGCCAACAGCAGAAGGTGCTTTTCTATATTACCTTAAAGCTTTAAATTCTGATATTTCTATGTTGATTCAATCTATGGGAGGCACAACTATCCCTGCTGCTTATAGTATTGCCATTAGAGCTGAAAATTGTCTGATTCAAGCTGGCAAGCTAGCTCCTAGGCCTCCAATGCCATTATATCCAAGTTTAGAGAGCCCAAGTACTAGTCAAGCACCTGTCTTAGCTCCTATTCCCACTCCTAGGAATCAGAGTTCAAATGAAGCTTCCACTTCATCTCCAAGTGCCCCAAATGAGCTTCAAGAAGTCATGAAGCAACTGCAAAATTTAGGTAATGAGCTGGTCACACTTAAGAGACAGCAAACTCAAGGTTTTAGACCTTCGTATCAGCCTCAAGCTCAACCTAATAGGCAGCCATATCAGCCTCAAAGGCCACCCAATCCAGCTGCAAATATGAATCAAACAAGGCCTCCTGCCAATAAACCATTCCAGCCCTATAATCCAAATGCCATATCTGCCTCTAAGGCATTAGTACCAGCACAAAACAACACTGCCCAGGAGTATGATTGGTGTTTTCCATGTAATGAGCCTCATAATCAATCCATGTGCTTCAATGGTGCTTTGACCCAAGCTTTAATGGTAACAAGTGCTGGTGTGGAGGGT
The DNA here is from genome assembly GCA_019776745.2 of Taxus chinensis. Lineage (NCBI taxonomy): Eukaryota > Viridiplantae > Streptophyta > Pinopsida > Cupressales > Taxaceae > Taxus > Taxus chinensis. The sequence goes on from CM034153.1 coordinate 233,485,051, forward strand.
GAGAGTACTCAAGAAAACAGCCAACAACAAGAAACATTCCAACAGCAACCTGCCCCAAATGACACCACATTGGTAAATTGGCAAGCAGAGGATTTCTGTGGCATGAATCAGGCAGTTTCTCAAGGTGTTGCTGCCAACACAAGGTCAAAAAGGAGAAATTTGGGTGAAGAACAGCCGTTAGCCCCAGCCAATCCACAACCTTCCACAGCTCCACAAATGATTGGCAAGCAAAACCCAGTTTCAAATGCACAAGGGCAGTCAAGAACAGCCCCTAGGCCAACTCAAATGCCAGCTGTTGCTGCCCACATACAAGGAGCAAATGTGCAGACCAAGGGACAGCAGAGAGATCCTTCATCACCATTCAATATCATTGATCAGATGAAGAAGACAAACGTCAATATATCTATGTGGGAATCGCTATCCATCCCAGGCCAAAGAAATCTGCTGCAAGCTGCCATAAAGGATTGGCCAACTTCGAATCAGCAGGTCCAAATGTAGGAGAAGGTACTCACAAATGCTGCCCACCCTCAAGGAAATCATGGAGCACAACAAGGTAGAATGCTGAAGCCTCCCCCTTTCTATGTTTCGTTAATCATTGGAAATCAGCTAGTGCATAATTGCATGATAGATTCCGGGGCAAGTAGCTCAGTTATGCCTAAACAGATAGCTGATCAGTTAGGGCTCCAGTATGAAATAACATCTAAGGGAGTAGTGCAGCTGGATGGGACAGCAATAGCAACAGTTGGAGTGATTAGAAATTTGAGTCTTACCTTGCATGCATGTCCAAATGTTGTTGTCTTACAAGATATATCAGTCATAGACCTTCCACCACTCTTTGCCCTTTGCTTGTCAAGAGATTTCACTGCCAAAATTGGGGGATATTTGTCCGCTGATTGGTCTCACATGCTATTCAGAACGAGATATGGGACTAAGGCCACAATTAGGTCAGAACCTATTGCAGACTTCCACATTGAGCCCTATACTCCAAGTCATATTAATACCAATTGCTCAGCATTTGATCAAGAAGATCACCTTGGCACTGATGAAGCCGACACTAAGGTTGGAAGTATTCCAGATTTGACTCTTGATGAATGGGCAAACAAAGTGCATGCTTTTGATCCCTATCAAGAAGTAGAAGAATCTGAGCTAGGGGTCTATTGCATACACGAAGAAAGTCAACCTATTCCTAGCATCACCAAGCCAAACCACAAGGATGACAATGAAGTATGGCAGCTGTTTTTCGATGGATCAAGGAGTAGACAAGGTGCAGGAGGTGGAGCCATGCTTGTTTCACCTCAAGGAATAAAGCATTATTCAGCTTTTAGATTTCAATTTGCATGCTCCAATAACACTGCTGAATATGAAGCCTTGGTGCAAGGGATGCATTGGGCAATCAAGAGAAAGATAAAGAACTTGCAAGTTTTTGGGGACAGTGAGCTGATTGTAAATCAGGTCAAGGGACAACATGCTGCCAAAAATGATCTACTCAGATGCTACAAGAATAGGGTGTGGGACCTCATGGAAGATTTTGAGGGCTTTGGCATCAAATCCATCCCTAGGAAAGAGAATCAAGCTGCTGACAGGCTTGCAGCAGTAGGGGCAGCCTTTGACATTATAGAAAACATTCAACAAGACAAGGTACAGCCAAACATCCACGTGATTGTGAGGCCTTCAGTACCGGATAACGATGTCAGTTGGCAAGTATTTGAGAATGATCAGCAAATCATCCACTTCTTGCAAGAAGAAGCTGAGTTCTCAGCCAACAATCAAGAGAAGTTGGAACAGCAATATGGTGACCAGGTGATACAGCTGAGAACTGACAAGCTGCCCAAGGGACTTATCACCTTGGAGTCCATTTTTAACCCCAATGATCAGTTTAGAAAGAAGAAAGCAAACATTCAGGTTAAAAGAGAAGATTCGGTATCCATCTTGGTAGAAGAGAACAAGCCATTGCAAATTGGAAAGATGACAACTGAACAGGAAAGGTATGAGTTCATACAGCTATGTCAAGAATTCCCTGACGTGTTTGCTTGGAGTTATGAAGATTTGAAAGGGTTCAATCCCAACTTAGCTCAGCATACCATTGAATTGGACCCAAATACTAAGCCTATCAGGCAGAAACAGAGACCAGTCAATCCACACATGGAGCCTCTCATGAGGAAAGAATTGGACAAGCTGATTGAGTCAAGAATCATATTCCCAATCAAGCATTCTAGTTGGGTTGCCAACTTAGTTCCAGTCAGAAAGAAGAGTGGAGAGATCAGGCTATGTGTTGACTTCAGAGATTTGAATAGAGCCTCTCTCAAGGACCATTATCCACTCCCTTCCATGGAGCAAATATTGCAGGTCGTAGCTGGTTCAGAAAGGTTTTCACTACTTGATGGTTACTCAGGCTTCAATCAGATTATGGTAAAGGGGGAAGACCAGTTCAAGACAGCCTTCACAACCAAATGGGGCACATATGCTTACAAGAAGATGCCATTTGGACTGTCGAACGCCGGAGCAACATTCCAGCGAGCTATGGATATGGCATTCAAAGGCTTGATCAACAAGATAGTGCTGATATACTTAGATGATATTACTGTCTTCTCAAAGAATGCTGCAGACCATCTCTTTCACCTCAGGCAAGTGTTTCAGAGGTGTAGAAAGTTCGGTGTGTCTTTAAATCCTAAGAAGTGCATCTTTCTTGCACATGAAGGGAAGCTCCTTGGCCATATTGTCTCCAAGGAGGGATTAGCAATTGATCCAGAGAGGGTCGAAGCCATAAGAGCTCTACCATTGCCAAGCCACAAGAAGGCCCTTCAGAGTTTCCTGGGAAGGATAAACTTTGTTCGGAGGTTTGTCCCAAATTTTGCAGCCCTTGTCAAGCCCATTACTAAAATGTTAAGAAAAAGCATGGCTTTCAAATGGACGGCAGAAGGCAAGGAGAGTTTTGAAGCAATCAAAGAAGCCATCTCCCAGGCACCCACTCTCATCAACCCAGACTTTTCCAAGGATTTCATCCTCTATGCATTTGGAGGTGATGACACTATTTCTACCATTCTGGTACAGCAGAACAAAGATAATGATGAGCAGCCGATTGCCTTCTTCAGCCAGAGCCTAGGTGACTGCGAAATGAGGTACTCTTTTATTGAAAAGCATGTGCTTGCAGTAATCAGAAGCTTGAAGAAATTCAAGCATTTAGTCTCAAACAACAAGATACAGTTGCTAGTCTCACATGCTGGGGTTAAGGATTTCCTCCTCAACAAGGATTTGAATGAGAAAAGGGCAGGTTGGATCACCCGTGTCATGGAGTATGACATTGAGATCAAGATCACCAAGCTGGTAAGAGGCAAAGGTTTGTGTGAGCAGCTCGCTTCCAAACAACCAGACAACCCAGAAGATGAAGAAGACACTGTCCTGCTATTACAAGATGATCAAAAACAGGAAAATGATGATGTGTCCACTCCCTGTTGGACTCAGAATATGATACATTTCCTACAGACGGGCTTGTGCCCTCCAGAAATGAGCAAAGCAAAGAGGAGACATTTCAGATTGCAGGCAATTCCATATGCCATCATTGATGGAGTTTTGTTCAAGAAGGACGTGAATGGAGTGCTGCTGAGATGCATTAACATAGGTTAGATCCAAGGGGTATTAAAAGAGTTTCATGATGGACCAGCTGGTGGCCATTTTGCACCAAGAGTGACAGCTCTGAAAATCATGAAGGCTGGTTATTATTGGCCTAAAATCTTCAGTGATTGCTATGCATGGATCAAGAGGTGTAAGAATTGTGCATTCTTCACAGGAAAAGAGAGACTCGCTGCCCTTCCATTGCATCCAATTACAGTAGATCAGCCATTCATGCAGTGGGGTTTGGACTTCATTGGAGTCATCAATCCCAATTCGAGCCAAGGGCACAAATGGATTTTGACAGCCACAGACTACTTCACCAGATGGACAGAAGCAGTAGCACTCAAAGAGGTGAATGAGTCTAGCATCTTGGACTTTTACGAAGGGATAACTTCCAGATTTGGTGTACCTGCTACAATAGTCTCTGATAATGCATTGGCATTCATCGGATCTAAAGTGACTGAGTGGGCTGTCAAGAACGGGATTTACCTGAGCACTTCATCAAATTATTACCCTCAAGGTAATGGCCAGGCCGAGTCTACAAACAAAAACTTGCTGAGGATCATTAGGAGGACTCTTGATGAGAATCAGAAGGCTTGGCATACCAAACTGAAATCAGCCTTATGGGCTGATAGGATAACTCCCAAAAGATCCACGGGTAACTCTCCATTTAGGCTTGTCTACGGAAGAGAGGCAATCTTGCCCATGTCGCTTGAGTTGCCAACGTTGGAACTCATGAAACAGCTGGAGTTGCTAGAGTTTGAGCCCATGGAGGTGAGGTATGCAGAGTTGATGGAGCTGCAAGAGATCAGAGATCAGGCATCCCAAGCAATGGAAAAGGATCAAGCTTTGATCAAAAAGACCTTTGATAGGAAGGCCAAAGACAGATCTTTTCAAGTAGGAGATCTAGTGCTGAAATGGGATGTGGACAGAGCAAAACCAGGAAGGCATTCAAAATTTGATGCCATTTGGAGTGGCCCATACATGGTCACAAAGTGCAAGAGCAACAATGCTTTCCAATTGGCCTCATTGGATGGTGAAGAACTGCAGATTCTAGTAAATGGAATCTATCTCAAGCGTTGCTTCTAGAGGGAGGTTCACTACACCTGTAGATATTAGATTAGATTTTCTTTCCTCCAAGTGCTTGTGCACATTGTTTTGCTGTAGGTTAGTTTTGTTTTCCCTAAGTGCCTTGGCACAGCTTGCTGTCCATGGAGATGTTTAGCATGTCTTTGCTTTCATCAGGTCACATTCCATCTTCCCCCTTGCACATTCTGAGTCAGTTTGGATTCTAACAGAATATTTGATGACTCCATGCCCAATGGATTGCTTCATGCAACTGGTCTTTCCATCTAGCAGGCAGATGATCCCGCTGAGTCGCCAAATTGTTATCCAAAATTCACCCCCCTAGGGTAAATTTTGATAACATGCATCAGAAGATTCAAATCCCAAGCAAATTGATTGATTCAGAGTAAAAAATCAGGTTTCTAGGGTCCCCTCAGGTATTTTTCTAACTCCCCTGGCTGAAGAAACAGGGAGCAAGCTCTGAGAAAATGCAAAAAAAGTTGCAGAAAGGAAAATAGGTTGATCCAGGAAAGAGTGTGAAAATTGGCTAAGTCCTGCTCAAGGTAGCATTTGGGACAAGTGGGACAAATGGAAGCGGATCGGCCGAAAAGCCTCTAGGTGGCCCAAATTGCATTTGGGACAATCGGGCCAGAAGTACGCGGCAGGCGCGAAAAGCCGATCCGGATCGAAAGAGGAAGAAAAATTGGCTAAGTGTTGCTCGGGACGTTTGGGACAAAAAGGGCCGAACCGGCCGGTTCGGCCGAAATGAGCACAGGCAGTCCTAAAGAAACTGGGACAAATGGGACGAAAGTACGCGGCAGGCGTGAAATGCTGGTTCGATCGAGAGAAAATTGACTAACTGCTGAGAGGGACAGTGTCGGGACAAGCGGGCCGAAAAGGCGCGAACCGGCCGAACCGATCGAAAGAGGTCAAAAAGTCCGGATGCAAATGAGACAATCAGGCCAAAAAGGCGTGAACCGGCCGAACCGGCCGAAAAAAGTCAAGTCAGTCCGAAGCAAAGTGGGACAAGCGGGCCAAAAATGCCCGAACTGGCCGAATCGGCCGAAATGAGCATCAAAGGGCCCAAAATCAAATGGGACATCTGGGACAAATTGAGGCGAAGTACGCGAAAAAGCCAGGCAGGGCCGAGAACCAATCAGAAGCGTGCCACGTGTCTCAGGGAAAAAGGGTCCAAAAGGTCAAAGGGCAAGTTTTAAAAGAGTCAGCCTGAACCAATGAAATAGCGCCACGTGTCCAGTTAAGGGCCCCACAAGTGAATTTCAAAATGAAAGCCCACGAAGGATGGAGGAGAGAGAATTGCTCGTCCAATCAGCACGTGCCACGTGTCGTCCAAGTGGCAGAGCGCGGGAAAGGTTTCAAAACACGATGTCACCTGTTTTGTGCCCTAGATCTTCAAATCACCATAACTTTTGATCCAGAGCTCGGATTTGCACGTTATTTATATCAACGGAAAGCTGGTGAAATTATCTACATGATTCCGGGGTCAATCTTGCATTTTGGAGTAGTCTAGAGGGAGAAAATCGAGAAACAGCTCTGACACGTGTTCATGGCCAGAAATGACATTCCAGCGACCAGAGTTAATGCAGAATGGGTCGCATTCTCCTGTAATCCGGTCAAAATGACAGGGTATGGGTTTGTAAGGTCCTCCATGCCATGTTTTAATACACCTGTAGTCAAGAAAGAATGGGCTCCCATGCCTTTGTACGTCTCCTGTTCCCTGGGTTCGACCCTTGCATTTTAAAAGCCAGTTTTGGGCTCATTTCAAAGAGGAGGAACATTTTTGGGCATAGCAGACTTCTTCTTTCACCTTCTTCAAGGATTGATGCAAGGATCAGACCTCTCCAAGGATTGTAATAGTTTTCTTTACCTCTCTGAGGGTGTAATGCGTATTTTGACATTAAATTGATAATGCAAGCTCTGTGAATGGGTTTCAATCCTCTGTTTGTATTATTTGCTTGATTTCAGATGCTAAATTATACATTATCAGTCTGTGTATGTTTTTATGTTGTGAACCTTGGTCTGTGTCTATTTGCATGACTAATATGTTTCACCACTCCTTTTGGTGCATCACCATCTTTAGTTAGTTTCAATTTTTTGCACTTCTACCCCTGTCTCCTTGCAAGTTAGAATAGGATTAGGATCTAAACCTCTGTAGTTTTGCAAAATATAGATCTAAATCAGAGGAGTTTGAGGAACCAGCCTCTAATCTGGAGATTCCTCTCTTAGTTTCCAAGTCCCACACTTGGAGAGAGGTTTCCATGTTGTGCAATTACACTGGATGCAAGAGTGATCAACCTAGAAATCTGATCAGCGTCCAGGGGTGCTGTAATTTTGCACTAACAATACCTATTATTTATTGTGATAACAAGTTTCTTAATTTGAAGTCTAAATGAGCATGGTGGGCAACCTCAATGCATGTAGTAACCAACACATGGTGATCATCTCAGGGGTCCATGAAGAAAATTCTAACTTCAACATCCACTAATCCTCCATAGTTGGCATTGCTGAGCTCTAACTCACCGAGTTGGGTATGAGCGCCATCATTCATTGCATTGACTGATTTCTCTTTGAAATGGGCTCCTCCATCAAGCCATTTTCCCTTTGTTCATGATGCCGAGCTCTCTTCCAAACACCGATAGACTCACCACAACCAATGTGGAATCATCTATGGCATCTCTGATTTGAAAATGCATGTTCATTGAATAGCTTAACCTAAACTCGACACCACCTGAGTTATCCCATCTTATTGGAGGAGATGTTCTGCTTGACCTGAGACATGTGGAGGGCTGGTACATGTTTAGCTCCTACTTTTGGTAACCTCTACCTCTGAACACCTCCATCTAAAGTTCCCTTCGTTGTGATTATCCGATTATGATGTTCACCTTATTCCTTGGAATTGTTTACAATGACTCGGTCTGACATACACTAGTTTTAATGACATTATGAATCTAATCAATGGCAATCTACAATGTCTCTATATCATGAGTGGTACCACTTACTAAATATTAAAATAACCAGGACACATTCTTCCTGATCACACGTTGTAACTGTGGAGGCTTCCTACTCGGCCTATCACGAATCTAAATGACAAATCTCACAATCCAGCAACATGGTGTCACACTTATTTAGACCTGAGACACATGGAGGGCTGATCCTTAGTTTAGGGTGTCTCTTTGGGCCACGCCTTCGCAATTTGTACACCAGATGAGACATTGTGGCATCTTCATGGGTTGAATCTAGCTGATAATCTTCCTACAACTGTTTTTGCCATAGATGCAATTCCAAAAATGGGCTAAGTCTAATGTCTATGCTTCCAACAACCTCAGTGTGTTGAGCTACCTCTAAAGCCTGCACATGGATTTAGTAAATGTCCCTTATGATAAATCAACCTTCTGAAGCTATGCCAAGGTGACACGTGGCACCCTTTGTGGGTCTATGAATTTTCAATAGTTGGTGAGACCCCCTTTAGACCATGACTATGTGGTGGGCTGGCGCTTGTTGAGGTCCACCTTTTGGGCTTGACCTTTGGAGATGCGCCGATGAGACACATGGCACCATCTGTTGGCCCTTCTATAGTTAGCTGATTTAATGACTAGCTCTGTCCCCTTTTTGACTCTGACCATGTGGCGAGCCCATGATCATACTTCCTGTACCAACTATGCGCGCACCCTTATAAAGTTACGTAGCAAACTGACATGTGGCAGCTTACACTCAGTCAACTATGACTTCTGCTATAGCTATTGCCATATTATTTAACACATATGTACATGCTGGAGGGTCTGTGCATCATTTCAATTCCTCTATTTTGATGTGCCTTTAGGCAATTGCAGACGTATCATAATAAACTTATTGGCACCTGGTCTGGGCCGTTCCCACTAGATTTGCCTAGAACATGTATTACCTCCAATATTCCAGTTCCACCTTTTTGGGCTCAAAACCACATGGAGTGCCAATGCTAGATCCTGAGTCTCCACTTTGGATCTGCCTCCTATAGTGGGAACCATACCACTAGGATGTGTCACCTTGTATTCTAATTATTGCTGAATAAATTTATACTTAGCCCATAATCTATGAGGCTTTGATTGAACTACTTCTAGATGTATTACCAACATTGGTGCGTCACCTCATTGTTCTACCATAATGACTCCTGCCATAAAATATACGAGTCCAATCAGACTCCCAAATAATAATGATGGATCGAATTTGTAGCTCACCAGGATATGAATGCGACTTTTTGATTAACTCCTAAAATGTAATGGAAAACAAAATCTACCTATCGCTACTAAAGCACCTACCCTTCTAGCTTGATTCTCAATAAATGTCTCAGGAACGTGGAAGCATCACCAGTGTAAGTGGCTAGGTTATCAGGTGGGATAATCCCTGCATGACCCCAAAATGGCTCTTAGCTTGATTATTCCTTAGATGATGCTCTCATTTGAAGCTTGAAGAGGTTTCTGATGACCATGCTTACCAAAATGGGGGAGTACTCAGATGACCACTATGCTCCACTTCTTCCATGTGAGGTCCAAAATATACGAACTTCATGAGACATAATCTCCAAATCCTAAAAACTCCAAAAACTCCTGAAATTCAGAGTTTCGGGCTTTAGAAATTATCGACTCGTTCAATGTGCTTCATTTTACCCTTAAGTCTCCTGAAATTCTGAATCTAGAATCTTTCCAAACTGCTATATCCACCATAAAATTTCAAAATCTCACACCTAACTCCTGTCCCCACCGCGTGGTCGGGGTTTAGTCTAGCTCACTATGATCGCTCGATCCAAATATAGAGTTACAATAAATTATTAAGTTGCTAAAGGGATAACACTGCAAATAATGATTCCTCTGGGTTGCATGAACTGAAATTTGAAATTAGAAACCTCTGGACTCCAGGACCTAAGTCGCTTACAATGTACTCCAAAGTGTAACTGAGTTTCAACACACCACCCCACGAGCTGATCCTTATGTACACAGTGTCGGCAATTCCAAAACAACGCTCATGTTCAAATTGATGGTCAAGTCGTTCATATATATCAACATAGTTTTTTCTGATATCCTACCAATTTTTCTTTGATGCATATGATACCAACCACTCATATAACTCTATAGGGAAACAAAAAAATAATGTCTCATAGAAGGCTCATAATACAAATTATCCATCAACCCACACACTTGTATCAACATTCAATTCCAGTGTCCCCCATATGTGTGAGAAAATTTTTCTTCTAATGTTGGATCACTACCCAACTTTTACATGTTGGATAATGGTTAACCAATATGTTCAAAATCATCATGCAACCATTCTCACAAAAAATTGAAAAGAGGTCTCGAAAATGAAACAAAAATGTAGTCTTTTATTTTAGGCCCCAAGATATTAACCCAAGGCAGGTTGACATATCACTCAGAACCTCGTAAGTCCACTCACTCAAAGCATGCAAAATTGGGTACCAAGTTATCAACACTTCTATGGTATATTTTTCAAGGAGTTAGCATTGTCCACAAGAGACATGTAATCTAGTTATTACCATACATAGCTTCATGCTCCTCATAAACCACATTACTTACTGATCTAGATCACAAACCATATGAAAAAATAAGTCCAAACAGGGAATCAAAGATCTCATTGGTTTACTGGGCAGTAAGATCCAATCTACAGATAAGTCAATAACCAATATTCATCCACAAATATCCTCTTGTATCTAATCATTGTATGTTAACACATAAGATGAATACATACATAAGAGTATGGACCATAAGTCATGCGCACTCATAGAACTAGCAAACCATCAAATTTAATAGCAGAGATGGAACGTATTTAAAACCATGTAAATGAATACATATATATAGGTGATGTTAGAGGGACTTTCCCTGAAGGTCATTAGCCTAACACAGTGACTCAGATTATCATGCATGATGAATAATAGTCCATAGCATCAGGGGAGACCAACAAAGGTTAAGGTGACCGATGTCGATAGGGACAATTTGATAATAAATTATTAAATAGAGGTTTTAAGGCTCTCTGTGATTACAAAGAGAGTGAGGGTAGTATGGTTTGGGCCATAATATGGTTGAGAAGACTCACTTGACCCTAAGAAGGGGGTCTTAAAATAGTGAAAAGCCTTGTGATGGTTGATTCAAGTGGGTTCATGGGCTTTAGTTTGAACTACTAGGAAACAATTGAAATACAACAAATGAAAGAAACTCAGAGATCCTGCAAATGGAATAAGAAAAATGCATTAGGTGTCACACTCCATACTCTGATATCTTACACATCATGCAAAAAATTATCTATGGTCTTGATGAATGATCAGAGAAGAAATCCTTGAGTTCAGTGCCATGAAAATATGGCCTCTGTGCTGTCGTGAGTTTTCCAATGCTTTGGAAAGATGAAATAGATGCTTGTCTTACACTATGGTTGTGTGTGTTTGTCATCTAGATGTAAGAGGGCTTAAGGATTCACTCTTGAATGCAATAAGGCTCCAATAACTGAATGACCAACCCGAGTAAAGAGTTGTGAAAGTGTATATAAGGTAACCAATGATGGTTAAGGTGTCCAGATTTGATTGAGGGATGACTAGTATCATTTAGGACGGGAAAGTCTAGGTTTACAAAAAATAGGTATATCTTTACTATTTTTGGTGTGATTCTAATTGAGCCCACTTAGGGAAGTGGAGTTCACATGAGAGAAGGTAGGAAAGTCATACAAGAAGTCCAATTACGTTTTAGGCAGAAGTCTCAGTTAGTTAGGTCAAGTGGTGACTCAACACTGGGAATGATGAATCAATGCTGAGAGTGATGACTTGGTCACTATGAGTTAAATGCCCCTGGAATAGGTCCAAGGTGAGGTGTCTAGGTGATGTGTAAATTAACTTAATTAAAGTAATTAAATTAATTAATAACATGAGGATGAACATTAATTCAATTATAAGTAATTAAATTAATACGAATGCAGGGTAAAGGGGTCATGGTTAAGTGATTACGTTACGTTAATTTATTGAAAGGGGACCAAGGGGAGTGTGACCAAAATTTTTTCCTCTAGGACATAAAATAGGAAGCCCCAGAGAGGGCGAGAGTCATGGTTGAATCTCTCTTTTGTAATGACATATATATGTATACATGCCTCTTATGAAGGCCGATTCTGATTGATATGTGTATTGATTTATCATGTTTTGATTATGCATCATGATGAAGGCCAGGGTTTGATTCATGTCCTTTAGAAGGTAGATTTTGTATCGATGATGTATATCTTATTTTGAGACAGATATTTACATATGTATTTATGGACATTCGATGGTTTATATTTTCATGTTTTTATATGCTCTATGATGGTGATTCACATTTATAGATGTATGATGAGTGTATCACGGTGATGTATGATTGTAATTTCCTATGTACATTTCATGCTAGATAGTGATGTTGTACCACATGTTTTTTTATTGATGATATATCTTTCAATAATATCATATGTTTTGGACACAAGATATTTTGGTAGATGTTAGCATTTGAGATGATATTGGTGCGGGGGGGGGGGGTAGATTTATGATCATGCGCAACCCCACTTGCTCCCATTGATGATATGATATGTGATGATTAACTTAGTATACATGCATGATGTAAAAAGTAGCATTTTTTTATATATGATGTATTAGATGATGTTATATGTGATGAATGATAGATGATAGATGTGATAACAAATATATGTGCAGTAAACAAACACACAAGTAAAAGTAAAACTAAACAAATATGCACCTACAAAACCGTAAAAAAATATGCAATTAGAAATGAACTCATGTAGACTTTAACAACAGATTAAATTGTTATCCAATCTAAGTAAGTAAAATGAATCCTAATAGATGCATATAACAGATGATGAAAACATATCAATATTTTACAAGTATGAAATTTTAAAAATGAACTCAATGCCGTACATAATTAAATCAAATGAGACTCAATCTAAGGTAAGAAAATTAACCATACTTAAATCATACAACGTAAAAAGATACTTACAACCAAAACTATACAAACCATCAACTAAAAGCAATCTAATCACCACCTTGTTTTTGTAGGACATCGTTGATATATTTTCTAATGTTTTTGGTGTTATCTTGAAAGATAAGTTTTCAAGGTTACTGTTCACATTTTTTTGAGGTTTCCTTAAGACAATGTTACAAAGTTAGTGTAACTTCATTCCTAAGAGGGGTTTTCTAAATGTTTAGATTTTGGTGTACTTATTTTTGAATGTTTTTATATTTTCCAAGGTCCTATTTTGAAAGCAATGTACAAGGAAAAAGAAGTGTGGATGCCCCCAACGTGATGTGGGAATATACACAAGGCATAATTCCACTCATATATGTTTGAGAAAGTGAAATATGAAGGTGCCCCCAACGTTAGATGGTAATATACAAAGGCAAATCCTTCACACAGATATAAGAACAAACAAGCTAGATCACGACCTGACGAAGTAGGCTCGGTAGGGTTTCTAGAACTAACAAGGGAATCAATAGAGGTGAGAGTTACCCATCCAGATGTAAGAGTAGCTTGTGACCAATGAATCCTCCTTGAGCGTCAGAAACTAGTTTTCACCCATAAACCTGCCCAATGCACCACAATTGCGTGGTTTTCACATGTGGATGACCTATTTTTCTTTACCATTTTCTTGATTTTCTGACATTTTTACTTGTTTTTTCTTTTTTTTATACATTTTAGGTATTTTTTGATATCTACACCATGCCTAAGCATAGAACCGCTTAAGATGCATGACATTCAGAGGTTCTGGAATCTCTTCACCATCTAAGTATGCCAGTTTATAAGCTCCTGATCCATATTTAACAACCACCACATAAGGCCCTAACCAGTTAGCTTCAAATTTACCTTTCTTTTCTTTGTCCTTAATAGTGTTCTTATGATTTTATTTTAGAAAAATATCTCATACATCGAATTCATGATGAATGATCTGCTTGTTATATCCTCTTGATACTCTGTTCTGGTAAACCTTTAGGTGATTAAGCCCTCTCATATGCTTTTCATCCAACATCTCTAACTCTGATAGTCGAGCAAGTCTATAGTCTTTGTCCTTATCAAGATATTATCAGAGTGATATTCTCAGCAAGGGAATCTCTACTTCCAAGGGTATGATGGCTTCAGTTCCATAGACTAATGGGGTCACACTGGTAGGAATGAAAATGGAAATTTAATAGGCCTAAAGGGCAGGATGTATCTATAAGTGCCAATTACGACCAATCTTACCATTTTCTCCATGATATGTACAAGAGTTTTATTGGTAGCCTCAACTTTCCCATTACCTTGGGGGTAATAGGGGGTGGACCATTTGAGTTGTATTTGAAGGCGTTGACATAACACTTTGACCATTTTATTCTCGAAGGATTTACCATTATCAGTGAGAATGGCATTAAATGTCGTAGAAGAAAATAAGGTGATTCATAATGAACTTGGAAATTTGTGCATTAGTGACATAAGTAAGAGGCATAACCTCTACCCATTTAGTAAAATACTCGGTGGTGGTGATAAATTCGGTATGACCATCTGATGAGGTAGGATGGAGCTTCCCTATGAGATCTAGGCCCCACCCAGGAAACAACCAAGGTGTTACATTAGGATTTAAATACTGTGCTGGTGCATGTATTAAGTTTCCATAATTTTAGCACAACTCACATTTATTTACAAAATTACAACAGTCTACTTCCATGGTGGGCCAATAATAACCCACCCTTAAGAGTTTCTTAGGTAAGACCATACCACTAGTGTGTTCTCCACAGATACCTTCGTGTACTTCTTTAATAACATGAACCGATTTAGTAACATCCAAATAGTGAAGCAGATTCCCGTCGTAGCCACGATGATAAAGGGTGCCTCCTAGGAGGGTGTAACAGGCTATACTTTGGATAAGATATTTATTCTCAGAATGGGTAATGTTTGGGGGAAACATGCCATCTTGTAAGTATCTAAATATAGGGTCATACCAATAACTTCACATGCCAAACATGACTCTGGAATATCATATACATGTACTCGTAGATGATCTACAAAGAATGACATTTTACTTTCCTAAGGTGGAATGCGTAACAATGATATGATAGTAGCCATGACATCTGATGATCTATTGTGTGACCCTAGTTTTTGTTTAAAGATAATCTGTATAAAATATTCCTTCAAGGTTTCAACCGATTTCTTGTATGGAATAAGATTTTCATCTTTAACCTTATACTCATCATCAACTTATTTAATAATAAGTTAGGAGTCACCAATAACTCATAGCTATATGATATTCCAATTTATAGCTAACTTGAGGCCAAAAATGAGTGCTCATATTCTATAATGTTATTAGTACACGAAAATCCCAAATTAAATGCCCTTGGAATGACCTCCCTGGTGGGAGTGATGAGTACGACCCCTGCTCCTGATCCATGGAAGGTGAATGATCCATCAAAATGGAATTTCCACTCCATAGACTCTTCAATATACATCGTGGATGTATCTGACAGATCGAGACAAAAAGGTTCCATCCCTGGTAGAGGAGCTTCTTCCAACTTATCAACCAATACTTGTCCTTTTAACGACTTCTGGTTAACAAATTAAATATTAAATTCACTTAGGAGAATGATCTAATTAGCCATTCATCATGTAAGGGAGGGTTTGGAAAAAAGTTATTTAAGAGGGTCAACTTTGGATATTAGCTTGGTCTTATTGTTAAAGAGGTAGTGAGGTAGTTTTTGAAAGGCAAAGACAACTGCCAACCAAGCCTTTTCAATTTGTGGGTAATTAATTTCATAGGAAATCAAGGTGCGACTGAGGTAGTAAAATGCCCTTTCTCTGTGGTCTAGGTCATATTGGGCAAGCAGTGCACCAATAACAAATAGGGTAGCTGGAATATATAATAGGAGAGGTTTTCTCGGGTAGGTAGCATGAGTACGAGTGGGTTGACAAGGTACTGTTCAAGCAGTGTAAATTCCTTTTGATAGTCTGGTCCCTAGTTGAATGTAACATCCTTCTTGAGGAGATGTGTAAATGAATGGCACTTATCCACAAGCTATGAAATGAAAAGATGGATTTCCTATATCTTTCCTTGTAAAATTATCATTTATTTAATATTTTTAGGTGGAGGCATTTCTGTGATAGATGTAACCTTTGCAGGATCCAAATCTATTCCTCTCTATGAAACAATGAAACCTAGGAGCTTTCCTGAAAAAAAGCCAAAGACACACTTCTTAGGGTTCAAACTTACTTTATAATGTCAGAGACACTAAAAAATACATCTCGGCACTTTAGGGCGTTCTCCTCTACTTTTGGATTTTGCTAAGATATCATCAACATAATCCTCCATGATGTTAGTCATAATGTCATGGAAGATGACTGTCATTGTGCGTTGATAAGTGGCCCTTGAATTATTGAGTCTGAAAGGCATGTCCTTGTAACAAAATTTTTCCCAAGGGGTGATGAAAGATGTCTTATGCTGATCTTCCTCTACAATCTAAATCTGGTTATAACCTAAAAAACCATCCATTAAGGATAAAATTTCATAACCAGCGGTAGAATCGACAATCATATCAATATTAGGCAAGGGGAAGTCATCTTTGGGACATGCTTTATGTCATATAAGTTGGTGTAGATCCTTATGCCAATCTGCTTCTTCTGGACCAAGACCATGTTGGATATATAATCCAAATAGTTAATGGGTTTGATGAAATTAACAGTTAATAATTTTTTAAGTTCTTCTTTGAAAAGTAGTGCAACTTTGGGGTGCATCTTTCTCAATTTCTGCTTGATGGGTTTGGCATCTGGGTGCAAAACAAGGTTGTGCATGACCAAGTCTAGGTAAAAAAAAGACATATATGCGTATGAACATGAAAATATATCTACATATTCTCTCAATAGTTCCACAAAAACTTTATGTTCTTGAGTTGAGAGTGAATCTCCCAACTTTATCATTCTAGGATCCTCTTTTGAGCCAATATTGACACTGATTGTTTCTTCAACAAGCATTCTGGAAGTGTCATCCATCCATGTAGGATCATGGGGAAGAGTAAGATCAACCTTAATAGGAGGTGTGAGATCATCTTTATAAGGATATTCTACCTTTTCTATGATTTCTTCATTTTATTGATCTACTAGGGTCTCAAAAAGTTTTTCACTATAAGACTTGTGCTTTTGTTTCCCATAAGGCTTCCCTAACATATATTATTGCTTACAACCATCTTACTAAAGCATCCATACATATATGCTTCTTCTCCAAAGTATGTGTAAACATATAGTTTGATCGCAAATCCTTTCTTGTGATCTCTAGTCAGAATAAAATCCCTGAGTCCCATGAATTCTACAAACGCCTCATTGTTTTTCAAAGAAATTGAGTGGAACATGAAAATTTTGATCCCAATCTACAAGTTATAGATATATAAGGACTACTTGGTAATTGGTTTGGGAATTTTTTCCAGATAAGGTAAAGACAGTTGAATCAAGAAATAGGTTTGTGTTGGCAAGATCCTCGTAGATGCTACATTGGGAATCCGTGTCACTAGTTAAATGAGATGAGTCATCCTCATGTTCAGAAGAGGTGGCATCGATCTCAAAGGGTGGATCATCATGAGGTCTAATTCCAAGACCATGTTTTTTAGATTTGAAATGAGGGATATGAATGGGTTCTAACTGTCCTTGTGCATTGATACCACATCCAAACCCATTGTAACCCATGATGTACATCATACGATGGTCTTTGCTATACTACAGGGCCTGATGGCATGAGGCCATGGTACCCTCATATACTCTTCTATTGGGATATTCTTACATATTTTCCTTAGACAAGAGACCACTAGGGATGAATCTATTAAAGGGTTCAAGGCATATAAATCTATTCCTTTTTAATTGAAAGTAAGGTTTTCCCCATGTCCTGGGTGATACTGAAAGATCTGATATCAATAAGGCCTACTAAAGAGTAAACTGCTTGCCTGGGCCATAATTTGCTGATGTTGCCTCCCATGATGAGAAAGGGTTGACCAAAAAAGGAAATTTTTGATTACAAGGAGTGAGTGTGTCTGTATCCATACGTTCCTTTATGGCTTCTATTCGTAAAGGAACAACAATATCTACAAAAGGACATTCATAGAACACACGAGAAAAACTATGTAATGCCCTGTAATGTGTGAATGGTTCTGGATCAACCTGAATGGTGATTATCTTTCCTCCATAGCACATCTTGATACACTAATGGAAGGTGGAAAAAATATCATGCATGGCATGATTCCATGGGCTTCCTAAGAGCATGTTATAGGGAAGATCTAGTTCAAGGATATGGAAAATTGTATCGTGACATGTTGGCCCCACTTTCAGAGGAACTACTATAATACATCCTGACTCACTTTCCTTATTATCATAAGCTGTGATTATAATAGTTTGAGCCCCTAGATCTATTTTTGAATGGCCCAACTACTTAACTAGCTTCAAAGTGCAAATATTTAAAATGGATCCACCATCCAAAAGTACTCTTTTGATCTTACGATTGGTAACAACTAATTCTAGGTCTAGGGGTAAGTTGTTCTTAGGGTCATTACATGGGATTATAGAGTGATAAAAAGTGATACAATCATTGGAATCAATGTGTGTAATCATCAATTGAAGGTATGTGTGATCTACATCTGTGGAGACTCTCGAACTCTACAGTATTATATACAATATGTTCTTATGGGCAATAGAGATTTTGAGGAGATCTAAAATCAATATCCTAGCGAGTGTTTTCTCTAACCGTTCTATTAAATTGTACTAACCTTCTTGAAGGAATTATAGGGGAGCCGATATGTTCAAACATGTGTGTCACATCCCTACAACACAATTTTTCTCCAAGATCCTAATAGTATTAACTTGTTTTGTTTCACCATTTTCTTTACATTTTGAATGTGACAAAACAAATAAGGGTGTGGGTCAAGGAAGAATACCTATTGTGTTGGTTGGTTCGAGGTTGATGCACACGTTCTGACTTCTCGATACAATGATGATTGTGAGAGCTTCCTTTGGCTAGGAGGAACTACCTAAAATAGAAAACAAGATCACCAAATAAGAGTTAAATGATATATGACAGTGGACTACCTAGCGTATGCTAGATCCGGGAAGTGTGACAATTTTTAGAAGGATATCAACCCACTATTATTATAAAACAAATTATGAAATAATTGAAATACATACATAAAAGAATCTAGTGCTAGTATTCTAATTTGGGTACCTCAGATCACTATCAGCGTAGATCCAATTAAATACTAAAAAATATGCGGGTCAATGTCTTCAAGTCAAGTTGCAGGTTGTTTAGGTGGTTTGCAGGTCACAGACAAGGTCTTAACAGAGTTGGGTAAGGGGTTTGGGTTGTTTTGGTAGGTAGGTGGTTGCTGATTTACACAGTATTGACAGGCACAGAGACTGGGGTCGGTAGGGTATGACTGACCACGGTTAGGAAGAACTGATGATGGTCATGGGTAACCAATGTTGGTAGAGGTGAGAAAATAAAACTCAAAAGGATCTAGTTGTAGAGGTTGATTTGAGGTTAAGCAGAGACAAAAGGGGGGGTGGAGAGGTCTATGGGAATCTTAGTTATACTTAGAGATGTGTAACAGTCAGAAATAGGTGATTTAATGGTGTGGGTAGAGGAATGGTTGAGTTTATAGGTAGGTAAATGGTAGGGGAATGAGAGGGTAATTAGAAATTGATAACAACAATAGAAGAACTCAATAGACTAAAGTAGAAATAGATGACGCTGGTTAAAAGTATACTTACTATGATGCAAGTTCAAATGACTGGATGGTGATGGTGTTTGATCAAAGGAATGATGTTGGGTACTGTGGTAGTGCTTCTTGGAATGTTACCATGAGTGCAATACCTTTGGATCTGTCCTAGTGCTAGCTATGGATGTCTGTAGATACAAAAAGGCTCTGGTTTTGCTTGCATGCAACTCTCTTCTCTTCTCTTCGATTCTAGAATGTGCTATCCCACAATCAAGGTTACAAAAGTGAATAAATGGTAAACAATGATGGTTCTTGGTTGACTGGCATCAGTTTTGGGATGACCGGCATCGGTTAAGGTGGGATTCCCTAGGTTTTGTAAAAATAACAGATCATGCAATCATTTGGGCCAAGTCTGTCCATTTATTCATAGATCAGAATGGACGTTATGTTTTTATGAGTGGGAATGTGGTTAGGGAATAATAGGCATTGGTTTTTAGGGTTGAACTAAGTCTTATTCATTTATGGAAATATGTTATGAATAGGTCTATGGTGAGGTGTCTAAGTGAGGTGTGCATCCATTTAATTAAAGTAACTAAATTAAATTAATAAAAGGGGTGAGGATGGGTATTAATTTAATTATAAATAATTAAATTAATATTAATTTGGGTATAAAGGTCATGGTTAGGTGAATGTGTTTAAGTTTGTTATTCAAAAGGGGACTAAGGGGAGTGAGACCTAATTTTGGTGTCTACATTTTGCCCCTTTTTGTTGCGTAGCTTGTATTGGTAAGAGACGCTAACAAAAACATGAAATGGTTGTGTTGAGTGTAAGTAAGGGTGGTATTTCCCCAAGCATGGGTGAAGGTAACCCCCCTCAAACTAGGAACTGATGATGTGAGAGATGAAAGCGGTGAGTGGTTTGATAAAATGAAGAGGTGGGAAAATGAAGATCAGTGGGCGCATTAGGTAAAGGTAAAATGTCAAATTGGGTAAATAGGTAAATGGGTTAGGGTCAAAGGTAGTGGTAGTTGAAAACATGCACACATTAGAAATTGCGGCACGAGACCAAGTTGAGAAGATTTCAAACTCTATGTCATCTAAGGTCGATAGGTCTATTCAAACAGGGTTGAAGTGAGTCTAGTATCCAAGGTATAAGATATGGTGCAGAAACACAACAGAGGTCAGGTGTAGGAACATTTAGGTATGTTCTAGTACACCCAAGGTTAGGTTAGGATAAATAACATAACAAGAGGAAAGGTAATGTCGGTAGGCCGAACAACACCGATAAGCACGTCACAAGGTACAATGAGCACGAAGGGTCAAAGGTCACAAAAAGTGGTTCAGGTCAAGGTATACAGGTAACAATACAGGTAAGGCCAAGGTATAGGTAAAATAAAAACTCCTAAGATGCAATAAAGGTAATGTAGGGGTAAGTTGGGTTTGTAGGTATCATCTAATGGGTGCCTAGGATGATAAAAAGGTGAATTGACATAAATGGGTGCATGCAAAAGGAAGCTTAGCAAGAAAAAATAGTTATAAGGGTGGACCGATTCCGGTTATAGGGTGACCGACATCGGTTAGCTAGGGCACAAATAGGACCGACATCGGTTAAGTCAGGGTGGGTTTATAAAATAAATTTTTTTACTTTACAGAATCATTGTTGTGTTTTACCATTGGAGAAAATGACAGAGCCATTTGAATTTTAGTGCTTTTTGAGAGGAAAGTATGAGGGACTGTACCCAGCTGAGGTGGAGAGATTCGGTTGGAGAGAGGAGCGAGGTAGATGGGTCCACGAGATCAAGTTGATTGGTGGAGTTATTTGAGGTAGATATTGGCATGGCAGAGGTGGGAGAAGGTTTGGGTGGACCACTAGCCCAACGGCCAGATGTGCCCCCATGTAGATGATGTCGAGACAAGGCGAGATCTAATCCTTTATATGTATTTGTTGTGGGAAAAAAAGGGGATATGGGTAGGGATTTTTGGGTTTTATTATAATGAAATTTGTGGTTAAAATTGATGAAATGATGGAGGGGATAGGTCTTAGGAAGGGTAAACAAGGGTGGGGAAGGGTTTAGGGTAGGGTAGGGTAGGGTAGAATAGGTTATTAGGTGAATATTGAGAATTTGGTGAGAGAGAAAAAAATGGGGGTTTTCAAATTTGGTGCGGCGACAGTGACCGATGTTAGTCACAAATTGGCCGACATTGGTAAGATATAGCTGAAATTGATCAAATAATAGATGACCAATACCAGTTACTAGTGACCAAGGTCAATTAGGATTTTAAGGAAAAACAGGTCATACAAGGTTTTTAGGGGGTTGAAAATTGTGAGGTGTAAGTGTAAGTGGGTTGAGGGTAGGTAGGGTGGGTTACAAAGGAATTATAGGAATGGGTTAGTCAGATAAGGGGTGTTATGGAAATGTTTATGGGTTTATTAGTAGTGTGATTGTTTGGATGCAGGCGAAAGATCAACTATGGATGTGGGATAGAGTTCCACCGCTATTGCTAGCAGTGTAGGGAGATGTGATTGATGAGGAGTGGAGACAAGTGACTGACGTGGGTCTGATTGGTATCTGACGCTATAGGAGTATAATGCATGATTCTATTTTTATGGTCATTCTCATCGATAGATGGGATTCCATGACCAACACGTTCCATCTTCTGATAGGTGAGATCATAGTCACCTTAGAGGACATGTACAAGATCCTGAGATTACCGATAGTGGGAGTGCAAGTGTACTCCATTTCATTAGAGGCCTTCGAGGAGCTGATGTTGACATTTTTTAGAGAGGGGATGGCCAAGATGAGGATCCATAACATGATCCTAAGCTATGGAGAGATGTATGTGACCCATCTTGAGGAGATGCAGTTAGTTGTTTTGATTATGGAGGCAGTGTGCTATTTTGCACTACTGGATGTAGAGGGTAGGAGATTCCCATGGGAATTGATGGGACTTCTTTGTGATATGATGGAGGACAAGACCTGATCTGCATGGGCACCAACCTACCTAGTGTAGTTATACAGGGAGCTATGGGCCTACAGAGGTTCAACATGTGCTGCACTTTCCTTCTTCACTATTGGGCCTATGAGCACATTGTGTGTGTGTGTGGCCGATTGGTTTGCCCCAACTAAATGCATTTGAGCTAGGTATGGTTTGGGTTAGTGGTGTGCACTTAGGGGCTAGGGCTATGCATGATGTAGCTCACTACAGGTGGATGTTGGAGGGGATTTCTAGAGTAGACATTATCTGGAGGCCGTATGTGGTATATCCATCATACAGGTGCAGGACTGGTGAGTTAGACGAGCTACAACTGCTCAGGTGGATAGAGGGGCGTCGTGTCGGGGAACACAAGATGATACTAGTAGATAGAGTCTGGTAGAATTTTGGGCTGCCCAAAGATGTGCCACCACCATTTCAGTAGTATAGGAGGGATGATGTGGAGAGACCTATGTCTCCACCTCGACCTACAGTGCCGATAGGGAAGGAGGAGCAGTTGATGGACTGATAGATAGATGATGCCGGCTACACAGATGCCTATGTGTAACACCCTGAACTGTTGTTACTTCCTCCTGAGCATACAAGTGTTGATATGTGATTTCTTTGTAAAAAGGATGTGTTCCTTTGATTGAGAAGTCATGCTTGATATGTACTGTATCTTCTTTGTAGATTGCAGATCTTTGACTGAGTCGGAATATGATTGGACTCTTTTATTTCTTTCATTTTACGCCTGAGTTTAATCTGATCTCGGAATGAATTATGGAGCTATCCATTTATAAGACCTAGCATTGGATCAGTGGAATTGATCCAAGTGGTGCTTTAAGTTTATTCGTGATGAATTAAAATTACAGACCTTAAGCAGGTTGCAAGGTCTGGATGCATTGAATAAGCTAGTCCGGAGTATAACTCAGGCTAATCATGTTAAATGAATTGGTTCCTGATATCGTAATATATCTGAAAGGTCTTGATTTCAGACCAGGTAATAATTCTGTTACATATAATTCTGTAGCCTAATGGAAGTACAGGAGTGAACCCTGTTTGAGAATGTATGTTGTAGGTTCTTTTTCTGAGCATATGAAATGTTAGACCTAACTGGAATTATTAATGTTAGTAACCTAAAACTAAACTTAACCTAGGTGTTAGATTAGTGTTAATCTAACCTAGACCTAGGCTAAGAGCTAATGCTCTAAGTTAGTATCTATGTTCTAAGAGGTTAGCCTAGGTGTTATCCTAAATCCTAACCTAAGTTACTAGCCTAACTATTGAGCAAGGATTAAAGGGGACCTATGGAGGGGTGCGAACCATGGGCGGCAGTTTCTATGTTATTAAATGCATGGATAAGCTTGAGAGACAGGTAATTTGGTGGAGGTTTTAAAACAGCTAACTAGAGCCGACGTGGCAGGTCGCCAAAGTTGGAAATGGTCTTTGAATTTCATTTGTCTATCGCCAACTATGGTGGTTGGCGGCAGTGGAGTTTGAGTGGGAAACTGGGAATTAATGCAATCAATGAACTCGGTAGTCGAGCTCGGATTTCACGGGAAGGCAGCAACAAAATGGAAAGTTAATGGTTTGTTTAGTTTTGCATGCGCTCCAGTTTTCCTTCTGTCTATTCACTGGTTCTTCGCACCAGTCTTCTTGGTGTTGCATGGCAAGTATGAGTGTAACTAGCTCTTTCCTCTAGCAAGGAAAATATATAAGTCATGGAAATAGCAAATTTTTGTTGGTGGCTCTAACTTGGAAAAGGAAGAGAAGGATCGAGCTCTTTTAGTGGTCTGCTTCAGAATTTTGAGAAAATATCCAGGCATGTTAGGCCCTAACCTTTAAAAATCTTGCTGTCTTTCAAGTGATTTCATTAGAACAACTCTGTTCAGATGATTTTTGGAATTGGTTGGTTTCTATGGTAGTCTTGTGTGATTTTTGGCACTGTATCTTCATACTGGTTCGGTTTTTCAATTTAACCCTTGATGGGTGTTTATTGTATTTCAGACTGTTGCTATATTTCCTTGTGTTTTGCATTCCAGCTTTAAGTTTGTGAAATATATGAAATGAATGTATGTTAGGCCTGCTCTGTGAGAACCCATGAATTGTTCTCGTGATGGGTACAGGCTATTGTGATGCTTGATGAATTATACTCGTAGTCGATGCTTGTTGTTGACACTTGTCATCGATGCTTGTTGTTTATAATCGTCGGAAGGGATACTGCTGGACATTTGTTTGATTGTTCAGTTTAATTGAAATTTTTTGTAAGCTTTGTCATGGTTATTATTGGTGGTGGTTATTGATTCTTGTTGGGTTTCATTTGAAATTTAAGGTTATTTGTGAATAGATAACTTGTTGTGTTACAGTATTTCATTGTAACCTTGTTGAAGTTTTTTTTCCCTTGTGTTGAGGTTATGGTATTCAACCCGTTGATAGCATGCATATATATATATATATATATATATATGATTATTGTATTTGAAACGACTCTGTAGAGTCCATTGAATGATTCGTGTACTATGGACCACTGTGAAAGCTATATATACTTGAATATTGGTAATTTGATTTGACAGAGTCTGGAAGGAGTAACAGGTAATGCGAATTCTGTTATTTTGTAATGAATACCTTCGTTTTACAAGGAATTGTGGTTCAGACTCAGTTGGGTACTTATTATGTTTCCACTATGTAAGCTTGAGCGAATATTGTTATACAGGCTCAGTTGGATTCCTTGTTACAAAATCGTAATTTAGCTTTTGTATAAGCCTGATTTTGAATGCTTGCCATTGTTGGCATGGATGGAATCATTAACTATTATTTATCTTGTATACTGTTGTTTAGACTCAGTTGAATTCTTGATAAATAAACAGTGTAATTGCCTCAAATTAAGCCTGTTTGGTTTACTGTTGTTTTCGACACTGTTGGGTTCCTTGAGTATAGAAAGATATCTTGTATATCAGCTTCTATAAAAGCTTAATCGTGAATACTGTTATACGGATTTAGTTTTAAATCCTTGATAGATAATCAGTGTCACTACTTCTGTATAAGCCTGATTATGAACATGTAATGTTTTTTGGCTTTTTTGGATTTCGTTAAATAGCTTGACATCATGTCTTTCAGCTTTTTGTTTAGTAGGTCATGAATACCATACTTTCAACTCTGGATGCGTTCAAAAGGTGACTACGATATGTTATGTTTTCTTTCTGATTAAATTCTAGTTAGATGTGGCTGTGCATGTTGCATGGATTTCGTTAAAAAAATATCTCTGAATAGACATCGGGTAATGTCATTGCTTTAATGATTTTTAGTCTCTTGTTGATTGCGATAACTGAGAAGATCTTTTGATTTCAACTTTGGATCTAAAGGCCTTATAGTGTTTAGTAAGGACTAGAATGGGTTGTAGGTTGATGTAAGGGATTGTTGGCGTGTTACGTCTTCTATGGTAGGTATATCTACTCTTGAGTATGATTGAACTTATGAGTTGTTGATTGCACCTCAACAGGTACTAGCAGTGAACATCTTCTTGTCTGTCGCTTCTTGTGGGAGGTCATACAGAGTCTGTTTGGTAGTTAGTCTCCACTGTTTGGCCATGAGAGCTATTGTACTTTAGTTTGTTATATTGTAAAATTAAATGGAACAGTGGTGCTTTAGGTGGTCTAGTCTGTTTTATTCGCATGTGTTTAAGGTGAATACCTTGCTCTTGGAAAGGCGGTACAGTCATGAGCTAGTTCTGAGGGAAATATGTATAATTCGTGTATTCCTCTTCTGTTGCAAATTGTAAGTTGATATAAATGTTTATCTAACTTCTGAAATTGTTTTTATATAATGATGGAATCATGTTTTGATATGATTTTCCTGTTCTTATGTTGAATGTAATGATCTGTATGATGTTTGTTCATCTTGGGAATTACAATGGACAGTTGTTTAGACATTTTCATCCTTCTTGATCCCTAATATTTTGATGAAATATTTGAGACGTATCTAGGACTATTCTGTAACGAAAATTTGTATTTACATGTTATAGACATGTTGAATTACTAAAGTATAGTCTGAATTATGTTTACTTGTTTGGTGAATTTATCTCATTTAAACAGGGTGTTTAATGAAAACAATTGATGGATTGCAATTGTTTTAAGAGTTAGTGCTTATCATTCTCAGTTCATCGAACTGACCCATGTTGACTATTTTTGTAGATGGTTGCCGTAAGTGGTAAAAGCATGCAGATCTGATAGGATGATCAGATTGTTTACATTTGATTTTAAGTAGAATTACAGTTTGATTCTCTAAATGTACCATATGGGGAAAGATGTTCTTTTTCCGTTGAGCATTGTATCAAGTATGCTGAATGCATAAAATGTATTTGATTAATTCTGAAAGGAATAGAAATAAGTATTTTGATACTTATGTGTTGTATTCTTATTTTGATAATTGACCTTCTTCGGTTTATATACCGGAGGGGCATTGTTATCATTGTATAATTTGGAGACTTTTGTGATTGTCAATGAAAGCTTACAAGAATATGTGATTGAATTCTTATGAGTGTTTAGCAGTTCTTGTATGTTCTATCGAAGGCTAAATTGAAATTTAGATCACTGTCTTTTTGGAAGATAGGGTTAAAATATACCTAAGCAGAACGCTAAACAAGTTGAATTAAATTATTAATCCCTAGTTCTGATTATGACAGGACAACATTTAATTGGATTCTTAATCATTTATATCTTGATACTAATAAGTATGATATAAATTCAGTTATGAGAACTGATATAAACCTAATGGGGTTCTGATGGCAATCTCATGTGAATTTTATGAGATATTGTCCAATTCCGTTGTTTTAGAATTATGTATATTCTATGAACTCCTTGATGAGACCTTGGCCTTAATAACTCCTCTGTGTAATGGGTTTTATTGAGAAAGGTCATCCTAAGATGAGGAATCTAGGGATCGGGAAAGGCTAACCTTAGGGGAACGTCTTTAATGTAATTTAAACTTAGTGTGCATAACACTTATTAATAAGTAGATCTTTTCGAGGTGGATTTAAAGGTTGACGGCACAAGTCAACTGCAGGGTTATACCTCCGAGAAGATTAGGATCTTCTCGAAGTTACAACAATGCAGGTGACTTATGACGACACCCTTTGCATTGATCGCTAAGATTTACATCTTGATCTCGAACGAGTTACTCAGGACCGATTAGGAATGTGGTCACGTTATAAGGCTTCCTAGGAGATTCGAGGTATCTTGACACACTGATTTTAACTAGGGTTGAACTAGTATGTCATCGTATCCCTAGTCCTCGTGGGCATCCATATAATGTTATCACCTTACTAATCCATTTCCGAGTGAATAAGTTGGGATAGGAGGGACTGACTGAAGTCGGTATAAGACATTCTACATAACATAAGAATGGGGTGAGGGACGTATTCCAGATTGATGAGTATGTCGTTAAGGAATACGAGACATAAGCAGTATGTTTCAAATCTTTGGCCAAAGTATCGCAAGCTGCTGATTGCGTTGTCCTAAATCACCTAGTCTAAGGAATCAGATGCCGATGAATAATAGTAACAATTATTCAGATAGGTTCCTTGGACAGAGCATTCTGATTCCCAGAATAGGGAAGAGAACCGCAAGAGTGGGGTGTTAAATAAAAATGCCAACTCTTATCACTCATGAATAGATCGGTAGATTACCGAGTCATGGAATGAATAGATCGGAGGTACTCCGAGTCATTACAGCTGCATATGGTTATCTGTTATAAGAATGGTTATTTGATTTGTGAGTTCTAAATTATGTATTTAGAACCAGGAAGCATTTATCAAAAAAAAATAAAAAATTGACTTGTTCTAATGTATAAAAATGAGGATGTTACACTATGGATGGTGGTGGGTAGCCCAGCTATGAGTAGCACCACCCAGTCTAGGGAAACCAGAAATGGCTACCCTCACAGTCTAGAGAGACACATTACAGGCCCAGATTATAGGTTTACAGGGGCAGTTGGTAGGGTCACATGCAGAGGTGGCCACGTTACAGGCACATGTTACAGGGTTGTAGGGTTAGTTAGTCACTACACAAACATAGATTGTGGCCCTATAGGCCTAGGTACAGACACAGACACCTAGATAGGCTTAGGGATAGGGTCCCTTGGTATAGGTACATGCACAGGGATAGGGTCCCTTATTACAGGTAGTAGCATGATAGGGTTTTAGAAAACATGTACAAGGGTCGAGACCGATGGCACCTCCATAGACTGTACCGATGAATAGGTTCATGGATGCCCTGGGTGAGGCATGATACTACTAGGACCACTTGATGGCCACAGGGATAGACATCCCATATTATGCCAAGTATAGAGCACATCAGGCTTCGAGTGAGAGGACTAGGTACCACACTCATAGTGTGGAGAGTATAGGGGGTCGGTGAATCCAGGTACAAGAGCAGGGCAAGGCCACTAGTGTAAGAAGGCCAGTTCTAGGTGAGGGGCCATCAGAGGTTAGACCAAGGCCCATGGTGGGTGGGGAGATGCTAGTGGGATGCCATATAGGATCAGCAGAGGAGGAGGAGACTGGTGAGATAGGCATGGAGGATATCTAATGGGGTGATGATTAGTCACTGGAGATGGTCATTATATTGATTTTTTTGATATATATACACTGGCCTGCGTGCTGAAGATAGTGAGGATGTATATGAGAGTTTTGAGATATTTGTATGGATTTGGCATTGAAGTATGCATTATATGGACACACATATTTTGATGATATATATATATATATATATATATATGAGAGAGAGAGAGAGAGAGAGAGAGAGAGTTTTTGTGGTATGGATGGTGTACTTTTATGTTTTTTTTTTAAATTTCTATTGTTATGTGTGTACTTGATGGAAATTAGGTGAATTAGGCATGATTGAGTCAAGGTCGTGTAGGCATGACAGAGTCAGGTTGGTTTAGGTAGGATTGAGTCAGGTAGCTTTAGGCATGATGGAGTTAGGTTGGTTTAGGCATGATGGAGTCAGGTTGGTTTAAGCATGATGGAGTCATGTTGGTTTAGGCATGGTGGAGTTAGGTTGGTTTAGGCATGGATGGAGTCAGATTATAGGCATGGTGGAGTTAATTTTTTGGTGTTGATTTAAGTTCTAAGTTATTGGTAACAAAGGAAACAAATGGTCATGTATATGCATGTTATGGCTTAAATTTCCAAATATTTACTATGTGAGGAAATATGAAATGATAAATGAATGATTTGATGATGTGGTAAAAATGTGTATTAATTAATGCTTGTTTGGTTTAATTTCCAGTTATTGATAGAAAATGGAAACTACCTAAGGTAGAATGTGAATAGGAAAGTGAAAGGGGGAATTGGTTAGGGTAAAGAGTGGTCGAGCTAACCTCCAAGGGCCCCATGCCCTCGAAGTACTACCTACATAGCCCCGGTGAATAGGGGCATCAGGCTGATGTAGTTCTTGCGTAAGTTATGGAAGAATATGATGAAATAGAGGAATGGGTTAGTAGGTGTTAGGCATGGTTGAATGTAGGTCATAGGCATGATTGAGTTTAGGTCATAGGCATGGTTGATTTGTTTTAAATATTGGTGTCAATGATCTGGTTCTGTATAAGATAATGAATAAGTAATGAGGAAGGAAAATAGGAATAGGTGGCAAAATAGCCACTTAATTGATAAGAACCCTAATGAGTCTACCATTCCCCAGATGGACGTATGAATGTAAGACCCTAAAGGCCTTGCATAATGGACTATCCTAAGAGTGAAAAAAGTCACATGATCATGAAATGTCGTGGTTACGGCAAGTCCCTTGAGTAGAGAGGAAATTAGGATGAAAAGGAAATGAGGTGAGAGTGGGTGGTTTAGCATAACTTAGTGTACGAAAGCATGTTTTTCTTAGCAAGAAACACAAGATCAAAAATAGGCAAGTCCATGATGAAAATTTCATTATTTTCTTCATTTTTTCATTTTTTTGTATTTTTAATAGACTAATCAATGTGGGAAGTCTATATGGGATAATTATATTATCTCCTTTAGGTCTTCACGAAGTTGATCGATGCGTGAAGCTTCTGGATATTTTTATTATATTTTTGCAATGACTTTATATAGCTGTCCTTCAAGGGACTAGTCTATTTATAGTGGCCGAAATATAGTGAAGAGATGTCCCATTTTTAGGGAGTCATATTTTGTTGGAATTTTGACTCAAGGAGTTACATACCTTTTTGTTTTTGGATGTGTATGTCATGGACAATAATATATGAAGATTAGGTCATTGTTTAGAAGACAAGACCATTCATAACACACAGAGGTTAATTAAGAAAGAGGTGGTTTCAAGTGATGAATGACCATGGGATTCCATATTTAAGAAGACAAAAAGTATCCATGAGAATCATGCTATGAGTAGATCCATGGTACTCATATTGAAGATAAGGTTAAAAGGTGACGGGTAACCACATGCTTCTTGTTTATTTGAGGATCCTAAAAAATGGGTAATATGGAAGGTGAATAACGCTCAAGGGAGGAGTGATCAAATTACAGAAAGTGATATAGGAATAAATGTGAACAATAAAATGGTCAAAGATACAAGGTGTTGAGGGGATCATGTTTAGGTTTACCTTCGAGTGAAAACAAATGATAAGAACTTGAACCATAGGCATGGGTAATGATATAGGGTCCAAGCCAACTAGGAGAAAATTTGCCCCATTTACTTTTCTCTTCTTTGGTTACATGTAGATTTTCTTTCATGACGAGGTCACCGACCTGAAAGGCTCATTCATGGACACGTTTATCATAGGCACATTTGATACATTTTTGGTAGATTTGGAGATGGTCAAGAGCATGGAGACGATGTTCATCTAATAACTCAAGTTACACCAAACAATCTTGGCGAAAGTCATCATCGTTAAGCATGTCTTGTAGTGAGATGTAGAGTGATGGAATCAAGACTTTGAGAGGTAAGACAACCTTGGTACCATAGACTAGAGAGAAAGGTGTGGCTGCAGTCGAAGTGTGAATACTAGTGTGGTAAGCCCATAAGGAAAAAGGAATACACGTATGCTAATCCTTCCCACTATCATTGAATACTTTCATCAGAATTTTTTTCAAGGTTTTATTGGTCGATTCTACTTGGCCATTGGTTTGTGGGTAATAATGTGATGAGAAACTAAGTTGTATGCCAAAAACATCACATAGCTTACGGAGGGTTTTGTTTTTGAATTGCTTTCCATTATCAGTGATGAGGTGGTGAGGAATACCAAAGCAAAAAATGATGTGATGGTTGATGAATTCACATATTTTCTCAGCTTTTGTAGAAATAAGGGGAATGTCCTCTACCCATTTAGTGTAATATTCAGTAGTGGTTATGATCCATTTGTGGCATTGTGAAGAATGGGGATTGATCTCGCTGACAAGATCCAAGCCCCATTTAGAGAAAGGACAAAATTCTCGTGTGACTTGCAAGGCATGACTAGGTGTGTGATGGAGATTTGCATGTTGCTAGAATTTCACACAACATTTGACATAGTCACAACAATCACGGTTTAAGGTTAGCCAATAATATCCCAGGAAAAGGATGCATTTTGCCATAGCTAAACCACTAAAGTGACCTCCACAAATTCCATCATGGAATTCCTTAATGGTGTAGGGAATTTCAGAACTTGTAAGGAATTATAGGAGAATACTGTCAAAGCCACACTTATAAAGGAGACCACCCATGATGACATAACAAGAGACACTTTTAAGAAAGGCACGTTGTCTATTAGGAGTGATATCGGTGGGTAGAATGGAAAGGGAAAGATAGTTTGTAAATTGCTTATACCAAAGGTTACGTGGGCCAGGTGCAACGGTTCCAAGAGAGTAGACTTCACAAGGTAAATAAGAGGGTGATTGTAGCCTTTGTAATGTAAAAAATATTTTAGAGTCAGTGGGTGAAGTGGGTATTTGAGAATCCAAGCAGGCCATTGTATCTGCAAACTTATTGGTAGAAAGTGGGGTGGTTTGAAGTTCGCAATGATCAGAGGTGGTCACAAGTATATCTATGTGATATTTATACTTTGAAGTATCTCATTACGACACTGGTATATACCTTTGACTTGGTGTACAACCAACTAGGAATCGCCAAAGATATCGATTGACTTGACATCTAAGGCATAAGTAGCCTAGAGACCCAATATGAGTGCTTCGTATTCAACAATATTGTTGGTATAATTAAAATCCAGTTTGAAAGATAAAGGCATAAGTTTTCCATCAAGAGGAATGAGGATAACACCATCCAATAGGCTGCGAGGGCTCAACACCAAAATCCAGGAAGAGCTCAAGTTATGAAAATTTGTTGAATGATAGTGATGAGAGAAAGAAAAAGGTTTGACATAACCAAATTGAGATGTTACAACCCTATCCTACTCAATCTACCTCATAGTTTAGAATGTGAATTGCTTTGTAGTTTATCTAGACTTGGATCCATAGATGGCTACTTGGTTGAAAAAATATGGGTTTGGGGTTTTAAGCTCTTTTAGAATTTTGGACATCTAACTCACTTTGTTTTTGACTTATAAACTCACAATTTTTGAGTGAATTATTTGTAACTTTCAAGTTTATCAACAAGACCCACTACTCCTTACCCCATGCTACTGGGAGGAAGCATGGGTTCATCACCATCGACAAGGAATAGGTGAGTAAGGGAATTTATCTCCTTTCCCAACCCTACATCACCAGTAAGAGATGTAGGCTTAACACCGAAGGTTGGTAGGCCAAAGAAATGTGTAAAATAATTTTTTTTGGGGATTTACATTTGAATTACTCATCTAGGCAAAATTTTTAGCATGTTCTTATTTCTAAAGATATTTTTCTAGGATAGATGTGACACCATGAAGATTCTAGAACAAACTATAGGCAAATACACCTAACTTAGAAAGAAACTATAAGCAGAACCAAGTATGCAGACCTTGGTATGATCACGGTCAAAAATTTGTCTTATCTAGCTTGAACTAATGAAATGATTTAGAAATAATTGATGAAACCATGAAAATTTGAAGAGACATGATTCAAATGTTTTTCCAATGCTTTTCAGAAGTTTTTAGGAGTTTCTTTAAGAATAAATCCCTTGATCACAAATTTGTACATATGAAAAAATGTAGTAATGTACATATGAAAAAGCTGGTGGATCATGCGTAGTATCTCTTTATGTGAAGAGAGTTCACATATTCACTAAAATCCTCATCCTCTAGTGTACACAGGTGAAATTCCCCATTTTTGTAATCTTCTACTACTTGATATGGACCTAACCACTTAGGTCTGAATTTCTTTCCCTCACCAATTTTTTTCGATCCGGCTATCGATTCTTAACACCAAATATCCTTCATAGATCTCACATTTGTAAACCTTATTATTGTATTTCTGAGCCATCTAGTCAGCATAAATGTTGTACTGTTGTTCAGTGTTAAGTCTAGCCTCATTGAGACTTTCTAACTGGGAGAGTCATGCTTCTTGATAACCCTCCTCCCCGAGGATCCCATGTAGTGAAATATGGAGACTAGGTATTTCGAATTCAAGCAACAAAACCAAATCAACACCAAACACTAAAGAGAAGGGGGTTGTCCCCATTGGTGTTCTAACCAATGTTTGGTAGGCCCACAAGGCTGGAAAAATATTTAGGTGCCAATATCGTTTATTCTCCTTAACGATTTTGAGAAGGATGGCCTTTAACATTTTATTCGTAGCCTCATCTTGTCCATTATCCTGAGGATAGTAGAGAGAGGCCATGCGATGACTTATTTTTAACTTTGTACACAACTCACACAACTTGTTGTTTTTAAAAGACGTGCCATTATCAGAAATAATGACTTGTGGCATCTCATACCTACAAATGATTTGGTTCAGGATGAACTTAGCGATTACAGAGCTTGGTACAGTGGTAAGGGGCATGGCTTCCATCCACTTAGTTAAGTATTATGTGGCTGTGATTATGAAGTTATGGCCATCTATTGATGAGGGAGAAAACTTCCATATCAAATCCAAGCCCCATGTGGAAAATGGACATGGGGTTGCGATTGGTTGCAAAGCTCTTGTCGGTATGTGGATCTCATGGGAGAACTCTTGACATTTGCGCATAAAATCTACTACGTCATGCTCTAAAGTGGACTAGAAATATCCCATCCAATGCATTTTATGAGAAGTGGCATGGTCGCTGAAGTTACCTCCACATACTCTACTATATGACTCATAAATAATCTTTTGAGATTCTTCGGTGTCAACACATCTTAACAACATTCCGTTAAAGGATTTGCGGTAGTACATTTGTTTAAAATAATGTACTTACTGGAAATGATGCGTGACCACCTTCTTTGTTGTGATGTTTCCCCTTCTGGGTATGTGTGGTCCATGATGAAGTTGACAATGTTGGTCTACCAAATACATATAGAGATGGGGGGCCTAGTCTTGACAAAATACACAAACTCATTGGGAAAGTCTAAATCTACCAGATCACCCCCATCCAATGGATTGTCAGCTAACTAGTCCGCAATGACTTGTCCCTTAATGGATTTTTGATTTAAAAATGTTATTTCAAACTCACCCATTAAGGGTATGAAACATCTAGCCTTTTTAGACAAGGATCCTTGCATGAGGAATGTCCCCAAGTGGTCTGTCTTAACAATAACCCTTGTTTCTTGATTCAACATATAATTCCTTAAACACTTTGTTGTAAAGACTATGGAAAGGCATTCCGTTTCTTCCTATGTATAACTTGTTTTATAATCAAGCAACGTCTAAATAATGAAAAAAACTACGTGTTATCATTTATCATCATCCTCTTGAGCCAACATGCAGGCTAGCGAAACATCCATAGCTTGTGAACAGTTCTAAATATCTACTTTTTAAAGGTAGAATCATCTGGTGTGATTGCATAACATTGAACTTTCCCCAAGGTGTGGGACCTTACAAAAGTGGGAAAGCTCTCCAGATTAAAGGTTGGTTCCTATTCCTCTATTTAGGTGCATACGTGAGAGCTTGCAGAGGATTTCTCTCTATACCTAATCTAAAACTTGCCAAGGAGACAAGGAAAAAGGGATATAAGAAATAAGAAATAACTAAGCTACAAGGTGATGCACTGAAGGAATGATGAACACTAGTTTTTCCAATAGACACAAACCAACCAAATGCATATGATAACCAAGCACAAATAATCAGATCTATAATGAAAGATCAGATGAAAGCAAAAGGGAAAAGAAAGGATCTAAAGTCGATCACAGATGTGTTTTATTGCTCTGTAAATTGATACAATGCATTACAAAGTGGCCAAAAGGCAGAAACGTATTACAGTCTAGTGGAAGGTCTGAAACCCCACGAGTTTCTTTACAAGAAGAAAAGGGGAGCCTGCAAAATGAAGAATGTCCAACCCTTTACAATGAATCCCGCCCCTGTATTTATAGATTCAATCAGAGAGGAGAAAGAGAGGGAGAAGCGGGAAAAGTAGGTTGAAGCTCAACCACTGCTGTTAATGCCTCTGAAAAAATCTACCCCCAAATCTGTCTTTACTGCATCAATCCTTGGTTAGGCACCTTGAAGGAAGAGGAAACGACGAAACAGATCGAATCCGATCTGGTTGTTGAGGCAAGGAGATCCTGCATTAAAGGCCTGAAGATGTTTCTCCATTTTTCACCTACCAGGGCCTAAAAATGAATTTTTATCTTTCCATGGTGTAGAAGACGTCGAGATGCTTCCAACGGTGTCAGATTTGCAATATTTTGAGCCCTGAGTCGAAAGATATGCCCCTTTGAAGTTTGTATCGAATCCATACAAATGGGTGGGAAAACAATTTGAAAAATGGGTCCCCTTTTGATATGGGACACGTGGCAGCCAAATTAGAGAAAAAATCAGGCTTGTGGGTCCACAATTTATCTTTTTGCCCCTTTTCACAAAAATGCAAAACTCAGAAAACTCCCGCGGCCCCAAAGCTCCGCCTGGACACGTGGCACCCTTTGGTTGGTTGGGGAGATGCACTTCAATTTTGTCTCTGTGCCTTTTTGTCAAAAGGAAAATTTTCACCTTTTCCTCTGACACCCCACTTTGGCATTGACTCAAGCCCAAATGTTGACTTTTTCCTTTGGGTGGAGTTGCGGCCTATTTTATAACTTTTTCAGCTAAATCTTTTGCTTGGCGGGGCA
The DNA here is from genome assembly GCA_019776745.2 of Taxus chinensis. Lineage (NCBI taxonomy): Eukaryota > Viridiplantae > Streptophyta > Pinopsida > Cupressales > Taxaceae > Taxus > Taxus chinensis. The sequence goes on from CM034153.1 coordinate 233,521,591, forward strand.
TATTTCTTGACCTAGGACACACAACCTGACGCTCATTTGGGCTTCCCTTTTTGGATTCATCTTTGGAGAAGTACCATTAGGACACGTGGTTCTTTCTGCTGCCTCCTCCATACTTAGTCGATTTCAGACCTTTCCTGAACTGTTTTGAACCTGAGGACTTCAGATCTTCACCATTTCTTCCCCTTTCTTGCTCCTGGTTCCTCTGCGACACTGCCCCTTCTTTTCTGACCCTGCTATTCCATTGTTGGGTCCTTCTGCAACTTGGAAAATGGATTTAAGACATGGAAATGACTCGACATAGTCATTTCTTTTGCATAGGGTCCTTTAGTCTCTCTTGGCCCCCGCTACTCCATTATTGAGTCCCTCTATGACCTATTTACAGATCTAAATGAGTTTTCTCAGGTTCTTTCTATGCGGGGTCGTAGCTGATCCGATATTTGGCCCGGGGGGAAAAATATGGATAACAATTTGGTGACTCACAGGGGTATCTGCCTGCTAGATGAAAAGACCAATTTCCTTATCATATCTGTTGGGAATGGAGTCGAGAATGATGGTCTGACACTGATTCTGTCTTTGACTCATAAGCCCGGTTGTTTGCACTCTCAATTTTTTATAAGAAATCTCGAAATGAAGGTTTCTGAGAGTAGAAAATTGTTTTGACTCGGGGCTTCATTTGTCTCTTTGAATGGACTACACAAGAGCAACAAAACAACACCACAACTATATACAAAATTTGAAATCATACATGCTCCAAATAGAACATGCAGAGCAGTGCAAAGCACTTAGGAGAAAAACAACCTAAACTACAACAATGCGATGTGCACAAGCACTTAGAGGAAAGAGAGACTAAACTAATATATACAGGGTGAGAACTTCCCCTTTAGTAGCAGTGCTTAAGATAGATCCCATTCACTAGAATCTGCAACTCTTCACCCTCCAATGTAGACAATTGGAAAGCATTGCTACTCTTACATTTTGTGACCATGTAAGGGCCACTCCAAATGGCATCAAACTTGGAATGCCTTCCTAGTTTTGCTCGATCTGCATCCCATTTCAAAACCAGGTCTCCTTCCTGGAAGGTCCTTGCTTTTTCCCTTTTGTCAAAGCATCTCTTGATTGAGGCCTGATCCTTCTCTATTGCTTGGAGTGCATGCTCTCTGGTTTCTTCTAATTCTATCAGCTCCACATACCTGGCCTCCATTGGTTCAAATTTAGACATCTCTAGCTGCTTCACGAGCTCCAATGCTGGCAACTCCAGTGATATAGGCAACACTGCCTCTTTCCCATAGACAAGCTTGAATGGAGAGCTACCTGTAGATCTCTTGGGTGTTATCCTATCAGCCCATAAGGCTGATTTGAGCTTTGTGTGCCAGGTTCTCTGATTCTCATCAAGAGTTCTTCTGATGATCTTTAGCAGGTTCTTGTTTGTGGACTCAGCTTGGCCATTACCTTGAGGGTAATAGTTTGATGAAGTGCTCAAGTAAGTCCCATTTTTAACAGCCCATCCTATGATCTTGGAACCTATGAATGCCAATGCATTGTTTGATATGATGGTGGCTGGCACTCCAAATCTGGTCACTATCCCTTCATAGAAATCTAGTATACTAGACTCATTAGCTTCCTTGAGTGCCACTGCCTCGGTCCACTTGGTGAAATAATTTGTTGCTGTCAGAATCCATTTGTGGCCTTGGCTTGAATTTGGATTGATGACTCCAATGAAGTCCAATCCCCATTGCATGAAAGGTTGGTCGACTGAGATTGGGTGCAATGGAAGTGCTGCTAGCCTTTCTTTGCCTTTGAAGAACACACAATTCTTGCACCTTTTGATCCATGCATAGCAGTCACTAAACACTCTGGGCCAATAATAACCCACCTTCATGATCTTGAGTGTTGTCACCCTTGGAGAAAAATGGCCTCTAGTTGCTTCAACATGGAATTCTTGTAACACTCTCTGAACCTGATCTGTCTCAATGCATCTCAGTAGAATGCCATTGATGTCTCTCTTGAACAAGACACCATCAATGAGAACATATGGGATGGCCTGTAGTCTGAAATGTCTCCTTTTTGCTTTATTCATCCCATGGGGACACATGCCTATCTGAAGGAAGTGCGCCATGTCTTGAGTCCAACAAGGAGTAGGTACATCATCGTTTCCTTCCTCTTGATTATTCTGTAGAACAAAAACAACCTCCTTTTCATTGTTTGCTTCATCTTGTTGACCTGAGGCTAGTTGTTCACACAACCCCTTCCCACGGACCAGCTTGGTGACCTTGATCTCAATGTCATATTCCATGACATGAGTGATCCATCCTGCACGTTTCTCATTCAGATCCTTGCTGAGAAGGAATTCTTTAACTCCCGCATGGGAGACCAACAATTTGATTTTATTATTTGACACCAGATGCTTAAACTTCTTTAATCCCCTGATTACTACCAGGACTTGCTTTTTGATGAAGGAGTATCTCACTTCATAGTCTTCTAGACCTTGACTGAAGAAAGCAATTGGTTGTTCTATACCTTCTTTGTTCTGCTGAACTAAGATTGCAGAAATCATGTCACTGCCACCAAAGGCATACAATATGAAGTCTTTAGAGAAATCTGGATTCACGAGAGTTGGGGCTTGTGATATAGCTTCTTTGATGGCCTCAAAGCTCACCTTTCCTTCAACTGTCCACCTGAATGCTAAGCTCTTCTTCAACATCAATGTTATTGGCTTAACAAGGGCAACAAAGTTTGGTACAAACCCACAAACAAAATTGATTTTTCCAGGAAGATTTGAAGAGCTTTCTTGTGGCTTGGAATTGGAAATGCTCTTATTGCTTCAACTCTCTCCGAGTCAATTTCCAATCCTTCCTTTGATACAATATGGCCTAGAAGCCTACCCTCATGGGCCAAGAATATGCATTTTTTAGGGTTCAATGATACCCCAAAACTCCTGCATCTTCGAAACACCTGCCTTAGGTGGAAAAGGTGGTCTGCTGCATTTTTGGAAAACACCGTAATGTCATCCAGATAGATCAGTACTATTTTGTTGATCAGTCCTTTGAATGCCATATCCATTTCCCTTTGAAAAGTGGCTCCGACATTGGACAATCCAAATGGCATTTTTCTGTAGGCATAGGTGCCCCATTTGGTGGTGAAAGTTGTTTTGAACTAATCATCTTCTTTCACCATGATCTGGTTGTACCCTGAGTAGCCATCTAGGAGGGAGAATCTCTCTGATCCAGACACCACTTGCAAGATCTACTCCATTGAAGGGAGTGGGTAGTGATCTTTGAGGGAGGCTTTGTTCAAGTCTCAAAAATCTACACACAACCTAATCTCTCCATTTTTCTTCCTGACTGGGACCAGGTTTGCAACCCAGCTTGAGTGTTTGATTGGAAATATGATACTTGCCTCTATCATCTTGTTCAACTCTTTCTTCATCAGAGGCTCAATGTGTGGGTTGACTGGTCTCTGCTTTTTCCTGATGGGCTGAGCAACTGGATCTAGTTTGATTGTGTGTTGTGCTAGCTTTGGATTGAACCCTTTTAGGTCTTCATAGCTCCAAGCAAACACATCTGGAAATTCTTGGCAAAGTTGTATGAATTCATACCTTTCTTACTTGGTGGCCACTTTTCCAATTTGAAGTGTTTTGTCTTCTCCAACTGGGATTGACTCTGAATCTTCTCCTTTGATCTGTATGTTAGCCTTTTCTTTTCTAAACTGATCATTAGGATTGAAGATAGACTCCAATGTCACTAAGCCTTTGGGAAGCTTGTTTGTATGCAGCTGTACTATTTGATTCCCGTATTGCTTCTCTATTCTGCTTTGATTTCTAGCTGAGAATTCAGCTTCTTCTTGTAAAAAATTAATGATCTGCTGATCATTCTCGAACACTTGCTAGCATGTGTTGTTATCTGGCACTGCTGGCCTCACAACTATATGGATATGTGGCTGTTCTTTGTCTCTTTTGATGCTATCGACCACATCAAATGTTTCTCTAACTGCTGCAAGCCTATCAGTAGCTTCGTTCTCCTTCTTGGGTATGGACACAATGCTGAAGGCCTCAAAATCCTCCATGAGATCCCATACCCTACTCTTGTAGTTCTTGAGCAGGTCATTCTTGACAACATTAAGTCCTCTGACTTGATTGGCAACCAGTTCACTATCACCAAACACTTGCAAGTTCTTGATTCCTAGCTTCCTTGCCCAATGAAGACCATGGACCAAAGCTTCATATTCAGTAGTGTTGTTTGAGCAGGAAAACTGAAATCTGAAGGCTGAATAATATTTCATACCTTTGGGGGACACAATCATAGCTCCTCCTCCCAGCTCCTTGTCTACTCCTTGAGCCATCAAAGAACAATTGCCATACCTCATTGTCATCTTTATATTCTGGCTTAATTAGGTCAGGAAGAGGATGATTCTCTTCATGTAGACAGTAGACACCTAGCTCAGATTCTTCCATCTCCTTATAGGGGTCAAAAGCATGTCTTTTGTTGGCCCAGTCATCGAGAGTCAAGTCTGGGATACATCCCACCTTGGTATCTGCTTCACAAGTGCTTAGGAGGTCTTCTTGATCAAAATTTGAGTAGTTGGCATTGATTGGCTAGGCACATAAGATTCAATATGATAATCAACAATGGGTTCAAATCTGATTGTGGCCTTTGCCCCATACCTTGTTCTAAAGAGCATATGTGACCAATCAGCAGACAGATAGCCTCCAATTTTGGTAGTGAAGTCCCTGGACAAGCACAAAGCAAAATGTGGTGGCAAATCTATGATGGATACGTTTTGCAAAATAGTCACATTGGGGCAAGCATGCAGAGTGAGGTTCAAATCTTTGATGATTCCAACAATTGTCACTACTATCCCATCTAATTACACTACCCCTCTAGAGATGAATTCATATTGGAGACCCAGTTGGTCAGCTATTTGTTTGGGCATCATAGAACTACTAGCCCCAGAATCAATCATACAATTGTGCACCAATTTGTCTCCAATAATCAATGAGACATAGAATGGAGGAGGTCTAAGGCTCTTACCTTGTTGTTCTCCATGGTTCCTCCCAGGTTGAAATGCATTAGCAAACACTCTCTCTTGCTGGTCAGGGGGTTGATTTGAGCTCGACCAATTTTGTATGGTAGTCTGTAATAGATCCCTCTGCCCTGGAATGGCCAGTGACTCCCATAGTGAAATGTTCACACTTGTCCTCTTCATTTGCTCGATGATGTTGAATGAGCTATCCTTTTTCTGCCCCTTCCCAGGCACATTTTTCTCTTGCACCTGGGCTATTACAACCAGTGCTTGAGTAGGTCTAGAAGGTGGCTTGGATTGACTTTGCACATTAGGAGTTGTATTTTGAATTCCAATACCTTGCTGAGCAATGGAGGGTTGAGGATCACCTGAGCTTGGTGAATTTCCTTCTCCAATATTTATCTTCTTAGACTGTGTATTGGCAGCTATACTTTGAGAAGGAGTCTGATTCATTCCACAGAAGTCTTCAGCCTACCAATTGACAAGCATAGTTTTGTTTGGGGGTCCCTCTTGCTGAGCTCCTTGCTGCTGAATTTCTTCATGGCTAGGTTCTTGTGACACACCAATAGTTTGCACCATCAGAGCCTGATTTAATGCACCATTGAAGCACATCGACTGATTATGTGGCTGATTACATGGGAAACACCATTCATACTCTTGTGCCATGTTATTCTATGCTGGAACCAATCCCCTTGATGTTGAAACTGTGTTTGGGTCATATGACCTGAAAGGTCTAGCTAGCAACTTGAGGTTGCCCTTGGTGTTGAATCTGATTTACAGCCTAGGTCTATGGTGGTCTATTTTGCTGATATGGGGGTCTGGCCTGATACTGAGCCTGGGGTTGATATGGCCTAGAACTCTGAGCCCGTTGTATCTTTTGATGGTTACTAGCTCATTTCCCAGGTTTTGCAATTGTTTCATCACTTCCTGAAGCTCCTTTGAGGTGTTAGATGATGAAGTGGAGGCTTCAGCTGAAATTTGACTCCTGGGGGTGGGTATAGGAGCTAATGTGGGTGTTTGGTTGGTACCTAGGTTTCCTAACTCGGGGTAAAGGGGCATGGATGGCCTAGGGGTAAGTTTTCCAGCCTGAATCAAATGGTTCTCAGCTCCTATGGAAAGGCTATAGGCTGCAGGTAAGGTAGTGCCCCCATTGACTGAATCATCAAAGAAATATTATAATTTAAATCCCTAAGAAAGTATAAGAAGGCACCTTCATTAGTGGGCTTTACTGCTGTTGGAATCCTGTCCCAGGTCTGTTGAAATCTGAGGTTGAAATCCATCAGTTGCTCATTCGGGGCTCTCTTGATTGTTGTCAATTTCTCCAACAAAGACAAGTTATCACCTTTTTCTCCAAACTGGTTGTGAAGAGCTATGCACAGCTGGTTCCATTTTTGAATAGAGCCTACTTCAAGGCTCTTGAACCATTGTGAAGCTTTACCTTTGAGTGAAGAGGCTAGCAACTTGACTGCAATGTCCATCTCATGGATTTCGTGGATTGTACAGACATTTGCAATATCTTGGACATGATCACCAGGAGAAGTCTGGTTTTCCCTAGTGAAATAAGGGATGCTCTTTAATGCTGTAATCAGGACTGGATTTTGTGCATTCAGGGCGAGTGGGCTACTGCTAGTGAAGTTGATATATGGATTTGGCTGAGCCATTCTGATTGGCCTGATTACCCTTCTTGTTTGAAAGAATGACCTATTAGGAGGAGGTGTTGATAAGGCTCTATTTAGGGGAGATGGAGACCTCTGGGATCTTCTTCTTTTCCTTCTATCTAGAGACAAGTGTATGTGTACAAACTATCCTTCCTCTCTTGTTCTAGACCTTGTTTGTATCCTTCTCATGAACTTTCTTGGACTGCTGAAACCAATGGATTTGTTTCTTTTGGAGTCGCCGGATGTACAATTTTAAAACTTCTTAAAAGTTAGAATCATAGCAAGTGCACAAAAATCTTGCTGTAATAAGATGGAGACTTCTCTGTCTCACTGGGCATGCCAAAATTGTTAGTGCAAAATCATAGCACCCCCAAATGAGTTCTAAAAATCTTCTTTTCTAAGGTAGAATCATCTGGTGTGATTGCATAACATTGAACTTTCCCCAAGGTGTGGGACCTTGCAAAAGTGGGAAAGCTCTCTAGATTAAAGGCTGGTTCCTATTCCTCTGTTTAGGTGTATACGTGAGAGCTTGCAGAGGATTTCTCTCTATACCTAATCTAAAACTTGCCAAGGAGACAGGGAAAAAAGTATATAAGAAATAAGAAATAACTAAGCTATAAGGTGATGCACTGAAGGAATGGTGAACACTAGTTTTGCCAATAGACACAAACCAACCAAATGCATATGATAACCAAGCACATATAATCAGATCTATAATGAAAGATCAGATGAAAGAAAAAGGGACAAGAAAGGATCTAAAGTCGATCACAAACGTGTTTTATTACTCTACAGATTGATACAATGCATTACAAAGTGGCCAAAAGGCAGAAACATATTACAGTCTAGTGGAAGGTCTGAAACCCCATGAGTTTCTTTGCCAAAAGAAAAGGGGAGCCTACAAAATGAAGAATGTCCAACCCTTTACAATGAATCCTACCCCTGTATTTATAGATTCAATCAGAGAGGAGAAAGAGAGGGATAAGCGGGAAAATCAGGTTGAAGCTCAACCACTACTATTAATGCCTCTGAAAAAATCTACCCCCAAATCCATCTTTACTGCATCAATCTTTGGTTCAGCACCTTGAAGGAAGAGGAAATGGCAGAATAGATCGAATCCAATATGGTTTTTGAGGTAAGGAGATCCTGCATTAAAGGGATGAAGATGTTTCTCCATTTTTCACCTACCAGGGCCTAAAAATGAATTTTTATCTTTCCATGGTGTAGAAGACGTCGATTCGCTTCCAACGGTGTTGGATTTGCAATATTTCAATCCCTTATTCAAAAGATATGCCCATTCGAAGTTTGTATCGAATCCATACAAATGAGTGGGAAAATAGTTTGAAAAATGGGTTCCCTTTTGATATGGGACACATGGTAGCTAGATTAGGGAAAAAATTGGGCTTACGGGTCGATAATTTATCTTTTTTCCCCTTTTCACAGAAAATGCAAAACTCAGAAAACTCCGCTGCCCTGAAGCTCCACCTAGACATGTGGCACCCTTTGGTTGGTTGGGGAGATGCGCTTCAGTTTTGTCTCTATTTATTTTTGTCAAAAGGAAAATTTTCACCTTTTCCTTTGATGCCCCGCTTTGGCCTTGACTCGGGCCCAAATGCTGACTTTTTCCTTTGGGTAGAGTTGTGGCCCATTTTGTAACTTTTTAGCTAAATCTTTAATTTGGCGGGGCATATTTCTTGACCTAGGACACACGGTAGCCTGGTGCTCATTTGGGCTTCTTTTTTTGGATTCATCTTTGAGATACGCGTTGTTAAGACATGTGGTTCTTTCCACTGCCTCCTCCATACTTTGTCGATTTTAGACCTTTCCTGAACTATTTTGAACCCCAGGACTTCAGATCTTCGCCATTTCTTCCCCTTTCTTGGTCTTGGTTCCTCTGTGGTACTGCCCCTTCTTTTCTGACCCTGCTATTTCATTGTTGGGTCCTTTTACAACTTGGAAAATGGATTTAAGAAATGGTAATGACTTGATAGAGTCATTTATTTTGCATAGGGTCCTTTAGTCTCTCTCGGCCCCCACTACTCCATTGTTGAGTCCCTCTGTGACCTATTTACATAATTGACCAAGTTTTTTCAGGTTATTTCTATGCGGGGTCGTAGCTGATATGATATTTGGCTCGGGGGGTGAAATATGGATAACAGTAACCCAGAAGCTTGCCTCGTGTTATGTTGGATAGACATTTCTCTAGATTTAATGTGACGCCGTATTCAACTAAGCATGAAAGAATGATATGAAGCACCTCTGGGTGATCACAACGCTTCCTAGCCTTGGCTAACAGGTTATCCACATATGACTCCAAAATCTTATGAATAAGATCATGGAATATGTATGTCATTTCGCATTGGTATGTGGCACCAACATTATTAAGATTGAATGGCATGACAACATAGTAGTAGGTTCCCCAAGGAGTTATAAATTTATTTTTAGCTTGATCCTCTTTGGAGATTTTGATTTGATTATATCCAAAAAATCCATCCATGAGAGACAACAATTCAAATCCAGCTATTGCGTCAACAATAACATTGATGGATGGTAATGGGAAATGTCCTAGAAGTATATGTAAATATGGATCTTTCCATTCTTTTTGAGAATGAGGATGATATTAGATATCCATTGTGAATAATTGACTGGCTTGATGAATCCCATCTGAAGAAGTTTCATTACTTCTTCTTTCATCATAAGGGCCACTTTTGGCTTCATGGGTCTCAAATTTTGCTTAATCATATTTGCATCCGGTTTGGTGACAATATTGTGTACTATGGGTGGTGTAATTTCCATCATTTATTTATAACTAAACACAAAAGCCTTTTAATTTTCTTTGAGGATCTGGGTATCTAATTCTACCTCCTTCAGAGTTAAGGAGGATCCTAGTTTCAAAATATTTGGTTTCTCCTCTATTCCAATGTTTATATCAATCATTCCCTCAATTAAGGAGGTGTTTCCCTCTTCAAACTCAGGTGGGGCCAGAGGTAAATCTAAATCCCCTTCTTCTTCTACCTCATAAATCTCAAGACCCCAAATTGGGGAAGATTCGATCATGGGATTCCCAAAACAAGAAGAGGAATGTGAAATTAAGGAAAGGTCTATCTCATGATAGGAAAGATGTAATTCTGCCAAAGTGTTTAAATAACTTAAAGTCAATTCATCACTATTTATGCACTTTGAACAATTGGGCTGACTCTCGATTTCTACGTATGTCAACATTGGGGTCATTGGTGCTTTACGAATCAAGGGTTCGGCTCGAACTGAAACCATGAAGTTGGTATCTTCCAAATCACTACTTGGGGTGAAGCATGAAGTAGAAGTTGCTATAGAATTTGCAAGAAGGTTATTTTCACATGGAACTACTTCAATTGAGATGAAATCAAATCCTTTTGTCAGACCTAGCACTACTATTTTGTAAAGTTATAGATGCTTAGCTATAGTCTCATATACTTCAGATTTCTGATTCGCGACCAATTGTGAATCACCCAACACCCTAATATTGAGGATTCTGATTCTCTTAGCCATAGTGAGACCTAATAGGAGAGCCTCATATTCATCCCCATTATTTGTGCATTCAAAATTCAACTTGAAGGAAAAAGGTAGAATCTTTCCTTTAGGTGAAGTAAGGATCATACCTGAAAATGACACTTGGCTCCATCAAAATGGAGATTCCAACTACTTGGAAAGATGGACATTGAGTCCTCCTTTGTACCCTTCCCCTTTACCTTGGTCACCTCAACCATGTAAACCTCATATGCTAGAAGGGAACTGAGTCCCAAGGCATGTCCCATACCCATAAAATCAAAGGGGAGGAGAATAAGAAAATGCTTCTCTAATAGCTTGATAATCTTTGTTGTGGTTCCTAGTGATACTGCATCTACAGTAATAGTTTCATCCTTGACCACTAGAATTCCTTTGATTAAACCTGTGACTTCTAATTCCATTGCAGGAACTAGTTTTTCTTCTGGTAACATGCTTGCAGGTTTTTTTAACTAATTTGTGTGGAGCTCAAATTTAGAGTGGACCTCTGACCTCTTTTTTAAGTTAGCCAAATGTATATCAAAGGGTTTTGGATCACCTTGTGCCACAAAGACTTTCCCTAAATGCTGGAATCTAACCTCTTGGAATAGAGTGGAGGGGATTTACTTCACACAGTGGATCCAAGGACAACCGAGGATTATATTATAGTTGGTTTCCCAGTCTATAATATAAAACTCAATTAGTACCATCTTGGGCCCGAGAGTAACTAGTAATACTATGGTTCTGATCGACATTGCCTTGAGGCTATCATAGCCTCTTAGCATGTTCCGTGTTGAGGAGCAATTGGTCTCCCCATACCCTAAATTATGAAGAAAATAGAAGGGGTCTATGTTAACTACTTCCCCATCATCAATCATTGCATGTTTTACCTAGTTATTATAAATCCAAACTTGCAGGAACAAAGCAGGGTCACCCCTATGAGCTATCTCAATATCCATGGGCATCTGGATGATGTCAAACATGAACCCAATATCTCTCTCAGGTTGCCCTAGAGGACTAACATTGAAGTCTATGTGATTTATCTATGCTTCTAGTGGAGGGGTAATTTTAATCAAATGGCCAAGACCTAGAGCTTCTAACAGAGTAGCTTGATGATAAGGAGAATTATTTAGTAGATCCAAGAAGGAAATGTGTGGAAAAGTCTTGGTTAGATCATTGATTAGATCATAAGCCCCCATTGGATTGCTTAATGTATCATGAGAATTTTTTGACATAACCAGATAAATCAGGATTGACTGCAAATAATAATCCTTGGCTCTTGTAGCAACATTAATTTGGGGTTCGACGTCTAACTCTACCAACCCCATAATTTTTGTTTGTTGGCGACCATGCAAATGAGGTGCCACCTATGGGTTTGAAAAAGTTAAGGCTTCATGATCATAAGTCCATATTACAATACCTTTATTCGAACCATTAGGGTCTAATCTACCATCCTTTGGACATGTGGGGAGAGGATCATTGAAAATCCCCAGTGGTGTGTTCTATGAAGATACTGGTCCCATGTAGGCATTCTAAGTGGGTGCTATTGGGTTTGCTAAAAACATGTCAATAAATAACTATCTTTGGTCATCTGGAAAACACTACAAAAAATTGTTATAATCGCAACAAGTTCTTGCATCATGCCCATGAACCCTATGGAAACCGTAATATAAGTCGGGGTCATAATCTTGAGGCCTATGGTTTGTTCCTTGTCATGGTCTGAAACTACGGTTATTGTTTGGTTTCTAATTTTTGTAATTAAATATTTGAAACCCTTACCATTAGTTTTGGAATTGGTTAGGACACCCCCTGAGTATTGACTAGGGCTCGGGGTCAGTGTTTTTCTCTGTTGCTGAGGTTGTTGCTGTTGTTGTTGAGGATGATTAAAATCCACAACATTTACCAAGGGTGGGAAATTGTTGTTTATCTGATTGTTTCCATTATTTTTGTTGCTATTTGTAGCACCTGTGCTGGTAGGATTAACAATATTAGGCTTTTTGGGCTGGTCAATCACACTATCGGTCATGACTCCACAATTCTTATTAAGGATCTTTGGTCCTTGATTGTTGTTCGTGTTGTTGGAGTAACTGAGATTATTTTGATTGGGAGTGACTAACTTCCCATTTTCTCCATAAGTCTTACGACCACTATCAATGACTACTTGGTCAATCCGAAGAGCACCCTCTGACACCTCTTCATAGCTCCTTAGTGGGAAATTTTGAACCTCTTCCTTCGTCTCTCTATTGAGAGAGTGAAGGAACAAATCACAAAGTTCCATTTGATCCATATTTAGAGCACTTGCAGAGGAGTAGAGAACCTGTTGCCACCTTTTAATAAAGTGGGTTGTAGACTCATTGTGTTCTTGCTTGATATGAAGGAATTCCCTACTTCTTGTTCTCAAAAGCTTGTTCATATCAAAAGCTTTGATAAAATCTGATACGAGTTGCTTGAACGAGTGTATTGAAGCCTCCGATATCCTATAATACCAGTCGATAGCAATACCTTCTAGCATCTTAGGGAATTTTTTTGCAACGACTGCATCCCATGGGAGTAGCTCTCGAATGGCCATTGTATAAGCTTTGATGTGGGTGTTAGGGTCACCCTCCTCTTTGAAATTTGGAAGATCAGGCAAGGGTCTCGGGAGCATGAAATTCTGAATGGAGAAGTCTAGGGGTTCCTGGAGATATTCATAATAGGTCCCCATTACGTATGTTTCCACCATTAAAGATCCTTTTGGGGGAGGTGGGGGATGCATCAGTTACTGAAATGGGAGTATGTAGAGATTTTTTTAGGCATATGGAATCCCATGTTGTTGTCCATATGGACCCAAGTAGGTATACATGCCCCCTTGCGGAGATTTAGAATACATGTGTACATAAGGGGGTTGATTACCTTGATATGGAATCGAAGGCATGAAGCCAGGGAATGTTGCATTTCTAGATGGTATGGCATTTGAGAACACACTTCTAGATGGTTCCTATTATAAATATCCATACATGGCTTGTGGGGGCATACCCAAGGTGCCCGTCCCTGTAAGTAGATCTCTAGGGTTTTGAGTATTCATGTAAACTAGAGGATTCTATGCAGTAGGTATTTTCACGTAACTCTAAGAGTGGGAAGGAGTTTGTGTTTGCCTTGCATATGAGTTTTTCATATTTTGGGAAAGCTCTAACTCTTTGAATTTCTCTACCAAAGCTGAAATGACATTACCCATTGATGGCGTGATGCCTTTCTTAGGTACCTTTTGTTGAATTCTCGGAGGTTGTTGAGGAGTATGGTATCCTACTATGAATTGTTCACGATGTTGCCACCCCTCATTGGCAGTATTCTCAGTTGGTGGTGAGGTAGTGTTATTGTTTTAAAGAAAAACATCACCTTATCCTTGCAACCTATTGAAATATTAGTTCATGTTTTGGAAGTGTTGTTCACTCCTAGCATATCGTGCCAAATAATCCTCATCTAGATGGGGGAGTTGATCGAATTGTATGCTAATAGGCTGTCAAAACAATACTCAAGGAGATGAACTTGCTTCACCAGTGAATTTCATGTTATTTTAACTTGATTGTTTGAGGGGATAGGTCTGAGTGACCTAGTAAAGTTCCTCAATATGTACAGAGGAAGCAACATTGGTTCCATGAAGTAGAGGGTTTTGAGTGGATGAGTGGTTGTTCACCCATGTTGAAAGTGAAGGTGATTATTGTGGTATACTTGATTGGTAATGGTACATGTCAAAACCCAAGATGGGCCGGTTGTACTCATCGTATCCTGACATATTTGGGGGTATAAGAATAATCGCAGAAAAAAGGATGGACGAAGAAAGTGGAAACATTTAGAGACTATATCTTCACGTCAGGTTCACCAATTTGCATGATAGAAAATCAACACGTGACCTTCTTCACACCCAACCTCCCGAGGTCATGCTAAGATAACCAGTGTAGAATGATTGTGAATGTGAGTGTGGTGATGGGGGTTAAGCTAATTGGTCAATTTTATGTCTTCAACACGTAGTGTCAGGATCTGCAAGTCTAAAGCAAATAATGCTCTCCTAACCTAAAGCGGTGTGATGGTTTGGTCTAAGATAAAAAATGCTCGTAGACTCTAGAAAATGTCAAGCTCGACCAATATTCTATTTTATGGTTGTTGAACATGTAGGAAAAGACCCACGGGTGCCTCGTATAGATTTCTAGACAAGGTCATGGAAGTGAGAACGAGAGGCAAGACGAAGCCACAGGTATTTACGGGTGATTTTCTAGTCTAGTCCAGAAAGTATTAGCATGATCGTCTGTTAAGTTCAATAAGGAAAGTTGTGCGATAATATCTAGTGGAAGTGGTGAAGATTTGAATACTAATGTGTGTAAGCTAGTGTCAATGTCTAATTGACTGGCAGGCCCATTGGGTTGTGGGACCCGAGGATCACAACCAAAGACTCATGGGAGATGTGGCCCTTGGATGGTCATGCACGTAATCAAACCCTCTTGCTAGGGGAAATCCAATAATTGTAGGCTTGTTTAGCAACTCTGTTTAGTGTATTGAGTTATTCTATCTTCTCAGAAAAAGTTGTAGGTGTGTGTAATACTTTCAAATGTAAGCTGGTATCAATGTCAGTTATTAATTCTGGCCCATTGGGTTGTGGGACCAATGGATCACAACTAAATGTCTTTTCCTGTTGTGGACCATTGATGGTCATAAAAAATGAAACTAAATGAATTTTAATATGCAAAATAATTACTAAAAAGATATCTAATCTATGTTTTTGGAGTTTTCAGAAAATTTTGGATTAAAGCAATAAAAGCAAACTAGTCTATCAAAGGAAATATTTTTGTTCTTTTCTAATTCTTAAGCAATGTGTTCTAATCTAATAAACAAACTACAGAAAAGTAATCAACCAGATGTAGCTAGTCACTTGTGAAAATGTATGAATCCAATCTAAATCAAACAACCTAATCTAATCAAAATCCTCCAAACCCTACCTCAGAGGTAAAGAACAAATCATGACCCTGAGAGGGCTATTGTTCCTCACAACTTCCCTAGTAATGTTGAAAGGAAAACTTACTAAAATGAATGATTCTCTACTCTATTTGATATGAATGATTTTCTACTCTATTTTATATGAATGATTTTCTACTCTATTTGATATGGAATTTACAATTCAACACACAAGGCAAACAAACACACAATTCCAACTTGGACAAGAAAGAACTGTCACAAATCTAGTTGTGTCTATATCTGTCCCCTTAGTATATTCCTTTATTTCTCTGAGTGTTCATGTGAGTCCAATAGATTGGGAATGCAAGAACAATAGTAGGAGGATGGAGCTTGAGCAATGAAAACTTGATGGCAGTCCGGATGCAATGCAGGTAGAAGAGAGAAAGCACAAGAGATCAGAGCTTGGCTATACAATTCCTAGAAAGATTATAACAACAATAAAATGCAAGATACATAAAATTCTTAGGCCTTTTTCTTGAATACAAGCATGTAATATATAAGAATGGAGGATGGGAGGTGCCTTCATGCACAAGGAAAGAAGGAGCAGTTCCAACCCATTAAATCTATTTAAAAATAGAAGAAGGAAGGAGAACCAAGAAATCAAATTTAATTTTAGACATTTCGAATCACGAATGCATGCAAAAAGTGAAAATAAGTGAAATGTCACATGTTTAAAACACGTGTGAAGAATTTGGAAAAAGTGGGTAGGATAGCTGCCTTATGCAGGGTGGCAGTTTTAGGACCGCTGCCCTATTTTGGGTCGTGGTTTCAGAACCACCACCTAGGTAGGGCGGTAGTCCTGGCACTAAAGGCCAAAACATGTGCAGAAAGAGTGGGAAGCTAGAAGAATGTGCGAGAAGGCTAAATAGGGATGTCTCAGCAACAAATATATATTGCAAATGGATTTTGGAGCTCGAACACATTCTTAAAAGGACCCAAATCATCATCGGGGACTTTTGTAACCATTTTCCGACAATGTAGCACATAGGATTTTGGGTGCATACAATATCCTTCTATTTATAGTTTTTGGATTTGAGAAAAGGATGTTTTGGATGCATGTGGGACTAAAAAGGAGTCAAAAAGTTGACTTTTAGAAAAATATATTTGGAGGTGTGAAAAATGTTATAGGAAGCTAAGTGGTTATTTGGAAAGGTAAGATATTTTCTTAAAAAGTCAATTCTCTTTAGAAAGTCAATAAGAGGGATAATTAACCTAAACAAGGTTAATTAAAGGGAAACATGCTTATAGAAGCTGGTTAGAGAGGGATTAACATGGTTTAGGGGGTTTAGAAGGGATTAGAAATAATATTTTACTAGTGTAGTGTAGTAAATTAACACGATACTAGGATAGTTAGTATGATATTAGTAATAAGATCATGCAGACCAAATTATAGGTGTTTACACAATGCATTACATAATCATGGACGATACGGGGGAAAATTTCAGCCAAAAGGATATGATGATCTGCAAAATCCAGACAAGCCACGTGGAATGCTCAGAGATGCTCCTGTGGGTCACTATACCCATTGAAAATGGGAAGATTAGGGGTGAAAAAATTAGGAGGAAGTAGATACATGGAGATACTAGGTGCGAATGAAGTATGTTGCAATAAAGTGGAGTCTAAAGATGGAGATGTACGTGAAGTAACAAGTTTTAATAGACGAATTTGTGCTTAAAGGTATTAATAGAGGGAGGCTAAATATTGAGTTCCGACGGAAGAAAGCTTTTGTGTGTGAGAGACAAGAGGTGGTGTGAAGTGATTTGTGGGAGTAGTAACATAAACGGGGATGGTAGAATTGGATGAAAGAGTAAAAGCAAGTGGTTGAGTAGCCATTGAAGTGGAGATGGCCACAAAAGTAGTAAGCTCTGCCATTTGTAGCTTCCTCATGAGCAACGTGTAAGAGATAGTCTAAATCTTGGGGATGCTGAGTGATATGATCATTAAGGGATTTAAGATGTTCCTCATTAAAGTCACCATAAGAGTGGGCCATGGTAAGATGAGGATAATAGCCCTAAATAGAAGGTGAGGTCAAAGAATGGCTTCACCAAAATGATTATGCTAAAATGTAATATCCTAGCCTAATCTAATGCAATTTTGAAGTAAATAAATGAGTAGTTAAATAACTGAAATACACCCAAGAAACTAAGCAATGAAAATGTAAAACCCTAATGTGCAAAGAGATTTGGAATATCCTTAGCTGATTTAGGGATATTGTAGGACTGTGTCACAATGGAGACTGACTAAACAGGAATGGGAAACCATCGCACATAAGCTTGAGAAAATGTAGATCTAAGATGTTTGGCTAGATTGAGGTGCCTCAAAAAGGGATTGGGGTATGTGAAGTGACCTGATCTTTATTATAGGTGCCTTGGTCCATGCGTGAGGTCTGGAAGCCAATTTTATAGGGTTTCCAAATGATGTAAAGCCTTTGTTGCTTATCGCATGTATATCACACCTAGTTCGCTGATGTTGTCATAAACCTGCAATGAAGAATCACCTAAAAAACCCAAAATAAAACATCAAAACCCTAAAAATGTAAATAAAGGGGTCAAACTATCCTTAGATGCCACAATGGTGGTCTTATAGCTGAGCGCTGCACTACATCTCAGAATCAATGTAGTTATGTGTGTGTGTGCAGAATTATTCCCTAGGTGCTCTTGTGTGTGTCACACTTTGTGAATAACAAGTAATTACTAGATGCAAAATGTAAATAATGTGTGCATGGAATAGAATAAAATCCCCTCCTATGAAGTGTGATGTAGAATAACTAACCTTTTTCCCTTGTGATGGAGCTAGATGGATGTAAATGAAGCTCTAGATGCCTTGATGGATGTAACCTTAGGTGGTGATAGCTAGTGCTTAGTGCTTGGTCCCTTATTATGATCACATAACTTTATATTTATATGATTCCTTCACTTGAATTTTGTAATTAACCACGAAAAGGTCAACTAAAAAAATATATAAGATGCTTAAATGGATAAAAAGGACCCAAAAAGTGAGAGTAAAGTATAAAGAGGGTAGGGGCACCCAGAGGGGACAAAGGCACCTGTCGTTTGCATCCTAGCTGGGTGCTCCAATCCATAAAAGGTAAAACTAAAGTTTGAAAAGATAGGCTTGGCCAATAAAGGTGCAAGACCGAAAGTAGCAATAGAAAGCAAAAAATATGGGAAAAGACATGGGTTAATTAGTACTCTTTTTGCTTAGGAACCACATGAATAGTAGTATGTGATTGAGACTAGATAATTACTCAAAGTGCATGATTTTGTGTCTACACCCTCCCTAAAATAAAAAATTCAACTCCAAGAAATCTTCAAATAACAACACCTTATCTTTAAGAACATTCTTCAAATAAACTAATTTCTCAACCTATTATTTTACTCTGGTGCATCTTTCTTGGGATTATCCTTCCCACTTATGTTTATATGGTCATTTCTTCCTATCTTAAATAATTTGGTAATTTATCTATCTCTTCAGGCCCACTAATTGGCACACAACTAGGTGGGATAAGGATGATATTTTATCATTTACATATTTAAACTTAGTTAAATTGACTCAATGCAACATAGCTTTCTATTAATTAAAATTCCTTAACCAAATCTACAATACTATGTGATTTATGACCTCTTAGCTGTGTGTTTTTAATGTAATTTTAATTATTTTCTTCTAGTGTTTATTTTCAGTCTTTCTTATTTAGGGTTTCAAGAATCTATTTCACCCACCACATGTAAGCCAAGTGACATGTGTTTTTAATGCAATTTTACTTATTTTCTTCTAGTGTTTATTTTCAGTCTTTCTTATTTAGGGTTTCAAGAATCTATTACACCCACCAATATTAGTGTGTGATCAAGCTTAATCACATGGGATACAACACAACATTTTAGATATGTCGTTATTATGTGATAGTCCCCTTTTATTTCCTTTCTTCATAATTTACATCCATCGGTTCTACTTGTCTCATTATACCCACTTGCTAATCTTCGTTAGACATTCATTACCTCTATTCACCTTCTATATTCTACTTCACATGTTTTTCACATCTTTATCCTTAGGGTTCCCCAAAGTATGATGCCATATCCCATGGGTGATGGTATCAAGTTAGGTTTTTCTATATCCGATGTCATCGCCCTTGGGTGATGGTGTATGGTATATATCCTACCCCATTTTTTTATTTTCAACAATTAATTATAAAATTATGATACATAAAGACACTTATAACTCACACATTTTTTCTCCTACTTGTTGGACTTGAATATTTAGATCTTACCTTTTTTGAATTTGGGTCACCATAGTGATTTAGGAATGGAGGTCTTCTTGTTGAGATTTCTCCTTCGCGACTCATAGAGATTCTCTCTTAGTGTTGTCGTCTCTAAGGAGGATTATGCATCAACAGTCACACACATGATACAAGTAAGTATTTATAACCCTTTTTTAGTATTTCATTTTTTCACTTATACATTGTTGATTGGTCATTCATTTCCATAGAATAAATTAAATACATGTTTTCTTTGATCTATTATATTATCTTATTATATTACACCCCACGGGTTTACCCATCCATTGATTAGTCTTATTATGAATCTTAGTACGGTACCTATATTTATCTTAGGTAAAGGCCTTAGAAACTTATGTATGTCCAAGGGTTACGGTCACTATCTTCTAGAATTATAACAATAGCACTCCTTAAACACCTTTTTATCTACATTGTATGTATAGACTTAGATTTTATCCCTACATCAAAGAACCTATCTGATAACATATTGTTTCCTATCATACACAGTCAATTATCTACTTGGTTTGGCATGACAAAAACTATTCGACATGTTTCATGTTATTTTAATTGATGTCAAGTAACATTGATGTCAAAGGGTGTCTTGTGGTTTAGTGCATGGTTCTTGTAAGAAAGATGTTTTGTGGTCTAGTGTGTGAGCTTCAGAGGTTGTATGAAGGTTGTTATGTGTTGGTTAGTGAAAATTGATTAAGTATCAGTAAAGCACATAGGCTTATGCACATAGGTATACGTGCATGGGAACATAGTAGCACATAAGGGGAATGCATAGAGGTATAAAAGGTCAGTGCGTGAATGTGCGTGCATGCAGACAAGATTTAATGAATTAGCTAATTTTCTGGTGATCAGGCTAAAAATAGAAAAGTAGAGTTGGAGTGCTGCCCAAGTAAAGGTCAAAAAATAGATGAAAGCACATGTATCTAGCATCTAAGTAAGAAAAATAATGCACATCTAGATCAGGAAAAAGTACACACATGGAGATTACCAAACATAGGGATTAAAGAATGTTGATCTATTAGTAGAAAACATGTGAACTATTATAAGCATGACTATGTTTAGAAAATTAAGTACACACACTATTTTGTATGTACGCCTATTATTAGGAAAGTGCATGAAGAAGTGAAGGGAAAGTCACCACCCTTATATATAGGTAGTGCATCCTTGTTGTAGAGGGGGAGAGAAGTTTTTGTGGGGTGAAAATAATATGTAATTTTAGGGGTTATGCAATTTTAGGTTTGGAGTTTATGTGAGAGTGCTCAGGTTTAGTGCAATGACATATTGAACCATGATGTATTCAACTACTAGTAATGTATTTTGATTATGGTTTGCAATGGATAAGTATGTTTTGGTTGCTAAAGTAATTATGTCTAAGTATGTGATATCGAAAATTCAAGTGTTAATAATCATTCTATATATTGATTAGCTTCCTTATTATATGTGTTTCCATCTAGCTATGTCATGATGTTTCTCATAGTATAAATGGTTGTATTGATTAAGAATGATAATGAATATGATGAAAATGCATGCTAACAACATGATAGGTATACAAAAGGAGGGATCTAGTGGTTACATGTGCTTTAGGTGAACATCCAAAATCATCTAGGTGAGGTGCTAATGCACATAGCTGTTGAGTGGATAAAATAAGACTAAATAATGGACCTAGTGTAAGAAGATGGTATGGTAATATGAGATATGGAGGAAAATTAGACCTATGAAAGTATGTGATGAGTTGTTTGAGGCTGCATAACATGTGTACAAGGTGTATAAGGTCATGATTCAAGTATATGGTGCATGTTCAAGGTCCTTAGAAGAAAGATCTAGAAGATAAGACAAGTAGGGCATGGGAAAACAAAGGTTCATGGTGAGTTTTAGTGGTAAGAAGGCATGAATGAACATTAGAAAACATGGAGGAGGTTAGTACAAAGGTGTATGGAAAGTTTGAGGTCACGGTTTGAAGAAAAAGCATGAAAATTTTTTTTGGCTCTACCAAGCTCTTAAAATAACATTCCCATCTCAAATGGTCAAGTTTTGAATGATCACTCACATGTGTGTACTTTGCATGGGGATTGATCCATTGTATCCATTTTTGAGGCATGGATAATCAAGAGTGTTTTACGGTTGGAATGAGGTAAAATGATGCCCTATACTTTATGAACAATTGTTAAGAAGTTAAGTAGGTTTAAACCTTGCAAAACCCTAGTTTCAAAGAGATGGAAAAATATGAATATTTTATCCATGTAATGGCTTGGGAAATCTAATGTGAAGGTTCAAGGTTGTAGAGAATTCATCAGAGCTCAGTTTGGTGACATTTACATATTCTAGGTGTGATGAAAAGCTACAAGTAAAACCCTTATTTTGTGAAGATTTTCAGGTACAGGTATGAGTTGTAGGTTTCATGAAGTGAAACAAATTGTGGGAGCAAGCTTGGGATGTGTTATAAGTGCTCATGAAATATTGGGATATAGGTTTATGCAAGGATTTGATGAAATCATATCTTCCAAGTTGACCTACCACTAATGGCCTAAAGAGGTCAAAACCAGTCATGGAAGATATCCAAGAGGGTTTTGATGTTTTGCATAGTGTAGTAGTGTTATTTGGGCATGGATAGATTTTATAAGGTACCATTTGATGTTTTTGAGCTCCTTAGTTTGATCAGATGAGGTTTTTATGTGAAAGTCCTAATGGCCTGATCAGCCCTATTAGGATTTCCAAGAAGGTGCTTGGAAGAGTATGCAAGTGTGGATTTATTCATGTGACATATACCTATGAGTGTTTGAGGAGGAATTTCAGGTCCCTAGTGAAGTGTTCCAAGTGATTGGAAGTGTCTTGGAAGTGTAATTTTGAGGTGTTAGATATTGATTGTCTCAAGACCAGTTCTTGAGACCTAAATTATAGGTTTGAGTTGTTTCAGAGATGGAAGTGTTTTGGGGTCTTATGCCCTAAATTTAAGGTTTCTATGAGTTGCATGAGGTTCATGAGGATGATATCTTTTTTGATGTGCTTCACATGTGCCTCATGAATTTTTGTTTTGTGAAGTTGTTCACTTTTGAGATTGATAATTAGGTGCTTAAGACCTAAAAGTTGAGGTGCTTGCCAAATGAGTGGTGAATACATGAAGATGGAGGTTAGTGTTTTTAAAGCATGTAGATGATGTGAGAAGATTTTTTCTGATATTTCTAGAGCTTAATGGAGTCATGATGGAGTTCCTGATGTGCCCTTGAAATTCAAATTTGCTGACCGTTGGAGTGAAGACCTTGTGTTTTAGGCCTAATCAGAGCATTGCATTGTTTTGTTTGTAAGGCTTATGCCGACCTATATGGTCATCTAATGTAATTGATTTTAATGTTTTTAATATGTGTTTTTATGTTGGTTTATGACCAAATTTAATGGTATGGTTTTACCGACCTAAGGTGGTTTGTTTATGAATCATGTATATAAAGGAAGGTGTAAAGCTCATTTGAGCTAGTGGAGAGGATGGAGGTTTTGAGTGAGAAAGAGGAAGTGTGTGAGAGTGTATTAAGGGATCTAGAGTAGAGATAAGAAGAGTATGAGAAGTTGAGAAGAGCAGTAGAATAACATCTGGATTGAAGGTCATATGACCTAATAACACACATATGGTGCATGTATGAGTGAAGAAGGAGAGAGAGATGTTTGAGATTATTTTGAGTGAAGAGAGATGAAAAAGTGATCACAATTAGTTGGTTGAGAAACAAGGACATCAGGTGATCTTCATATTCAGGTGGTTAAGTGGGTGTTTTGTCATCTTAGGGGGTTTTAACCTCCTTGTAGAGTGGGTGTTCTACTAAATAGTTGGTTATCCTTTTAGGGTGGTAGTGCCCATACTAAACTAGGGGACTGGTGCTTCCTTGTGGGGTTGGTATCTCACTAAAGAAATCTCTTATGATGTGTAATATTCAAAAGATTCCTTTGTGTTGAGTAATATATGTAAAAGGTTCAATGGGTTTTATTCCCCTTAGGGTTTCCCACTTTATATCTTGTGTTCATGTGTTCTCTCTTGCTTCATGTTCTTGTGGATGGTTGTTTCACACTTAATAAGCTCACATTGGTTAATGAATGTTGAATGGATTATTTGAATGATGTATGCAAGTTAAGAGTAATTAAAGTAAAAAAATTTAAAGGACTGATTCACCCCCCTCAGTAGTCATTGTGCTTCCAACAATTTGTATCAGAGAAAGGTCCTTTGTGAAGCAAGTCTAACAACTTAAAGGAGATAATTGAAGCACAAAGATGGGCAAGTTGTTTTAAGAAAGGTCATGAGAAGCCATTTGAAAATTGGTAACAGTCGTGTTTATGATGAAAATGGAAATAGATACGTTATAGTTAAACTTACAAGTAGAGTTGGTACTCATAAGAAGGAAGAATCTCAAATTAGAGTCAATCATCAAGGAGATTGAATTTGAAATGAGGTCTTTGAAGGAAGAATTGGTGCAAGTATCCAAAATGTAGAAGGTTTTTGAGAAGATATCTGAGGCTCCAAAGGGAATCTTGAATGATAAAATGGCACAAGATGATAGAACATGTCTTGGGTACAATGGAGATGATAAAAAGTATGTAATGCCTAGTCATAAAGTAGGCCCTAGTTCCAAAGAGGGTCATAATGAAGGTCCTTATGCTAAGAAGGTTAATTTCAAGAACAATGCAAGGTAAAATCCTATCAGGGAACCTAATGTAATGAGGTACGAGAAATATTTTCATGGTTATTGTTTTACTTATAATAAATTTGGTCATAGGGAAGGAGAATGTGAAAGAAGGTTCTCAAGGAATAAGTATTCATGGGATTGTGAAATCTCCTTCAATGATTAATATTATGCATGCAATGAATATGGTCATAAGGCTATGGATTATAGAAGGAAACTTAGCTCATATCAGTCAAGAGGTAAGAATAATGTTGTGTGTTATAATTGTCAGAATACTGGTCATATAGCAAGATTTTTTCTTGATAGGTCATCTAGACAGAATAAGAATGTTCAAGAAGGAAGACAAGTCAAAAAGGTGTACACCAAAATATTTGAACCTGTGAATGAAGTGAAGAATGAGCCAAAGCATGTCATGAGAATAGAATCTAAAGACAAGGAACCAAAAATAGTCAAAGAAGAACCAAAAAATAGTCAATATAATATCTGAGCATGAAGATCCAACTAAGGAGGATGAATCAAAGGAAATGGAGCATAACATGAAGTCTAATCTTGTAAAGGAAATCAAAGGAGTGTCAATTTTAATCAAGAATCCAAATGTTGTAGACAAGATTAAGGAGGAAATTGAGACAATCAAGTATAATTATGATACGTTGACAAGAAAAAGAGGATTGTTATCCCT
This sequence comes from Taxus chinensis, assembly GCA_019776745.2. Taxonomy (NCBI): domain Eukaryota; kingdom Viridiplantae; phylum Streptophyta; class Pinopsida; order Cupressales; family Taxaceae; genus Taxus; species Taxus chinensis. The sequence goes on from CM034153.1 coordinate 233,546,395, forward strand.
AATTGAGAATAATATTGTGGTAGAATAAAAATCATACAATGAATTTCTGAAGCAAGTTTAAAATCTCTAGAAGAAGGGAAGGTAGATGCAATCATCAAGCCTAATGTGCTAAAGAAGAGCAAGAGGATACTGAAGATTGATAGCAAGTTAGATGAAAAGAATATGGAAACTTGGGAATCTAATGAGTTCATATTATTATAGGTGTCATAAGAAGCTTGAGGTGTATTCACTAGGCCACATGAAAACATTCATCAATTAAAGGAAGCACGAAGGTCCAATGTTTTCTAGATTTGTTATTAGTAATAACTGGATAAAGTGAAGGTAAGCTATCATGGTGGTATGTCTTCAATGTTAAAAATATGATTAGAATATTGCTTCAAAGATGAAGTGGTTAGTTTATCTTGAAAAATAAGGCATCATGTAAGGTCTAGAGGTTTTAGAAAGGAAGAACCTAATTGAAGTATCTGCTAGTAGTCATGAGGTATGTACTGCTTATTCTAGAAATATGTGTTTGATCTTGAGTAGAATGTCAAAGAAGTATTGCTAGTTTAGCACAAGAAGACTACTAGTTGGTGATTGAAGTAGATTGTGAAAGGACACTTCAACTAAGAATGATGGCTTAAGGGATATTTGAAGTGATGAAGTGCATGTATATGCATCAAGGACGAGGTGTTGGTATTGAACTTATGTATCTAATGACTGACAAGAGTCTGTATCATATATGGTTACATAGAGTGTTTTAGATATTGTCTGTGCTCGAATGCATATTGGTGATCCATTCATGATTGTAGTTGTTAATGATAATGTTGGTCAATGGTATGGTATGCTCTAATTCTAGTTGGTTAATTGAAAAAGTATGTCTCAATAGAGCTGTCAGTGGAATCATGTCAAGGTATGTGTGTCATATGTATTTAAAGTTCATAAGAAGGTTATGAGGATTTATGAGGATGCATGATTAATCTCTTTCTCAATGAACAATTGTCACAGATGATCATGAAGTTGTGTCAAGATTTCTAGTCATCAAGGTTAACAAGACAATTCTCTTCAAGAAGGTTTGTTGACTATATGATGACTTATTATGGACTTGATATTCTTGTAAAATTTTTCCGTTTGGGTAAGGTGAAGCTCTTAGATGGTGCATGAGGACCTGACAGAGTTATGAGAAGCATAATTGAATACTTAAAAGAGAGGATTTCTGGTGATAGTGAGAATTATGGGTATGATTGTCATGAAATAATCCCCTTAAAGATGTTTCTAAGTCTTAATAGGAACATGAATTTGAGGAGAAAAATTTGAAGGGAAATTTTAAAAGCTTCTAGACAGTTTAGAAGTAAGATATATGATCATAATCAGGGTAGTATACTTTAAGGCCAATCTGTGGAAACTTGAAGGTCTACCAAAATGAAACAATAAATGCTATATCAGGTCTGAGTTTACTCATTCGATGAAGAACAGGGATACACTCTCAAAGTTAAAGAAATGTGTGTGTTAATGGTCCAACATGATATTGAAGATGATTGTTGACACCTTTGAGAAAAAATAGAGGATGGTGTCATGAGCTGATATAGGTAAGTAAAGCTTAATTGATTGTTTGATGATGACTTGATAACATGTTACTAAAATATTATTTAAGGGATGGTGCATGATGTTGAAGGAGTAAGATTAATATTTCCTTGTAAGACATGCAGCTATAAGTTATGTGTAAGTTGATTGTAGAATTCATTTGAATGATAGTTTCAAAAGCTGTTGTGGACTGAGTACACAGGTTGTGATGACCAAGTAGGTGTGGAGCAGTTGCATGAATAAAGTTTCAAGAAAGAATGTGCATTGGATAGATTTCACTTGAATATTGTGTCAAATGAGTGCTTAAGTGATCCCTACTTGTGTCCTCAAAAAGGTTTATCAGAAACCATGAGAGTATGGTTTTACTTGAATCATGCACATATTGGAATATGTCTCCAGAGTGTTATAAAGAGCATGATCCAAGGGGGAGTCAATTATATGGTAGGTAATAGTGAAAAAATAAGTATGATGTAGGTTTTATATTTTGATTATGATTTATAGGAGGATGCATCATCTCAAGGGAGATGGTTTCAGTCATGTATGGTAAGAATTCTAAGGTGAAGATCAAAATTGGTCTGTATTTGTTCAGGGGAGCAACGAGCATGTTTGAAGACTAGGTCCATGGATCATTCCCAATAGTTGAAGTCAAAAAGGTGAAAATAAACCAAGGGGGTTCCTGTAAGTATGATTTTATGGATTTTTTATGTTGTCTATTGTTAAGTTGATTGTATGAGCCTTTGTCATATATGTTAAATGGGGAGAGGGTACTCATAAATAAGAAAATAGTATCCTGAAGGTGCTTTCATGTTTGGTTTCCATCAATGTTTCTGAAGATTTTTTCCATCAATGACAAAGGAGGAGATTGTTAGACATGTGTCATGTTGTTTTCATTGATGTCAAGTAGCATTGATGTTAAAGGGTGTCTTGGGGTTTAGTACATGGTTCTTACAAGCAAGGTTTTTTTGGTCTAGTGTGTAAACTTCAGAGGTTGTATGATGGTTGTTATGGTGTATAACATGGCTAGAGAGTTGTGTCAAAGGTGTATTGGGTTTCGTAAGATGGATAAAAATTTAGGTTAAATGAAGAATGTGTTGGTACAATCCATTCTAGGCCTAGTCCTAGACCTAGTGTAAGTAAATGGTATGGTAACATGAGATATGAAGTAGGGTAGACTTGTGTGAGTATTTAAGGAGTTTTTTGAGATTGTAGAGCATGTGTGGAAGGTGTACTAAGTCATAGTTAAGGTGTATGGTGCATTTTCAAAGCCCTTAGAAGCAAGTTCTAAAACACATGGCAAGTAGGGCATGGGAAAACCAAGGTACGAGGTGAGTTTTAGAGGTAATAAGGCATGAATGAACATTGGAAAACATAGAGGAGGTTAGTACATAGGTGTATGCAAAGTTTGAGGTCAAGAATCTGTAGATAATGCATGAAACGTTGTTTTGAACTCTACCGAGCTCTAGAAATAGTCATTCCCATCTTGATGGTCCAGTTTCAAGTGCTCACTCACATATGAAATATTTACATGGGGGCCTGAGCCATTCATCATTGTTGAGGTATGTATTATAAAGTATTTTGCAATTATAATGAGGTAAAATTATGCCCTATCCTTTATGAACAATTGTTAAGAAGTTAAGTGTGTTTAAACCCTCATTAAACGCTAGTTTCATAGCGATAGGAAAAATATGAAGTGTTTGGACATGAAATGACTTGGGAAGGATAAATGTGAAGGCTTATAGAGAATTCATCAGACCTCATTTTGGTGTCATTTTCATGATCCAGGTGTGATGAGAAGGTATAGTAAAACCCCTATTTTGTGAAGATTTACAGGTACATATATGAGTTACAGGGTTCACGAAGTTAAAACAATTATTTCCTTTAGCTTGGGATGTGTTCTAAGTGTTCATAAAAAAATTGGGACATATTTAGTGCAAGAAATGAGTGAAATATCTCTTCCAAGTTAACTTACTGCTAATGGCCTAAAGAGGTAAAAACCAGTCATGGAGATTCAAAAGGGTGTGTGATGTTTTACATAGTGTAGTAGTGTTATGTAATCATGGATAGTTTGTAGAGGTTCGTTATGATGTATTTGAGCTCCTAGTTTGATCAGAAGAGGTGTTTTCATGTGACATTTCTAATGGCCTAATCATCCCAATTAGGCTTTCTAAGAAAGGTGGTTGGAAAAAGTATGCAAGTGTGAATTTCTTCATGTGACATATGCTTTCGAGTGTTCGAGGAGGAGTTTTAGGTCCCTAGTAAAGTGTTCCAAGTGGTGGAAGTGTCTAGAAGTTGATTTTGAGATATCATATTCCTTAAGATTGGTTCTTGAGTCCTATAACAAGTTTGAGTAGTTTCAGTGAAGGAAAATTTTTGGTGTCTTATGCCTTGAATTCAAAGTTGGTATGATTTATTTAAGTTTCTTGAGGATGATATATTTCTAGTGATATGCCACATGTGTTATGAAGAGGTGTTTTGATGTGAAAACTAACTCTCTTTTGAGGATTGATAATTAGATGCTTAAGACCTAGTTGATAGTGTTTTCCAAATGGTGAAATCTATATTGAAGATGAAGGTTGTAGAAATTACTTAAGCATGTAGATTGTGTTGAAAGGTTGTTTCTAATGCATTCTGAGATGATTGTGTCATGGTGAAGTTTTAATGTGCCCTTGAAATCTAAGAAGCTGTTGTTGAATTTAAGACCTTATTTTTAGGCTTAATTGAGAAGAATTGTGTTGTTTAGGCTTATGCCTACCTATAAGGCCCTTTTAAGTGATTTATATGATTGCGTAGTGTGTATTTTAAAGTTTTTCATGACCGAAATTTCATGGTCTAATGGTCTTTGACGACCTAGAGTGGTTTATGGAAAGAGTCATGTATATAAAGGAAGGTGCATTTTCTCATTTGAGCTAGTGAAAAGGATGGAATCTTGAGAGAGTAAGGAGAGGTGTGTGAGAGTGTTGTAAGGGATCTAGAGAAGAGAAAACAAGAGTATGAGAAGTTAAGAGTGACAAAGGATAAGAATCTACAAGGTCGTATGACATAATAAACACTTATAGGTTCATTCATGAATGAAGAAGAAGATAAAGTTGTGTGAGAGTGTTTTGAGTGAAGAGAGCTAAAAGAGTGATCACAACCAGTTGGTTGAGCAATAAAGACATTAAGTGATCTTTATATTCATGTGGCTAAGTGTGTGCTTGGTCATTTTGGGGGGTTGTAGCCTCTTTGTAGAGTGGGTGCTCTACTAAATAGCGGTTGATGCCTCACTAAAGAAATATCTTGTGATGTGTAATATTCATGGGAGTCCTTTGTGTTGAGTAATATATGTAGCGGTTCAATGATTTTTCTTCCCCTTGAGGGTTTCCTACTTCATTTATTGTGTTCATGCATTCTCTCTTGCTTCATGTTATTTTAAATGGTTGTTTCATGATTAATATGCTCACATTAGTTAATGAATGCTTGAATGGTTAGTTTGATGATTTAAGGTTTTAAGGGACTGATTCAGCCCCCTCTCAATCATTGTGCTTCCAACAAAAACAACTTATTTCACCCCTCTTCTCATGGAAAATGTACTCATAGAGATAAGGTTTGATCTTGTAAAGAATGGAACACTGTGGGAAATGGAAATGTACCTTTGATAGATATCTTCAATTATTAAAATTATTCCATGGCCTAGCTAATAAATATTACTACGAGTTCCACCATTATTGCAAATATGACATTTTATATTATTTCTAATTCTTTTTATTAGTGGAAACTTCCAAACAAAAACTCTAAATGAACTTGGTCCATTTATATTATAGTTTTCCTTATGTTTTTATTGATAATACTTCAAACTTCCTCTCTAATTTCTTAGGACCTTGTTTTCTTACTCTTATACATCCTAAAAATATTTAATATGTCCTAATATTCATACATGGAACCCTCTCTTATCTATTTATATATTTTATTTGAATACCACAATTTAATTATAAAAAACTATCAAAGTATTGGATATTTTTGAACTCCTTTATTTTATTTGAACTTTGAGTTGTGTTGTTTTTATCATGGGAGATACTAAAATTATATAGATGAATGTGGATCTAGGATTGCATGGGTGTTTTCCAAAAAAATTGACATGTTCACTTTTTCTCTTTTTTTAACTATGATTGGACATACCTTTGGTGATCTTATGTAAGTTCTATTTTGGGTATAAATGAATACAAAATTTGAAGATTTTATAAAATATAGTTATTGTGGTTCTCTTACAATGATATGTTCCCTAGATCAAGTTTGGGTTCTTATTCAACAATTTATACTCCTATTTTTTCTCCTTGAGATGTTGGATGGTCACTCTTTTATGGATCCTATGAATATGATGCTTTCAGTTCCACTTTTGTTGAAATATCTATTTTGATTTGGTTCATCTCTCCTACTTGATTAAGTTTATATTCAGAAACACATTAGTACTCTTGTTGGCTCTTGGGAATCATGTTTTTACTTCTTTAGTTGCTTCTTCTCCTTCTAAAATTCCTATTTTTTTAATGAATGGACACTTCTTTATGGATCTATTTAGATCTAGTATTTTAGATTCTATTGTGGTCTAAATATTTTTTTGATTTGATTTAGGTTTTTCTTTGGTAAACATTTCTCAAAATTTCCTGTGTTTTATACTTTGATTTATATGGTTGTGGATGTGAATGCTCTATTTTTCACATTTTGATATAATATACAATATACATTTATTTTAAGTGCTAATGAGGTATTTAAATTTTAATGGATACATATTATATGTAGATTCTTGATTGTGGGTACTTTGGTCTTAGTTGTGGATGACCAATTTTCTATTGTAAAAGATGGTTGGGTTACTATGATTGGGCTTCAAAGGACTATTATGTAATGAGTTTTTATTTTTTCCCTATGTTGACTTGGATTGTGGTTTTTGTTTGTGATAGGTTATTTTTTGTTGAGATATGGAAGGATTTTTTTCTTTCTCATAATTTTTAGTATTTTATATGAAAGTTTGGTTTGATTACATAACTTTTGGACTTTAAAAGTATTTCCTAGGTTGCATGTGGATGTGTAGACACAAAATATATGTATTTGGGTACATTAAAAGGTCCTAAAGCATACTAATATATACATGATTCCTAAAGACAAAAACTAATGGTTGACAACTACTTTTGGCCTTTTGGTTGCTTTATCTCTTGCACTTTACTATTCTTATAGTTCTATTAGCACTGGACTGATTTACCTTTTGATGGCATTAGACACTAGTGCCTAGTTAGGACAGAAGCGCATAGGCACTCCTATCCCTTTTAGGCGCTCCTATACCTCTCTTTCTTCTTCTTACCCTTTTGGGTCGTTTTCACTTCTTGCTCACCTTTTAACACTTTGGATCTCAATTGTTAATTACGAAATTCAAATAAGGGAATCATATATATACTTAGTTACTTCTTCAAATAAGGGGCCAAGAGATATAATCATTATCTATCACCACCTAAGCTTGCAAAAAGGAACAAGAGCACTATAAAATACATATCTAACACCTTCATACAAGGGAAAAGGGTTTTATTGGTATGCATACATTACAGAGGAGGGAATATTATACTATTCCATCACACAAATTTTTCATATTCAGGACAATCTAGATCTAGCTCGCTATCATCGTGTAACTTATACAAGGGAAACCTAGGAAACAAGACACATATACACACACACACTTAACTACATGGATTCTGATATGTATTGCAATGCTTTTTCGTAAGTTCAATCTTTGAGTGATCATCAAGGTGATTCCAACTCCCCATTATACATATTTTTATTAGATTTGATGTGGTTTGTGGGCATGTGTAGTTAGTCATTTATTTTTTAGGTTATAGGTATGATTGATGATCTAACAACAAAACTAGAGTGATAAAGAACAGGCAAAAACAAATACCCTCCAACCCAGAAAAGGCTATATTATGAGAATCTGAGCAAACATAGGTGCCCAGATCGGTGATTTAACAAAAATAAACTATTTGTGTCTTCTTTGTTAAATTCTTTAATAGGATACAATAGTAGATATAACAATAATACAGTAGTGAAGTATAGATTTGACCTAAGTAATAAGCAAAGTAAGTAAAACCATAAGTGCAATGAAGAGTTATAATACTTAGTTGATTCTATAATAATATCGACAGTGTGTGAAGGTGGAAGAATAGTAAAATAGAAGTACAGGATGTCATGAATGATCCCAAAAATGTAGGAGTGTAGGAGAAGTAGTGACCAAGGTGCTTGGACTGGTACTGTAGCGTCTGGACACTAGGATCCCTCTCTGGGTGCCAGGGTCTGCGAAGGAGGTCCAGAGATGAATTTTGTAGGGTCACTAGTTAATCTGACACCCTCGTTATTTATCAATAAATGGTCACACTATGATCACTGATGTTGCTGATAACCTTAAAATAAAGAGATCACTTGAAAAACCTTCAAAAGAACATCAAATCCTAAAAAATAAAGATGCAAAATGAGGGGTTAGACTATCCTCAACTATCAAACAAGAGATCTTACAACTGAGTGCTGTACTACATCTCAGACCCAATTTAGTTCTATGTGTGTGTGAAGAATCACACCATAAGTGGCTCTTGTGTATGTTGTACTTGATAGCGAGAAAAGTAGCTAGATGTAAAAATATGTAATAGATGTGTGCATGGAATAAAATGAACTTCCCTCTTATACGTGTGATGCAGAAAATCATCCTTTTCCCCTTGTAATGGTGCTAGATGAATGCAAATATGCTCTTGAGTTGTTGTGAGATGCAACCTTAGGTGATAATAGAGATGCTTAGATATTGGTCCCTTAATTTGGTTACATAAATTTATATTTATATGTTTCTCTTGTTCAAATTTTGTAATTGATCACTAAAAGGTTGACCCCTAAGAGATAGGGATGCCTAATGGATATAAGTGACCCAAAAAGGAGAAAGCAAAGTAAAAAGAGGTCTAAGGCACCCAGAGGGGATGAGGGTACCTGGGTGCTGACGTCCTGGCTTGATGTTGATGTCTAGAGGTAGAAAAGGTGAAGTATAAAGGGTCAAATTGGGAAGTGAGGTCTGTAAGACCAAGATGGAGGATATAAAGGAAAATAAGAGGCCAAGTATAATGATCGATTAGTAATTTTCTCTCGTAAGAAGAATATGACTAGTAGTATGTGATTAAGACCTAGTAATATACCCAAAGTGTGTGATTTAGTGTCTACATTTCCCCCCACTTTATGTTGGTGAGAGAAAGCTTGGTAACATAGAGTAGATAGAGACACATAACTGATAACTAGGTAGATTGATGTAGAAGAGTGTGCCAAGATAGGAAAAGTGTGGAGTGATAAAAAGTGTGAAGCGTGGATGCTAAAGAAGAGGAAGTAAAAATAAAAGTGATGAATAATGACCCTAGGGTGAAAACACACATATAAATGTGATGTTTTACTTGTTATTGATGATTTTCTTAAAGCATGGTGGTTGTGTGTTGATGTTCACTACTGCTTCCCATAAGGATAGACTTGCAAAAGAGAAGAATGAACAAATAGTAAAATATGTGTGTATATATGTAAAAATGCATGTAAAAAGTGTGTAAAAATGTATAAATAGTAGAAAAAGGAACATGTACACTTGATATGTAATGAGAAAAAGTGATAGAAAGGATCCTAAAGATGTTGATGAAGAGCAAGTTTTTCAGGCGATCTCACGCTACAACAGAAGTAGTGTAGGGAGAAATGTCTAGTATTATTCTCCAACCTTTGACTATTTCTCAAAGTAAAAACACCACTGTAGATAGTGTTTACAAGTTTGATATAATCTAGATAAGTGTGATCAAACACAATTTTTAAGTGTTGAAGGACTACCTACCCTATGAAAATACTCTGTGATAATGCTGAAAACTATAATGAACTGAAAAATTATGTGTATCTGCCCCCTAGTCTTAGGCACCTAAGAAGGGAAAAAAGTGCTTAGGTGCCTAAGTTTGATTCTGGGTGCTAGTGTCTTTGCTAAAGTAAGAACCCAAGTTTGATTCTGATCCATGTTTGAGTCTGTAGAATCTGTTGTATTGTACTAAACTGTGACTGTAGACTATTGAATTATGACTATGACTTCTGAATGGGGTGATTGATTCACCCAATATATCCCCCCCTCATTTGAGGTGCATGTGACGTTTCTAGGAGGATGCGGCCTAAAAGAGGACCCCATGTTGAAGTGATACTAATATGTAGGAGGTAATGTTGGTAGAAATCAAGACATATGCAAACAATGGTTAGAAGACAAGTGTTATTGCAAACAATCATGTATATAGAAAACAATGTAAGCTACTAAGCAAAAAGACAATGTAGACCAAAAAAAGTGGGTTACAAACATGGGACACCACTCATAATGCCACAAGAAAATTGAGGCCATAATGGCCAAAAGAATACAATGTGCACACAAGACAAAACATAGGAAAAATCTTGCAATCAATGGAAAATAAGATCAAACATCAAATAACCATGGTGGAAAATAGGTCTTGCAAGTAAAATACTGCACATGAAGCACCCATTAGCATTTTATGAAGATATAAAGTATGTCAAAGCATGTATAATCTGATTTAGTATTGTACTATGTACAATAATGAAACAATAACACCTCAAATGTGTAAGAATGTGGATGCCCCTAGGAGCTGCTGTGGGAATGGTATGAGGTATTGCGCTAAGCATCTGTGTTATGTGTAATGATCTCTGTAAATTCTATGAGCACAACTAAAAAGCAAGTGAAAGCACATGCGTGTATGATAAAGATAATGACATACAAGATATCTATCTAACATGTGTAATAAAGTGTACATGTAAGCATAAGCGAGTAATAACTATGTACAACCAAAATATGTAACAAGTTGTGGATGAGATGGAATGGAATGCAATATGAGTGTGATAGGGGTGACATGCCCCCCGAGTGTGGATGTATGCACAAGTGAATTGTGGTTCATTTATAAAATACCCCTCAGCAGTGAAGAATGAACAATATAATAAGAGTGCATCATTAGGAAATGGTTTTAATGGTGCTGTTGTAGGTGAGAAAAGTTATCGTTGAAGTGCAGTGCGTACAGAGTGAGTGAAGTAAAGCTCTTATTGTATGGATCCCTAAACAGTAATGTAAGAACTATAGAACATGAGTGCATCATTGGGTAGTGTGCACTGCAAAGGTTTAATCATGATGTGAAAAGTGTATAATAGAATAACATGATGCACGAATAAAATATGCTAGAAAGATGTAGATCTGTTGTAGAAGGGTGCGACATGAGGAAGATGTATGTGAAATGGGCCAAGTGTGATGATGTATAATGTGCAACATAAGATGTATATGTGTATAAAGCACAAAGTGCCTATGATGTATAATATAGGGAAGAGGGAGTTGTCATAAATGTGCCAGATGTGCGATGTGTGATGATGTGTAATGTGTAGAAAACGTAAAGTGCATATGATATGTAGTAAAAATAAGAAGATGATGTGTAGAGTGTGGAATGTATAGAATGTGTAGAAATTACAAAGTACATATGATACATAATCGATGCAAGAAGAGGATGTAGAAAGAACACAATATAATGTGTAGGAAAAGAAAGATGTCATAGATGTGAAATTTGTAGTGTGTGAGGTTCATGTGTATACTATACCCTCAACAGTCAAGTGTGAACCTAGAAAAAGAGTGTATCATAGGGTAATGATGATATAAGTTGTGTATCAAATTACGCAAGATAAATGTCTAGAATTGTGAAGTATGAGATATAGAGATGTGACAATAGAAATGATATACACATGTAGACACCTAAATTCCACTTTTGCAATCTTATTGCCAAACACACAAAAATCACTCTCATTCTTTCCAAATTTGTTATAATTAGTTGTTTTCACTAATTTACTAATGTTCCTTACCAATTTAGCCAATAAAAAATGACATTCAGGATGTCACTTTACAGAAAATTATAAGCCAAAATCCTCATCTGAACAAACAATTAGTGTTTATAAGCTAATTAAGCCTATTTTCCCCTTGATTTGGTCAATACACCCTTGTATTGACTCAAACCCCTCTTCCAACCACTCAAAATCACCGCATTCACCTCCACAACATATCAACAAGATTCAAAAGTTTATCCTAGCCTTCTAGTTGACCATAAGCAGTTTATTAAGGCTCCACACCTCTTAATCACTTGTTAATGAATCAATTGTGATTAGCAAGTCCTAATCATGATTAGAAATTCTAATCTACTTTGGGGATTTTAGTCCCACATCCACTAAAATACAAGCTTCTCCCAAAAGGAAAACTATAAAAAGAGTGCACCTCTTACCTTAATATTTTACACCATGCTTTGATTTGCATCTCATATAATAAATATGATATATAGCCAAGTTCAATCCTTTCCTAAAGCCTTCAACAAGGTTAGTAGATGAATATCTAAAGTGACTTAACAAGTCATTTGGAGAGGTCATTTCACCATTTATTGGAGTAGTAACCATAACCATTTGATTTCCCTCTTAGGTCTATTTAGGCCCATGTTAGGTAATTAAAACATATTAGTAGGCATGTTTAGTTAGATTTTGCATTGTTTTCATACTAGTTAAGCATTCATTTTAGCTTCTATCTTAATGTTACATTCCTAGACTTAGAGCCCTAGCTAATTAGGTGGCAATAGTGTTAGCCTTCCTTGGTTAGCTTTATAGTTAGATTTGTAAAGTTTGGGGTGCTTTCAATTGGCACACCCGGTGGGACCATACCCCATTGCATTCAACTTTTAAAGCTTTTTAACTTAGTTTTAAAGTTTTTTTCTATTTCAAGTTTTTAGGTTAATTTCAAGTTTCCTAGATTAATTTCAAGTTTTCTAGTTTAATTTCAAGCTTTCTAGAGTACTTTCAAGATTTTTAGATTAGTTTCTCAAGTTTTTTTAGATTAATTTCAAAATTTTAGAGTAATTTTCAAAGTTCAATGGATCAATTTCCATTTTTAAAAGTTGTTTCAACTAGATTAGTGGTAGAAGTTGTGTTTTGATGTTCTTTGTGAGGATATAAAGAGGTGAAGCCCTGTCAAAATTGACCCAAAATCCCAAATATTGGACCTTTTTTCAAGAAATCTGCTCAAAAACTTGGATTTTTTGACCATCTACAGGAAAAAGGCGCATGTGCATGACTGTGAGTGCCTGTGCATCTAGAGGGGCACCTGTGCATGACTGCGAGCACCTGTGCATGACTGGAAGTGCCCTTGCATACACTAAATTTTTTTTTTAGTGAAAAAAGTCCCTGTGCATGCAAAAGAGTGCCTGTGCCTCACTAGAAACACCCATGCATCATTGACTATGTGAAAAATGACAGAGGGATACCTGTTCATGATTGTGAGTGCTTGTGCACTAAGAGGGGTGCCCATGCATCAAGGTAAAATTTTCTCAAATTCTAGAATTTCAATTTTATGATTCATGTCAGTTTCTAAGGGTTTTTAGATGTTGTTTTTGTCAATTTATTGATTTTAGAGCAATATTCCTAACAAAATTGTCCTAGGGTTTGATAAAGGATTTTTGAGTAAATTGGGTTAGGGTTTGAGGAGTGATTATGTTTTCATACTTTGATTGTGTTTGGAATAGATTTGTGTATGCTCTTTTCTTGCACCTAGTGTGATCTTGAGAACCAAAATCACCTCTAAACCACTTTTTTTGCTTCTTAGGAGTAAGTACGAACAATTATCATTCATTTTGTGCTCAAGAGAATAAACCTTCATTTTTTGCATATGCTTGATCTTTTAGTTTAAGATATTTTTCACTTGATAAATAATCAAGGCTAAAATTTGTGCATGCTCTTCCCTTCCAGCTAGTGTGATCTTGGGAATCAAAATAAATTCTAGTCTTTCATTAAGAAACACTTGGATTAATTGGGAATAAATCTTACTTTACAAATTTTTATGGTAGTTAGTTGATTTACAAATTTGCATTTATATTTAGTTGGATATTTGTTGTGTACACTCTTCTCTTGCACCTAGTGTGATCTTGAGAAACAAAAACAACACTTAATCCTCTTTCTATGATATTGTGAACCTTTTTGAACTACTAATCATTTGTTTGAAGGACCTAACACTAGTCAAAGAAAGGAGGACCTAAATAATTTTTCTAACTACATGTGTGATTGTAGGTTTCCAAAAGGAGTATGACAAAAACCACATTAAGTCTAAAAGATAAAAAATACACCACAATCATCACATTATATTTGTAGGTTTCAGTTAAGAGCTACGACTCATCCGCTTAACTAGGACATAATCCCTTTGGCATAAGCCTTAAGCTACAACAATGGGGGTGGTCCTAGGAACCCTAAAGTAGTTCACACAAGAGGGAACCTTGTGAATGAAACAGGAAAGTGCTCCACACTACTAACTTGATTAGTACGCCTTGGTGAGATTAGAGTCAAAGTTACTTCCATTGTGACCCTAGTGAAAGTATAACTGGATGCACTTCGGTGCTCATTATACTGAAGGGGGTAAAGTAAAGCTGAGATACTCCTTGGGAAACATGGGTAAATTGAGCTCGCAAAAGAAAACTCATGACACATAGAGAGAGAACCACCTAGGAATCTTGCCGGCTTGGAGCCATTGTTTTTGTCTTAGTTGTTATACTTGAGAGCTCTCACAAAGTGACAACTTTTTTAGATTCAAACTCTTATTTTTCAAACAAGGGAAAAAATCTCTTAAAGTTGAAACTGCATGATATTTCATCACAAAATATACTTAGTGTCATTTTGTCCTAGTTTTTCACTTGTCTTAAAATAAGGAAAAGCTCTACCAAAATAACACAGTCTATTTCAACACCACTTGGTCTACACACTTGTTTTCTTATTTCCTATTCTTAGAAAAAAGGAAACAACATATACCAGATACCACTAGATATCACATGTCCACCACTTTTGTATTCTACTTGCGTGACTAGGTTGCAATGCTGGAGCGCAAGTGTTGAAAGTGTGCATGGTATGTACTCACGATCTAGTAGGCCCCCTTGTCTCAAAGAACCATATTTGAGACTTATTAATAGTGTAGTTAGGTGATTTCATCCTTGTCTTCTTTTGATTTGTTACACTGCCCGCATTTTAGCCATAAAATTGAGATATTTACGTCTTGTTTCCATTGTGAAATTAGACCTAAATCTATATATTGTAGAGTTATGTTGCTCGCATGCATAGCAATTTATAGTTATACTTAGACATAGTTTTTACATCCTAGATTTGTCTTGAGTTTTGTGAGTGTTGAGGATACATTGTTAGCATCGTGATAACATCATTTTGACACTAAAAATATTTCTTTTTCGAAAGCTTGGTTCACGTGTCCAAATAGTGTTGTTACACTACTCACATTTTTTTGGTCCATTTTACAAGACTTAGACTTTGTTAGTGTTTAGAAACTAGTTTTTAGTATACCTTGTTAGAAGATCGTGTCAACATTTCCTTATCATTTAGGCCTTGTTTGTTGCAAACTTGACCTAACTGGTGATATTTTGGTGTCACTATTTGGTTGTAAACCTATCTAGACAAATCTTAGGGATTAAACTACTTGGTGTGACTAAATTTTGAGCATTAGACATCACTGTATTATTCTAAGGAAAAATTGTGTCATACATTACCTTGCTAGGTAGCTTGTTCGTTTATTCTTTAGTCTTAGGTCACATTGACCTATTAATTTTGGGGCTATTATATAGTCACCATTGTTTGAGACAACATTAGCATCGTTATGCTGTAAAAATTTGACTAAGGTCCTTTTTTTTAGTAAACCTTAGTGGAATTTTCATGTGATTGAATCTCCTATCTTGAGTATGCCTACTACGAGAATGGGATCTAGAAGAATAGGAGATGATATATTTAGAGGTGATAAACCCTCTTTTAGAGGATAATATCATGTTTGACCATAGTGGTGGAGAGGAAGATTCTCCTCGTATGGATATAGAGCATCCTCCTGCCAATTTTGACGATTACATTTTCCAAAACAAACATGAAGTCCTCATGCATGTCATGGAATTAAGAGCTAAGTTACCTTCCATAGTAAACTCTTCTCTCATTGCCGAAATGATTCATGGAGAAGAGGAAGTAGACTGACCTCATCGTACTGTTAATGAAATTTTAAATCTAGGTCATGCCTCTACTTCTGCACCACAGAATAATGAGGAGGTACCATTTGAAAATGATAGAGACTATCATATACCTATAGTTAGGATACATTGTGAAGACAACGAGGAACATGCTCATCATGCACAACCTCCCCCTAATGAAAAATTGTCATGAAGTACCTATTCAAGAGGTGACATTAGAACAATAGGTCCAAGCCCTTACTCACCAATTAGCAAGTTTGAATTCCCACATACAAAAGGAACAACCCAAAGTCTTGAGACAAGCTATACCAAAAAGAAAACCTAAAGCTTCATTTCACGAGTTCCCAATAAACACTCCTCAACGAGAGACACAAAGATATCCTTATGAAGAGATTCTCACAGAAAATAAGGGTGGGAATACACCTATATTTAATCCTATGTATAAACCTATGCCACCCACACAATATCCAATTTTCAACCAAGAGTGTTCAACTATGAAGAACGCCCTTCTAACATTACAAGAAGGTAAAATTGGTAATAATAAGAAATACTAGTTCAAGGAGTTGTGCCCTTATCCATTTGATAAGGCCACGCTCTAAGTACCTTTCCCATGACACTTTGATTTTCCAAAATTTGACAAGTATAAGGGAAAAGGTGACCCTCGTGACCATATAAAGGACTTTTATATGGCATGCCAAGAGGTTGCATATAGCAACAATTATCTTATACGTATCTCTTCCCACGGAGCTTAGGAGGAATGGTGTTAGAATAGTTCTTACACTTTCCCAAGGGATCTTTATCCATATGGCCAGAATTAGATAAACATTTTTTGTGCCACTTCTCATTCAATATTGAGATCGATGTTACCATGATAGCTCTCTACAATGCTAAACAATGAAAGAATGAAAACTTCATTGCATTTTTACAAATATGGAGAGGATTAGCTAGCCTATTTTCTTGTTCCATATCTAAAAAGAAATTAATAAGTATATTTGTTCCCAACCTCCATCAAGACATCATGTTCCACTTGCATATGCATTGTGGCAACATGTTCAAAGAGGTGATTACAAAGGGAGTCAAATTGAAAAAGTGTTGTTAGCTAGAGGGACTTTGAAACCTATCTCCCATGATCATAACGATTCTAAATCTAATAAAAAAACCAAAGTGTGTTCATAATAATAACAAAAATGTCATTAGTGATGGGATAGTAGATTCTAAGTGGGTACAAGCCATTCAGAACCATGCACCTTTAAAGCTTGCAAAAGGAAATCCACCTACGGAGTATAAACATCGTACTTTCACACCTCTATCTGAATCAATATCATCCATATTAAAATAGTTAGAGGCTGTTAACATGGTTAAATACCCTGAAACACAACCCTATGGAGATGATGCACCTAAACCATCATGGTTTAGAGATAATGAATTTTGTGACTTTCACTGTGTAAAGGGTCATAAGACTGACAAGTGTTTAAGATTAAAACACTATATTCAAGACCTAGTTGATAGCGGAGATGTAGAAGTAAACTCCATTGTCACGGAAAAGTCTCCAAACATAAAATTAGGGATCTTCAAAGAGCATTTTCCTAATCACAAAGAAAGAAAAAACTCAGATCAGGGATAGTCATCTCAGAATAAGAATGCTAACTATGTGTCCAACAAAGACCATTTTTATGCCTTGATAGGTTGTGTTGATCCACTCGTTGAAAAATCAATACAATTAGAATTAAAATAAGAGAGTGCACTATAACAACATGATGATGATCACCTTTTCATCTCCGAGCCTACTCCCCCACCTCTGCAAGAGAGTCACTATGACGTGTTAGATCAACTAGAGAAGACTACATTTAAGATTTTGATCTTAGACATTCTAAAGATCTCTAGCGTCTATAAAGATATACTTTGTAAAACATTAGAGGGATCATGAGTATTTATTGATGTTGACCCAACACATTTATTGGCCATGGTAGCATAAATCACTCCCATAAGACACATTACCTTCAGTCGTATAAAGGCTTTAACTTAAAATCCCTCACATAACTTGTCCTTACATATTGAGGTAATAATCAAGCGTAAGAAGGTCAAGAGAGTGCTTATGGATGGCAGTTTGGGTCTCAACATTTGTATTTTTAAAATAGTCCATCAACTAGGCTATACAAAATTTGATTTAGAAACAAAGGTCACCACCATAAAGGCGTATGAAAATGAAGAACAAAAATCAATTAGAATGATCGCTTTCTCATTGGAAGTGGGTCCCATAACCCATGATATGAAGTTCCATGTCTTGAATTTGGATCTCCCTTACAACATATTTCTTGGTCACCCATGTATTCATGCCATGCAAGTCATGCCATCTATGTATGATAAGTGTTTAAAGTTACAGTATGAAGGAAAAACACTTACTATACAAGGGGATCCCCAACCATTTACTCATTGCAGAGCATTGTCGGGTTACTTTCCCACTATCTAAGAGTTTCCCTCTATGGAAATTATTGTCCCTATTTAGTTAGAGGCCCTCATTTCATGAGTGGATTTAGACACCCTGAATCCTAGTGAAAATGGTATGGCTACATTGGAATCTCCTTTTACTACGTGGGAGATGAAAGTTATAAACAATGACTGTGGAGAGTATAATCTTCAACAAGCCCTTATGATTCAAAACATTCCTATTATTAGCCCAAGCACGTGGTAGACCATGCTACAAATTCCAAATATCAAGAGAGAATTTCCCTTTTGACAATTTCATTTAAGGTGGCTTACTAGAAGATGAAATAATCCTCAGATGACATCTATATTTCATGCTCAAGATGATGAAATGGATTTATGTTACAAGTCATCTAGGTATATAATATTCCAAACAGAATCATGCTTACTATGAGATATCAAGGATGTATTTGTGACTGCTACGAGAAAGGACCGTTAGAAGCTCTTTCAATACCTCGTTGTATACTGGGTAAATCAGGTGTAGGTGCCCATTTGTATGAGTATCACCCTTTAGATAATGAGTATGCTTCTTCTGAGAGCGAGGATAGTTTTTCTAAAAATGAAAGTGAAATAGATTCCCAATGTAATCTTTACGACGACCTCGCTTGTATGAACCTATTCTCTAACATGGATATCCTTACCATAGCTCTGATTATACTCACTGTAACCCCTATAACTTGAACATTAACTCTCATCTACCCATCACTTGTGTATTGGGATCAACAACAACACATACCTATCGATGTGTTTTAGAATGATGAGGCTACTGGTGAGTTCCTGAGCATCAAAGATAACATTCAAAGAAATGATCACAAGAAAGGATTCTCCATTCAACTCAACACATGTGCGTACTTTGGAGAGGAGGTATAATTATGTGAACACTTAAGTAAAAAAGTGAGTAAGGCAAAGAGACATTTACAAAAAAGCCTTGCGGAAAGAAAAAGGGGAAGTCTTATAGCGAAAACCTCTTTGAGGTGCTTGTGGACAAACAATTAGAACAACATATGGAAAAGATAGTATACCCATATAAAGACGAGGAGCTCCCTGAGCCACCTTTGATAGAAGAGGATCTCAATCTTCCACCCAATCGTACGTGCATGGGGACAAGTCAAAGCTACTAGTGGAAGATACAATAGATGTTAACATCAACACAAAAGAGCTGCACAAGGATAGTTAAGTTAGGAGCTTCAATCTCAGCTAAAGAACAAATTTTTTTCTAGGACTCTTGAGAGGGTATGCAGACATCTTCACTTGGTCTTATCCTGACATGTTAGGAATTGATCCTACATTAGTGTTACACAACCTAGTTTTGCATCTAGTCGCCAAGCCCATTAAACAAAATCTCCAGAAGATGCATCCTCATGTCACCTTGCTGGTAAAGGCAGAGCTTGAAAGGTTATTAGAAGTAGGCTTCATCAGGCCTATTGAATACTCATAGTGGATTTATAATGTGGTTCTACTTCAGAAAAATCCAGTTGGTATCAGAGTATGTACCAATTTTAGAGATATTAACAAAGCTTGTCCCAAGGATGACTTTCCTCTCCCTAACATTGACATGATCACCGATTCTAATGCTGGTTATGAGATGCTATCACTCATGGATGGCTTCTCAGGTTATAATAAGATAAAGATTGCGGAGGAAGATCAACACAAGACAAATTTCACAACCCCATGGGGAACATTCTGCTACCAAGTTATGCCCTTCAAACTTAAGAATGCAGGCGCTACATATAATAGGGAAATGAGTGTAACCTTTCATGATATGATAAGTGACATCATGTAAGATTACATAGATGATATACTAGTTAAATCTAGAACTCGAGAGGAGTACCTAAAAATTTTGGGGCATATCTTTCAGCATTCTAAGGGAATACAAAGTCCGCCTTAACCTAGAAGAAATGTGTCTTCGGTGTGCTATCTAGGAAATTACTAGGATTTAATGTTTCAAGGAGAGGAATAGAGGTGGACCCTACAAAGGTCACGAATATCAAAGAAATGCATCCTCCTTAGAATATTAGGTAGTTGCATAGCTTAAAAGGGAAAATTTATGCCATTAGAAGGTTTATTTCACAGCTAGTAGACAAGTGTCCATACATTCACACATCTTCTTAAGAAAGATGTTAATTTCACCTGGGGTCTAGAACAATAACAAGTGTTTTCTTTGCTAAAATAATACTTGGCTAAACCCCCCATTCTCATGCCACCCATAGTAGGAGAACCCTTTTTGTTGTACATCTCTGCTACACATTTCACAATTGGGGCATTGTTGGCCCAATATGATAAAGAACAAAGAGAAAAAATTATATACTACTTGAGCAGGACATTGGTAATATATGATCTCAACTATTCATAGATCGAGAAGGCTTAACTTTTCGTAGTGTTTTCTTTCTAGAAGCTACGTCACTATATGCTCAACAAAAAAATCAAGCTTATTTCAAAGGTCGATCCTTTAAAATATTTACTGTCAAAACCTTCCCTAACTAGAAATATGGCTAATTGGATCATCTTATTAAGTGAGTTTTACATTGAGTACGTTCATCAAAAGTCAATAAAAGAAAAAGTCTTATAAGATCATCTAGCAGAAGCTCCACTGCTAGGTACCAAAACCTTGAGTCTAGAACTACCAGATGCATCTATCATGTACCTTGAAGAATCTATCATTTGGTAACTATACTTTGATGGCTCCTTTACCTTTCATGGTTTAGGTGCTGGAGGTGTGTTAATCACTCCTACAGGAGACTTGATTCCCCAAGTGTTTCAGCTCAGGTTCCCAAGCATAAATAATATAGAAGAGTATGAATCTCTCATTGCAGGGATAAAGCTAGCCATCAAGTTGGCTATCAGACAAGTCAATTACATTGGTGATTTAATGTTTGTTATCAAATAGGTCACAGTGGAATACAAGGTAAAAGACAAGCAGCTCACCCCATACAAGGGGATGGTGAATTATTTGAAAGAATAATTTAAACAGATAACATTTAAGAAAATACCAAGAGCATAGAAAAGAATAGTTGATGTTATGGCTATAGTGGGGTCCATGTTGAGTATTCCAGCAAGGAACAATGATATTCCATTCTTTTTTGAACATTTAAGAACATCGGCATATGACATACCACAATCCTGTTTGGTAAGTTACGTTATTGGTCCTTTTTCTCCATGGTACGATGAAATATTTAATTACATCCATGATGGAGCATTACCCATAACATTTCCCGTGTTGAAAAACACACCCTCATCCAACGTATAGCCCACTATACCCTACTTGGGGCACCCTCTTCCATTGAGGCTACAATGGGAATATGTTGCACTGTTTAAATTCATATGAGTCTATCCAAGTGATCAAGGAGGTGCATGAAGGTATCTGTGGAATCCATACTAATGGGATCATCCTTGTGAAGAAAATTCTTAGAGTAGGCTATTATGGGCCTACCATGGAGCATGATTGCTATCAGCATGTGAATAAGTGCATGTATTTTCAAAAGTATGACAAATTGATACATGCGCCGACACAATCCTTATAACCAATCACGACACCCTGTCTGTTCTCAAATTGGGGTCTTGATCTAATAGGGAAACTTAATTCTATCTCATCGGATGGCCATAAATTCATTATAACTACCACATAGTACTTTAAAAAATGGGTAAAATATGTTCCTCTTACCTATACAGAAGGTCCCCAAATCTCTAAATTTATAATGAATCGTATCATATGTCAATATGGTATCCCTTCTCCTATTATAACTTATAATGGTAATTCATTCAAGAATAAAAATGTGAAAGCACTCTGTGAATTCTTTTAAATATCCCTTAACTTCTTGACCCCCTATTACCCTAAAGGTAATGGGAAAGCCAAGGCTTCCAATAAAACCCTAATTCACATTAGGGAGAAGATGGTGAACAAGATAGGCCGTGATTGGTATTTACAAATTCACCCTACCCTCTGGGCATTTAGAACTTCTATTTGCACCCCCACAGGTGCAACTCCACACTCCTTATTATTTGGCACTAAAGCCATATTGCCTTTAGAGATCAAGATCCCTTCTTTGCATATTGAGCTAAGGGACTACCTAAATGAAGATGAGGACTACAGAGTAGCTCGAATGATAGAGTTGGAGCTATTAGACGAGAAAAAACTTCACGCTCTTTATCAGCTTAAAGTGTATCAGGATCGAGTGTGGTGAAGCTATAATAAAAGGGCCATACCTCATCAATTTGAGTTAGGGGACATGGTGTTAAAAGAGAATTAGAAGAACACCAATAAGGACCATAAGAGGAAAGGGAAATTTGAACCCAATTGGTTGGGACCATATGTTGTGGTCACCAAGTTCGGTTCACATGCCTATAAGATAGCCCATTTAGATGGCCAAGAGATTTGAGAATCCATGAACACAATGCATCTTAAGTGCTTCTATTATTAAGTATGGGGTTTCTGCAAAATATCAAGAAAAGAAAAAAAGAGAGTATAAAAACAGAAAAATAAAGAGAAATAAATAGGTGTGTCTAATAGTGAAAACCACACAATGGTGGCACTTTGGACAAGCCCTTTGGTGAAAACTAGTTTCCTGCACCAAGGGAAGGTCTATTGTTCACAAGAAGTTTAGGTTTAGGAGTATGATAACTTTTCTCTAAGTTGGTCTTTTTCTTCGTCTGAGTCCCTTGTATGCCTATCCTTCTTTTCCTTAATTTGGCTAATCTAACCTTTTGAATGTGGAGAAATCAACTTTGAATGAACCCATCTCATGTCGGGGAAACTTTGTAGAATCACTTCTAGCACATAAAAATGGTATTTTTCCCTTTTATATCCCATATAATGTTGGGGGAATCCACATTTCTTTATTTCCTTGCACGTTCACTTTGGAAAATTGTTGATAAAACAAAAAAAACATTCTAGGGTGGAGGAAGATGGTGGACATTGTGGCTAAGAAGGAAAGGGAGGAGAGAAGACTTAAGTATAATAAAGCTCATGAAAGGGAGATGACTAGAAAATGTGAGGTTGCATGTGTGATGGATCTATGGAGGTAGATGTTACGGGAAGGATTTGAGGTTCACGTAGAGGACGTGGAACTTGTGCAGTCTTTTCTACCCCATCTTGGCAGGCACGGGAGATAATACCCTTCAGCTTCTGATGATATTTTGTCTTATAGAGAAAGGAGAGCCATCGACACACATCTAAACCCACCTGCCGACCAACCCATGGTGCTTGGTTTTCCAGATCAAGGGAGAAATATTGTTAACCTAGTTGGTATTAGTGGGAGTAACCACTATGCACCCAGGAGATATGATTTCTCATTTGGAACATCCATAACTGTGCAAACCATTCCATTATTTGGAGGAACTTTTAAACAAGGTGTAAATATGCAAGGTTTGGGTATCATGTCTAGGAGTGGCATGGGATACACAAATGGTAGTGGTACAATATCAAAAACCATCAACGTGTAGTTTAGTGGGATGTTGGGAACACTAGGCATGACCACTTTAAGCCATTTTCCATCTACAGGAGGTGGATTTTGTGGTATAGGAGCTAGAGGACCTGGTTGACCTAGCAGATATGGTGGGTTAGGAGGAACAAGACTTGGTGGATCCAGTGGATTTGGTGGAGGAGGAAACACCAGAGGGAACCAAGGCTCTGGATTAGGAGGACAAGGGCCTCAACCACCTCCACAAGTATTTTTTGAGATGTCCTTGCACTTACCAGATTATAGGGGTATTGAAGATGCTATAGAGCATGTGCACAAGTGTGAATTACTATTGCATGTGAAAGGTATCACTACCATGGAGTGGAAGGTAAGTCAGTTTGCAAAAATTTTACAAGGGAGCGTGCATAGTTGGTACCATAAGTATGACCCCCATCAAACGGTGGTAGACTACACTGCATTGAAGAACACCTTCCTAGCAGAGTTCCATATCCCTGAGTTTGAGAAAAAGAGCATCAGTGCTTTGAAGGAGATCCAACAAGGAATGACAGAGAGTGTGTGGGAGTATGACACATGTTTTAAGACTCTCTTTTCAAAACTATCCTATGACATCCACCCTTCTCAACATTCTCAATGGTTTGTTAAGAGGATTGATAACACCATTCAAAAGGGCTCTGTCGTATAAAACTTTCACCAACCCGTGCAAGGCATTGGAAGTTTCCTTGTGTGCCAAGGTTGTTGGGAGCATTGATACTGGTGTTGGTCCTTTTCTAAAGGCTTAAATTGCTACAATGAAAAATAATTTGGAGAAGTTGTCAGCAAACTCAGCGCATGAGGTTTGTAGTGGGATTAATATATAGACTGTGAAGTGGAAGTGCATGCAAAGGATAGTTTCCCTTGGAAGTCGGTACACACTATGATGGTAGATTGTGAGATTTTCCATGCATATCATGATGCAAGTAAGTGTCCTCTACTACATCTCATAATCCGTAATAATGTTTCTTGTTATTATAAGATCTGTACCTTTAAGACCCATGATACCAAGGATTGTAGACTGATTGATCAGATTCATGATGCTATTTATCTTGGTGTGTGCCAAAATAATCTTCCAAGTACAGTTCCAAGGATGATGATCATTCATTATGAAGGGTGATGTAGATAGGAGGAGTACGTGGAATAGGTATTCCACAGAGGATTTCATGGTCCCAGTAACCGTAGTGGAGTGGAGAACTGAGTTCCCTTGAGGAACCTTATTATAATTATGTGGGCCTGTAGAGAATTATAAGCGTGAGTGTCTTGATCTGTTACAATGCTCGTGGTGCGGGAAGAAACATAAGTACAAAACAGTGTCCCAGAGCTTTATGAGCATATGAACCAACAACATTGGATAGGTAAAGGCATTGGGATGGTAAGCGTCAATAAGGATGATTTGTAGTGGATTCTATAGAGTGGTGCATGAGTCAAGGCTAGAAAATTTATTGGTGATGATGGCAACGTGAATAGATGCCGAATGTGCACCAGGGATATGCCAAGTCAAAGGACACTAGTTTCAAGGGAGGAAGTGGTACATGGAAAGTATCCAGAGCCTTGCTCATCAAAAGGAGGTGTATCAAGAGACTATGGATGTGATTCAGACTTTGCAAAGGTAGATCCAAATGTCTAAAGGAGAAATAAAATAATATTGGAGCAAAGGAAGAATGCCAAGGCTCCATAAGGAGTACCTGGATGAAGTCAAGGAAGTATATAAGATTTTAAGTTAAGAGAATATTATTCCCCTTACCAGGAGAATGGCTTATGGGAGAAGGTACCATGTGCCAAAGAGAAGAGCACAAAAGGTAGGTTTTGAATACAAACCTTCCTCCTTACAACCTTAACTATGATAGGGAGATCACATTTGAATGCAATTGTTGATGGGTGGATGTCTAAGTAATATCCTAATCAACATGGGAGTGGAGGTTAATGTCCTTACCTTGGATGCATGGCATCAAATGGGAATACCCACACCAAAACCATATTCAAATGTGTTGTATATGGAAAACAAGACAAAGGCAATTCCCATTGGAATCTTGAAGGATGTATTTATCACAATTGGAAGGGGCCAAGTTCACTGGATACTTTGAAGTCTTGGTACTCAGCAAGGTAGACACAAATTTCTTGCCGCTACTTAAGTGCACCCATGGTCCTATAAGAACAACGTTGGTACCTGTGGTTTAACAAATGGGGATATATTAGATTTGAGAACAAGGAAGAAAGAGTGATTATCCCTTAAACAGATGGGAAATAAGTTACCTTATACTAAACCCCCTAGGAGAATAATTCCTTGAATATAATCTATGTGCGCTCCATCACAGATCTTGAGATAATTCATCCCATGGAGGGAGTTATCCATTTTGAAGATGATCAATCCTTGAGTGATACCACTAGCAAGGCATGTGAAAATTGGCCACATGGGACCTATGAGTTGATTAGATGGCAGTTGAGAGGATCTGTAACAATGGTAATGAAGGCACGCTCATTTGGTCAAGCACCTAAGAGGGAAGAATTTTCCAAGTTACTCTAAGAGGATCATACGCTGAAATTTTTCTTACAAGAAATGGAGGCTCGGTGGAAAGACTGAAGGATAAGAGAAGGGGAATGCTTAGTTATAACCTACTAAAAATTGCAGCACACGTTGGTGGGCTACACATTCGTGATATCCTCCTATAATGATGCAGAGGAAAGAATCACATTTTATATAAGGTTCTCCATGAGCAACGCACCCCATTGTCTTATAATATTATGATGGTAAATAGACTACCTCATTTCATATCCCAAGTATGTGAGAAGGTCTATGGATGGGAAGTGCAAAAGTGTTTACCACCTTTGTTATGGGGTGCATAATTTATATTCCACCTTAAAAGGTTGTGTGCACACATGGTATATTCATTCGGAGATGTGTCATAAAATAGGTAATTGGTAGGAGTTGGTGGTTGATCTCATTAAATATTTCCAAGTATAGGAGTACCAAGCCGTCAGTTAATAAGGCATTGCAAGTAATCAAACACCTTACAATGGGATATAGTGCTATGGTAAAAGATAGGATACTTTATTTTCTGGGTGATTCTTATTTGTAAATGCGCCTCAATGAAGAAGAATCAGTGGAAGTACAACTTGAGCATGCACGTGCATGGAAAAAGAAAAATGAAAAATGGTCTATGTAGTAGATGGTGAAAAGACGTGGAAATTCTGGATGTTGATACCATTCTGAAGTTACGAATGAAGTCATAGATAGCACTGATGAGTGATCATGCATCCTACAACGAGCCCTTGAAAATAAAGAAGGTTAACATTGGGACAAAAATGGAACCTAAGGAAGCTATCATTGGGGACTATTGGTTTGAAAAAGAAGTTTTAAAGGTCATTGATCTATTGCACGAGTTTCAAGATTTTTTCCCTCATGAGTATCATGAACTCAAAGGCATCCACCATTCCTTAGAGGAGATGAAGATCAAGTTTAAGGAAGGTGTGCACCCAATTTGGAAGAGACCTTATCGGATGAATCCAAATATGTGCATATGGGTGAAGGAAGAAATAGACAAAATGATAACATCAAGCATTATTAAGGATGTGGAAGAATCAGAATGGATAAGCCCAATGGTCATCAATATCAAGAAGGATGGAAGGATAAGGATCTATGTGGACTATAGGGACCTGAATGTAGTATGTGTCATCGATCCTTTTCTAAACCCCTTTACTAAATAACTTTATGAAGGAGTAAATGGGTGTGAAATCTACTCTTTCATGGATGGGTTCTCAGGGTATCACCAAGTCAGGATTGTAAAGGAAGACTAGAGAAAGACAACTTTCACCACTTAATGGGGAAGTTTTTTCCTACATAGTTATTCCTTTTGAATTGAACAATGTGCCTTGTATGTGTCTCACGCATCGTGGTACAAGCATTTCATGTTATCCATAAGTTTCTTCAAGTTTACCAGTATGAACTGTGTATGGGTTGGTAAAAAAAATTGTGACAATTTGAGGGTGAGGTTTGAGAGATGTCAGAAATTATGGATATCCCTCAACATTAAAAATGTGTCTTTACTACTCCATTTGGAACCTTGTTAGGACATATTATATGTAAAGAAGGTTTACTAGTGGATCTCGCCAAAGTTACAATTATTGTGGGATTAGGGGATCCTACTAGTCAAAGCACAGTGTGTGGATTCCTTGGACATATGGGGTACTACAGGAAATTCATCAAGGGGTATCCCAAAATTCCCGTGCCCTTGGAGGAATTGCTGAAACATAAGAGTGCCTTTCATTGGGGAGAGGCACCCGCAAAGGGAATTTAACACTTTAAAGGATAGGCTTGTCACGACACCCATTCTACATTTTCCTTCTTGGGATAAGCCTTTCCATGTGCATGTTGACACCTCAGGGAAAACTATGGGAATAGTACTAGCATAACCCGGTGAGGGGATTATTGGTCATCCCTTGTGTTTTTCCAGTAGAAAATTGACACCAGCAAAACAAAATTACACAACTACTAAGCACGAATAACTGTCAATGATCTATGCACTACATAAGTTCAGGAAGTATCTATTGAAAACACCATTTATATTCTACACAGACCACATGGCATTGAAATAATTAGTCAACAAGCCCATTCTACAAGGGTGCATATGCCGTTAGGTCATATTATTCCAAGAGTTTGAGTTCACAGTGGTTGTAAAACTAGGGAAGATCAACTGAGGACCTGACCACTTATCAAGAATTAAATTAGGGGAGGACATGCAAAGCATTGAGGATACCATGTCAGATGCACAATTTTTTAGGTTTCGGTGTGCACCCTTAGACTTGGAAGATATCGTAGTGTTCTTGAAAACATGTGTGGCACCAGAAGGGATGAATGCTCTCGAGAGAAAGTAGTTAGAAATATGTGCCACACCCTACATATTGATTAGTGGAGACCTGTATAAGTTAGGACATGTGATGAGGTTCTGCATCGATGCGTATTAGAACATGAGCACATGGAAATTATGGAGGAAGCACATGGTGGGATTGCAGGAGGATAACTATGCAGGAAATGCTACCACATGGAAGATTTTACTAGTAGGGCTTTGGTGGGAAACCATCTACCAGGATTGTATTGAGTTTTGCAAGGCCTGTGACCATTGCCAATGCCTTGGAAAAATTGGGAAGAGGGATGAAATGCCCTTGTGACCAATAGCCAGTGCTGAACCATTTGAAAAATGGGAAATCGACTTTGTAGGGCCAATTTCGCCAGCCACAAAAAGGACTAGTTCGTGGTATATCATTACTTGCACTGATTACTTGACATGATGGGCAAAGGCAACACCTACAAAGGATTACACCATAGTGACAACTACTAGATTTTTATGGGAGAACATAATCAACTAGGTATGGTTGTCCTTTAAGCTTAACTAGTGATAGGGGTACACACTTTCCTCAATGAAATGGTCAGGATTATGTTAGTAGAATTTATGGTGGCTCATCATGACTACCCCTTATCACCCTCAAGCGAATGGAACTACTGAGGCATTTAACAAAATATTAAGTCACAAACTAACTAAGATCTATGACATTGGAAGACAAGATTGGGATGACAAAGTATCAATCTGTTCTATGGGCATATAGGACAACCTACAAGAGGTTGAACAAGGACACATCGTTTCAATTGGTGTTTGGTGTGGAGGTTATTTTACTAGTTGAATTCATGTTACCATCACTATTTATAGTATGCGTAGGAGGATTGGATGATGATAAATCATTGAAAGAGATGATTGATAAGTTGATGTAGTTAGATGAAAGGTGATCACTTCTCTAGATGGAGTCAGAAGATATGAAAAAGAAAGACAAAAGGCATGGCATGATCGTCATATCAAGAAAAAGTAGTTTGAGGTTGGGAAGATGGTGTTGTTGTATGATTCCAAGTATCTGTTCCATCCTAGGAAGTTGAAATTCCATTGGTTGGGACCCTACATCATCTCGTACATTCTTGATTCAGGTGCTTGCCAGTTACAAGTGCTAGATGGGATGAGATTACTAGGTCATTTCAATGGGAGTAGGCTAAAGCCCTACTATAAATAAGTCTTCTTGGTGTTTGTAAATAAGGAAGTATTTCTAGTTAGCTTAGAATTTCCCTTTATTGCTTTTTCTTTTCTTGTGTTTCCCTTTCTCGTTGCTTGTTCCTTTCTTTTTATTTCCTTTTGCACCTTGTGCACCGGTAACCACATTATTTTTCCAAGGTTTTGTATGTGAAAGGACTGCACATGCATTTTTTTAGTGTGGGGTGGAGTAATGCAGTAAGGGTAAAGAAAAGTATAGGCCAGTAATGCAAGTTGAGTGGCCCAGTAGAAGGAAGTGCGTAAGATTGAGAAATCACGTGGGGAAATGGTGGATAATGAATTATGGTGTCAAGAAGGTTGTAACAAAGACCATGTACAAAGGATGAAGAGTGTAGGAAAAACATGAGGTAGGAGGGAAAAAATTAAGGTAAAGGATAGAATAAGTGCCTTCGGTACTGTAGACGCATGCGTAAGAGTCTTCAGTCAGATTGGATTTTTGCATGCCAGAAGGTTGTAGAAGGTTTTTCACGTAGGATTGGGCATGTGGGTAAGGGCACTTAAATTCAGCCTAGTGGAAAAATTCACATTTAATGTTAATTACATTGGTAGGTGGTATAGCAATTTATTGTTGGAGGAAAGAAAAAATCTATAAATATGAGGCCAGGAAAGTCATTATTCTACCTTATCTATTATGAAGTTGAAGCGCTCTTGCAAACTAGGGCATCCAGAGAGAGTTTGTGAAGAAGGAAGAAGAATCATAGAAATCTAAGTGTGTGACTAGAGTGGATCTGTAAACTAGGAGGAAGGAGTACACATGTGCATGAGAAAAGGTTGTTTGAAGTGTGCCATCTTGTGGAAGGTTTTCCTAGTTAGGGTTTGGTAGCTAGGGCATAAAGATAGAAGGATTTATTCCAGGAGTTGAGATTTGGAGTTGAGTTTGGAGTTAAGAAGAGTAGCAAAGCAGAGTAAGGAGTTCTTAGTTTATCCTGAAAGAAAGCATGACACCTAAGAAGGTGACCATTTCACCAAAGAAACAAAAGGGAAAGGGAAAAGGAAAACAAACCACTGTCATCGCAAGCTCCAATGAGGAATGGTATGTAGAAATGTAATACCCAGATGGAGTATTTCTAGGAAAGGAGTGGGTGTCACACTTAAGATAAATGGCCGTGAGCGATTATAACCATCACATGAGCACAAATGAGAAGGAAATGGCATTAGAGTTGGTCCATCTAACTAACAAAAGGACACCAGATGGGATGTTGATATACAACGACGAGGTGAAAGTCAAATTGGATAAAGTAGGGTTATTACAATTGTATGAGTTTCTTTACTTTGGTAATCTTGAGCAACTTTATCAATGGTTGATGTCACGCATACATGAGGATCACTTTCTATTTTGTAGGTGCACAAGATGCACATAACACCACAGTTGATATCTAAGTTCACAGGCCTTAATTGTGAAGGGGAAGTATAGATGATGATCTGAGTGACAAGGAGGCTATCAAGGAAATAGTAGCAGCTTATGAGTACAAAAAGGGTTCGCGGTAATTTGACATCACACAAATTCCAGACCCTGTTATGAGGATGGACATGTGCTTGGTCACCAAGCTTAATGATCAAGAATGATGGACACAAGTGAACAAGGCATGGCTAAATGTATGCCAGAAGATACCAAAGGGAACCATCTATAACTTTTCTGCCTTCATTATAGATGAGATCATAAGAAGCACATAGGAAGGAGAGAAAATATTATTCAGAAATTTCCTCCTCACCATCATCTTCTTGGAGATTGGAGTGCCCGATAGGAGAGAAAAATTCATTTGGGAGTATCCAGAAGAGGATACCTCGTCCGCAAAAAGGTTTGAAAAGTACACTTGTGAAACCATGACAGCCACTCACAAGGTGTGCTTGGAGAAGTGGTACAAATGAATGCATGATGCATTCAGGGTAGAGTGGAGGATCCCAGAGTAGTTATCCATGCTCATGGATGGAGAAGTAGAGTTTTGCAGTATACCATCATTTTTGCATTGGCAGATTTACATTAAAAAATGGGACTAAGAGTCCATGGTGCAAGCTGCCCTTCTCCTTCATCGCTCAATACTTCCAAATTGGAGTCAACAGGTTCAAAGAAGCCAAAAGACTAAGGTTCCAAACCTTAGTGAGGTGGACCAAGACCACCAAAAGTCTGCAAAACTGAAAAATCTCATGTACCCTAAAAATGCATGCATACATGGAGAAGTATGTCTCCCATGAAGTGTAAATGATGAAGCCCATAACACTGCCGATCGCTGGAAGGACTGCAACAAGGGTATATCTATGCATAAGGCCTAAGTTTGAGAAAGGAACCTATTCTAGAGAGTGATGTATCCATTCTAGAAGACCCCATAGGGAGAAAGAAGGCTGCACCAAAGAAGAGAGAAATAGAAGAGGGGTAGGAGAAGAAGGCACCAAGTGTGTAGACACCACAATCTGTGGGCATGCCAGAAGTAAGTGCTAAGCCAAGAACTTACGCATACAGGAAGAAGTCCCTATCAAGGAAAAATCCCAAGAAGAAGAAGCACTAGAGAAGGAAGAGCCCCTCACACATGAGGATTCACCAAGGAAGACGTCACCTAGTGAAGAAAAAGAAAAGGAAGAATCTCCTGTACTGGAATCCCCAGTAAGGAAGAAGCAGAAGGTGATAGAAGAGGCAGAATCAGAGGAGACAAAAAGTTTAGATGCCTACATTGGTGACCAGGATGATGACGATCCTGAAGGAGGTGAAGACCATCTAGTTTATGATATACATGACTCGAAGGAGGAGGAAGGTGAAGAGAAGTATAACAAGGAAGATGATGAGAAGAATGACGAGGAAGAAGTGGAGGATCAAGGCAAGGGGGTGAGTGAAGAAGTAAGCACCAAAAATAAAAGAACCCCAAGCCTCACCAAGGAGCAAGTGGAGAAATCCATGGAGAGAGAAGTGGAAGGAATCATGAAGGAGTTGGTGGAACAGGAGTTGGAGAGGAACGTGGATGAAATTATGAAGGAGATGGAAGAAGAAAGTGTTGGGAAGGAGTATGGCAGCATGGGTGGGGATCCCAAATTGGTAGTAAGCTTCCAAAAGCTACGTGAACATGTGGGAAAGGAAATAGTGGTGGCACAAGAGTCAGGGAATGGGATACATTAATGATCCTAGAAAGGTGTTATGCGCATACTTCCAAAGCACCATACCAACAGAGAAACTCCTAGCTATGTCATCATTTGATGAAGAAGGTGCATATCCCTGAACCAGGAAGATGCTATCTTGGGAATTTGAGTCTCACGTAGATGAACCTGAGTTTAAAGTAAGCCATAGAGATCATTGATGAAGGTGCCAGAATCAAGAGTAAATCCCTTGGTGAATTCTTAGTAAGCTATCAAATGAATAGGTCTGTAACATGCTTAGCAAGGTTTTAGTCAAAGTTGAGGCTAGAATGTTTGGGAGAAATGATAGAGTGAGATTCCTGGAGGAGGATTTGGGGAAGAAAAAGAAGGAGCTCATGGAAAAGAGCAAGGACCTAAAGAAAGAGGAGTTGATCAGTGCTCAGTTGAGGCGTGAGATGAAAGAAGAAAAATCAAAGATGTGAAAAGTCTCCAAGAAGGTGGAGATGATTATGGATGCCATTGTCCTGAAGCACCTGACTTAGCACCACCTGAGAAAAAGTATGAATCGTCCTTGCAATTTCTGGAGGATTTGACTTGCATTCTCATGATGGAGAGGTGACCACTCACTTTAGAGTCTACATAAGAGGCACAGAACATGCCAAGAGAAATAGGAAAAGATGAAGGTTTTCAAGATTGTGGCTCAATACACTAAACTTCTTGCAGAGGTAAAGGCTTCCGTGCAAGTCGCTGAAGCTGCTTATGACAACTGCACTGATAGGGATAGAGTGGAAAGCATCTTGGTTGCCACCCATGAAACATAACTCAAGGAGTTCCAAGAGAAAAATAAGGGGAATAGAGCAGAAAGAGATAAGATCCTAGCTAAGGTGGAGAAGAAGTCAGAAGCAATTGAGACCCTAGTGCGAGGCTTGATCAAGAGCCGACCAAAGGAATTATACCCCCAGATCACCCATAGGATGGATGCACTTGAGGACTTGGGAAAGAAGTTAGAAATTATTGTTGAGACCATGAGCACCAAAGGGGAGGAGTTGAGTTTTGAGGAGGTGAGCACCCTTGTGGGTGACCTTTGTCAGCAAGCTCAGAATGAGGTTGATGCTTGGGAGAAGTTAGAGGCAAAGCTAGGGAAGGATTTCCCTCTCCTCCTCCAGTAATAAACAAGTCCCCCATTCTTCTTTCTACCAATTATTCATTCCTTTATTCTTTCTTTCCAACCATTTTAAGATCCCACCATTCTTTACTTTATTGAAGAGTGTTTCCAAGGATAGAGAATAGGCATAGTGTGGGGTGATGTTGGGCCCTAAAATTTGGCTAAGTACAAAGAAGGTACGTGTGGCACATGGGACCTATTTGAAGAAGGGCATGTGAGGTGAAGGCACGCAAGGGAAGGGTTCTAACAAGGTTTTTCAGAACACATGACATGCACACAAGGCAAGACAGGTTTTAGGACTTAGCCATATTCAGCGTTCCAGGAAGCACACGAGAAAAGTGTGACCCGTCTAGCATGTGGAATGGATAAGGTGCCAGCCTGGCAGATGTAGGATTAAAAAGGGAATATTCCATGCATGCAATGGAAGGTTCTAGAAGAACATCATTGCACATAGAGGAGAGCTTGGATCAAAGGAGGCATGCTCCATTGGAGGACCACTTGGACACTTGGCAACCGATCTGTTACCTCAGAAGGCATGGCGGTGATGGCAGAAAAGATATATATAGAGGTGCGTGGGTAGAAGAGAGGAGATGTATATGATGGAAGAGATGTAGAGAGAATAGATGGTAGAAAAGAGGCAAAGATTTGCAGAAATTTATGGAGGATTCTATGGGTTGGGATTAGAGAAAATATAGGAGTGATGGCATACCTAGAGGGATGGGCTGTATTTTTATTCTTGTAATGTGAAGGATGTAGTATAGTTTTTTGATGCATGACCTTGCTCTACATTGTTATATGGGTTTGTTATGGCCTCAAGGGATGTAATGTGGTTATTGAACATCATTAATATGAATATAAGATCTTTATCTAGAATCATATTTGTGTTCATGAGAATAATCTTAGTGCATTTCCTTTGTGTATGAATCATATCTATATGATGTTTATTATTTCTCTTCTATGGATGCATTGATGTGATAACTCATCATAGGTTCTTAGAATGATGCACAATTTTTTTCTATTCTTTTGCACTTGAATATCTATCATAAGATGATGCATTCTCACAAGAATCACATAAAGTAGAGGCTCGGTGCTCGCACGTGCCTCGGGTGAGTACCCAGCACCTGCTGGGTGATAGGCCGATGCACATGGGATTTTACTATTAATCTAAGGGTATAAAAATGGCTAAATTATTGTTGTAAGGAAACCACCTGTCCACCAACATGTATATCCTACACATCATGTATATCAGGTATATCGTGCATACCCTGCACATCTTGTACATCTAGAAAACCCTCCTCCATATCCTCATCATCCCAACCATCTACTCCACCTCCTGGTGGACTATGTCATGGACTCATGTGAAGGGGTGATAAAGGTGTTTGCACTAGATCCTACGTTGGAATCCATGGTGCTAACACTTGTAGTTGCACCACTACCTATTTTTGTACTAAGATATGTTGCTATACTAGTACCTGTTACACTGGCACCCCCATGTATGGTCCTACTTGTGTCTGTGCCTATGCCTCTACCTGTGGATATGGACCTTGTTTCTCCTGGAATCCAATACCTACTAGGGAATAATCAATCTACATGGTAGCACTGGCACATACTATGCTACATAGTCTAGTGTAGTCCTTAAATCTACTATTTGTGCTTGTTGTACCAAGGCTATGGGGCTACCTGTGAAAAGCTCATATGAGCTCTGTCTGACCTGATCTTGGGTCCCATATCAAAAATATCTCTATAGCAGTGTGTGTACCACATCTCATTACTAGGAATCCCCTAGATAAGACCAAAATATGCTGAACCCGGTCCACCCTATACCACTCTAAGATGTGGCTCCTTCTCCCAATGATAAAATGGTCTATTGTGGTTGTCCTTAACTTGTGTGCATCCTGTGGCCATTGATATAACTTGTATGGCTGCCATGTGATCATTTGGGGTTATATCTTTTCAAAATCTCACCAGTAGTAATCTGTGTCCCCCCTATGGCTACGAATATCATCTCCATAGGGAACCCAACCCATGAGAGAAGGCTCTCTAAGAACCTCGAGCTCTCAATACTCCTAAAAGACATCCAATAAAAATATGATCCCAAGCCCATATCTGTAATAAGGTGGTAGGGAATGATGTCCTCTACCCATGATAGGATTTTAAGTGTAAATCAGAATATAAGTGACCTAGTATACATTGACCCCAAGAGTACACCCTACCCTGAAGTAGGTCATGGATTACTCTAATAAGACCCAGGGAAAATTATGCATCGGTCTTGTCAGGAAACAACATGTCCTTGATAAGAGCTAGTAGATATACGGGGACCTATTCTAGCCATGAATTGACTATGTATCTCCTAACCACAACTGACATACCTTAGCGGGGGATATCAGTAACTCCAAATATCATGGCTTTATAATGCTCAACCCAGTCCGGGAGACCATCGTAGGTAACCAAATGGTCCTAAATCATAACCCGCAGGATCCGCCAAACATCCTCCAGTGTAACACTCATCTCGTTTGTAGGGAGTCATAATTTTTGGCTCTCACTCCACCATTTCTTACCTAAGGCTATGAGCATACTATGATAAAAAATGATATGCGGCATACCAACTAAATATGATAAACTTGTCACCTCCAGTGTGATCTATAAGAAAATATGGTCTTGACGTCTGAACATTGACTTGTAGGTATGAAGTCATGCGTGCCACTCCTGTGTCCCTAGCATGTCCAAGTACATCTTTGGAGCCAATTGAGTCAATTATTATAATATTTCTTCTATTCTACTATGTAATTTCTTCTAAAAAGTCTAGTTTATCATGTTATTCTTCTATTCCATCATTAAATTTCTCTATAGTTCACCTTTTTCTTCTACACAATGTTTACTAATATCTATTTTTTTTGCCTTAAATTAATTTTGAATTGTCCTTTATACGTAAGTGCCCCCTATGTGCACCAATGCCATTTTCTCAACATAGGCACCTGAGTGCTCACACACCAAGAAAAATTTAAAAAAAATTAAAAAACATTGCCAACATAGGCGTCCATACGCCCATCCTATAGTTAAAAATTCAAAAAAGAGAAAAATACTACAAACATAGGCACCAAAGTGCCCATACTGCAGTCAAAAATTCAAAAAATAACAAAACACTTCCAACATAGTTGCTCAGGCACCCATGCTGCAAAGAAAAATAAAAAATAAAGAAACAAGACAACATAGGCGCCTAGGTGCCCATGCTGCAAACCAAAATAAAAAAATCAAAAAAACCAAGCCAACATAGGCACCCAGGCACCCATGCTATAAACAAAATAAAAAAATGCAACAATTCCTACCACCATAGGCACCCATGCTACACCAACATAGGCACCCACCCCCCATTTTCCCTCTAATTTAGCCTAAAAACATGTATTTTAGCTAAAAAGTCAATAATTTGAATTAGTAGGGTAAAAAGAATAGCTGTGTGTACCTATTGTCCATCCACCGGAATCCTTAGGTAGTCCCTCACATGGTCCGCATGGTGCCTCTGATTCACTATCCTCGCCATTTTCTCCCATAGGTCATAGCTCAAATCAATAGTCAAATGGTAAGCAAATGTGGTAAATAACTTGTTGCGGTGGCTTATATGCTCATTTTTACCTTCTGTGGTGCGTTTATCACTCATAAAATGCCTCGAGACCACCGTATTTCTTCTAAAATTCCTCTAACACTTGCCACAGTAATTATTTTTAATAAATAATTATTTTAAACGCTCGTTTGATTGCCTTAGAGCATGTTTTTTACGTCTCGACAACCTTTTCTACTACTCAGGGCATAGTTTTGCTTTGCAGTCACTGTTAATGTTGTTTCACGACTCCATTATTTCTTCTATAATATTGTTTCCATAAAAAAAAAAAATTAAAACAATAAAAAAAAAAAAAAAAAAGTTAAAATCATTAAAAATTCAAAAAATTGCATTTTTTTTTTCAAAAATTAGTAAATAGTGTGCATACAATTGAAATCCAGTATCATTGGCATCATCCTCAAACATCAAAATTGGTCCTACAAAACCATATTTATAATGTTCTTGCTTGTTCTGGTCTCAAACGACTTGTGGATCATCGTGATTTACCTTCATTAACAAAAGCTCAGCTGCGTGCTACGTCAGTATTCCCGTGCAATAGTGAGTTGTTAAGGAATGTGTCATAGTGCACGTAAGATTTTCCATGGGACTACTTGTGTACTTCTTTTTTCCCTTACATGTGTTATTACTTGGGGCATTCTTTTTAACCCTTGCCGTTACAACACGAAAAGTTGGGAACTACAGCTTGATAACAAAAACATTAGTGCAACTGTCTTAAACATTGTTTGTTTGAGCACGTGTGATTGTGTTGGTTTCTTTGTTAGGGGTTAGTTTTTTTACTTTCTCATATTGCATTGCATGTTTTTATGTTCCATGGAGCTCAATATCATGTTACTTTCTCGTATTGCATTGCATAATGTATATTACTTGGAGTTGCGTATTTTTAGCAGTAAACAATTGTTAGTAATTTAGCTTTTCATGTTATCTTACACTTTTGTTTATTTTTAAATAAAGGATGATGATGTAGACCTAGAGGGAAAATGATATAAACATGTTGTTTATTGAAAGGTTGGCTGCAAAGATTGGGCTTATCCTCTATTCTCCATTAATCATTTCTTATCACTTATTGTTTATTACCATTAATATTTTTTCTTCCAAATCACTCGGGGCAATAAACAACCATGTCTATCCCTATCCTTATTTTCTTCTCATAAACCAAAGGTTTTGTTCCCATTCTAACCTATTTTATTCTATCCATTTCAATCATATTTTCGATCGTTGATTGACTTCTTCTATCACCCCATTGACACTCAAGGGGGCATCCTTCATCCTGCTAATTTTTCTTCAAAATTTTGCTTATTTATGCTTGTCTACTACATTTGAAGTGAAGTTACTAACTTCACCTCAAACATGGGGAAATGTAGACACCTAAATTCTGCTCTTGCAATCTTATTGCTAAAATGCACAAAAATCACTCTCATTCTTGCCAATTCCATTATAATTAGTGATTTCCACTAATTAACTAACACTTTCCCTCTATTTTGGTTAATTAATGATGCTTTGTTGATTATCCATCCTTTTCCACATTCAGGATGCTAATCAATGTCAAATCGTAGGTCGTTATCCTCTTCCGAGCAACAATTAACGTTATTAGCTAATTAATCCTATTTTACCCTTGATTGGTCAATATACCCTAATATTGGCTCAAACCCTTCTTACGACCACTCAAAATCACCCCATTCAACTCTACAACATCTCAACAAGCTTCAAAATATTATCCTAGCCTCCTAGTTGACCCTAAGTGGTTGATTAGGACTTCATACCTCTTAATCATTTGGTAATTCACTAATTATGGTTAGCATGGACTAATCATGATTAGCAATTCTAATCTAATTTGGGGCTTTTTTGTCCCACATGCACAAAAATACAAGTTTCTCCCAAAAATGAAAAACTATAAAAAGAGTGCACCTCACTCCTTTATACTTTACACCATGATTTGATTTGCATCTCATATAATGAATATGATATATAGCCAAGTTCAATCCTTGCCTAAAGCCTTCACCAAGGTTAGTAGATGAATAATCTAAAGTGACTTAACAAGTCATTTGGAGAGGTGATTTCACCATTGTTTGGAGGAGCAACCATAACCATTTGATTTCCCTCTTAGGTCTATTTAGGCCCGTGTTAGGTAATTCAAGCATATTAGTAGGCATGTTTAATTATATCTTACATTGCTTTCATAGTAGTTAAGCATTCTTTTAAACTTTTATCTTAATGTCACATTCCTAGACTTATAACCTTGACTAGATGGATGGAAATGGTGTTAGCTTTCCTTGTTTAGTCATGCAACTTGCTTTGTAAAGTTTAGGGTGCTTTTAGGGTCCAACAATGATAGAAAGGGGGGAGTAACATGCCCATGGAAGTAGGAGACCTACAGGTCATATGAGATAATGGACATTTGATGACTTGCAAGATAGATTGAACATGCATTGTGCTTGTAAGAAGGATGTATCATAACATTATTAATAACACGAGGACCCAATAAAAGTGTCAATGTGTAGCCTATGTGATGAAAAAGAGGCATGAAAATCAAAATAAATAAAAGTAATGACAAGTGGAGGAAGATTAGTAGTACACAACAAGAAATCCAAGAGGGGTAATATGAAGATGGTGGAGGAGAAAAAAACATGATAAGCATGACTCGAAGAGGATTCAGGAACTGATTTTTTCATGCTTAGGCAAAGGGTCATTAAATATTTGAGCTTACCATTGTCATTAGTAGGTTTTCGAATAAAAATGAATAGATTTAGGTAATTCAATGTCATGATTGTCAATTAGATCTTGGATTAGATGTCTAAAGCTTGAAACACCTATCAATAGAATTACCATTGCATATATGATAAGCACAATGAACATTTTCACCAAATTTGTTGCCACGAGGTCTATTAGGATCTAGCTCAAGAGAAGCAAGAAGAGAAATCAAATTGCTTTCTAGGAGTTGAGGTAACAAAATAAATGGTGGATATGGAAATTTAGTTAAAATACTGTGCGTAGGCTA
The DNA here is from genome assembly GCA_019776745.2 of Taxus chinensis. Lineage (NCBI taxonomy): Eukaryota > Viridiplantae > Streptophyta > Pinopsida > Cupressales > Taxaceae > Taxus > Taxus chinensis. Next base: position 233,586,907 of record CM034153.1, read on the forward strand.
CAATTGGAGCTTCGTAGGTTGAGACAAAACATTAGCAATAGGCTTGGTTTCACTATACTTTCTCTTGAAGGTTGATTTGTTTGGGAAATTGTAAGTAGATTGATCATAAATATAACACCATATTTAAGTTTTCCCAAAGAGAGTAACTTTATTTCACAAGTTTTTAGAGTATGACATATATGATCAAAAAAGTGAAAAGATTTAAAGAGCACACATTCTTTCAAATGAGGTAATAGGGTTTATATAAAAATTTGGTAAGCGGGATCTTTTAATTCAGATTCAGCCAAGATATTGTTCATTTCAGCAAGATTGGTCTTGTAACTCTTAACATAGTCACTAAGATGTTCGTTAGAACCTTGTAACATTTTGGCCATTTGTCCATATGATATCTTCATTCCAATATTAATAGAAAAGTGAGCCAAAAACAAATTTTCTAAAGGAGTAAAAGATCTAATGGAGTGTAAAGGCAAGTCGTAAAATCATTTCAAGGCATAGTTTTGTAATATTCTAGGAAACAACTTGGTCAAAAGTGTGTCATCATAAGCATAATCTAAGCATGCAACATTAAATGATTGGAGGTGTTTTTGGGGGATCTTTGTAGCCATCAAAGAGTGGAAAATTAGGTGAGAAAAAACTAGGAAGGAGTGGATAAGTATAAACTTCAGGTTGCAAAATGACTATGAAGAAGAAGCGAAGAAATAAGAGATGAAAAAGAAGATGACGAGGAATATTGCAATTGATGAATTTGAGATTATAAATCATGATATAAACACTTCGAGGCATAGGTGCTTGAAGAAGTGTTGGGTTAGATATGGGAAATAATAGGGGAAGAAAAGTGAGTAGTGGGTGCGGAAATAGGCATGTGAATGGTGGATATCCCCACAGTAGTGGGGAAAGAAGAAAGTGGAATAGAAGAAGTGACAGTGGTAGAGATATCCAAGGTGCAAACCATACTAATGTGAGCAGTATTGTCACAGACATATTGAGATAATAATAAGGTATCAAGGATGTGTGGTACATGGGTGGGATTATCATGCAATGTATAACAGAAAGTGGTGAGAGCATCAAGTTATGCTAGATCCACATTAGTGTTTTCATCATAGAATTATTCGCTATCATAAGTTTCTATGTGCATGGAGGGGGATATAAAATGAATTAAATAGAGAGTTATCATGTGTGGTTTCAACCATACTATTAGAACGAGTACGGGTATGTGGAAGGATCTCAGTATGTTGAAGGAGACCAAAGTGACCACTGCAGGTAATGGGCATAAAGTATAGATCTAATAATGGGCAATGCAAGGGTTGGACTCACCAAAATTATTTAAAGAAAATCATAATCAGAGGACTGAGATCAAACATATATCATAGTAATAAGAAAGATCTAACATTTTAGAGTATAAAAAAAGTGTTGCAAGATAAGAGATAAGAATGTTTTAGCTTGTATTAGGAGATCTGGACTAATTCTGGGTTGAAAAAAGGTTGAGAAGGTTGGATCTAGAATATTCATACTCTTTCTGAGAGACTGGGATCTGGGAACTCTTTGTACAAGGACCTCCCAAAGGAGACAAGACTGCCACGGGTGCTAGTGTCTGATCTGGGTGCTAGAGTCTTGACAAATGCTCTGCTTCTATTCTTTTCATGGTCTGAACTTGGTTTCTTCCTTTCGTTGTTTGTCACATCAGATCTTAATGGATAATAAGTATTAGCTCCAATTGTCCAGGCTGTAATAATAGTGAGTAAGTCATGTATATATATGATCCCCTTATTTGAATTTTGTAATTAACAGCCAAAAAAGGCCGACCTAAAGTGATAAAAGAGACTTTAGAAAAGATAAAGGATGATGTGGCATTTCTAACTTGAAAAAAAGGTGGGAAAAGGAGAGAAGTGCCTAAAGGGGGACAATAGTGCCTAAGCGCTCATATCCCTAATGGGTGGTATTTTCTGAGATACTCAGAGGATATAACAAAAAATATGAATTTGGGTCATGTGTTGTTAAATGTCTTAAAGTAAAGTGGTCGTTCGAGAAGAGAAAATGTCAAGAGTATCAAGAGGGATAAAGCAATGTAAAAGCAAAACAAATGTTGTTAACATCTAGTTTTCTTACTTAGGAATCGTCCATATAATGACATACTTATAGGCATGATGTAAGTAGTTATAAACGCTAAATCATGCACTTTGGGTATTATTTAGTCTTGGTCTCATACTACTATTCATATGGTTTTTGAGTGAAGAAAGTACTAATTACCCCCGTCTCTTGACCATTATTATTTGCTTTTTGTTGGCATTCTCGACCTTCACCACATACATGCCCAATATTTTTTTTGTCATTTTTTGTCATTTTAGCTATGACTGGGGTGTCCAGGCTGGTTTTTGGGGTGCTCTATGGGTGCCCTGGTCCCAGTTGGGGCACCTTGATCCTTTTTACACTTTTCCACCACTATTTGGGCACTTTCTAGTCGTTTGAGCTTATTATCTTTTTGGTGGTTGGCCTCTTTAGGAATTGATTACTAAATTAGATCAAGAGAACCATATAAATATAAAGTTATGAGACTATAATGAAAGGACCAAGCACTAGTCACTACTATCATCATCTAAGGTTGTATCCATCTAGAGCTCATTTGCATCCATATAGCTCCATCACAAGGGACAAGATTGATTCATCTACATCACACATCATAGGATGGAATTTTATCCTACTCCGTCCACCATCTTATTACATTTTATACACATAGTTATTACTCACTACTTTCACAAAGTGCAACCGACATAAGAGCATCCTAGAGCATGATCACACACACACACAAAACTACATCAGGTCTGAGATGTAGTGCAGTGCTCAATTAATCTATCTTCTATCATTGATCATTGGCGACATTCGGTATAGAGTAGCAAGTTACACACGCTAGATAGTGAGGGTTTCACACCATCTTCCACCCCTCAAAATTTGGTTTCTGGACCTCCTATGTGGACTAGGGTGCCCAGAACTCAGACTAGGGTGCCCACAGGTACCCCGATCCTCTCCTAGGTGCCCCAGTCTAGTCAAACGCCTCAGATCTATGTATTTTGGAGCTTCTCCTTGGTCACATCTACATTATTTTTATCTGGTTCATCCTGTGACACAGTCTCGAATAGCCATCGAATCAACTAAGCTCCTTCCAATCCTTATTTGCATATTAGGGTTTTCACTTCTACTTCCTTAGTTGCTTGGGTCAATTCATTATTTACTTTAGTTCATATTTACTAGTGTACTTATATGGATTAACTTAATAAATCCACATTTTAGTTAATCATTTTTGTAAACCTGACTCGATCTTCATGCTCATAGGTTCTTCACACTTATAGCTTCTTCCTTCATTTCTCATCACCTTAGAGTTTCGTCATCATGAGTATCTCAATTAATGATTATTTGTTTACAAATCCTGATCTAAGACATAAAGTACACCATCGTTTTGTTACTACTCACATTCGTGCTGACTTACAACCCGACTCGGTTTACCAAACATTTGTTTGATGCATTCTCTCAACATATAACATTTCAAGTCTAATCTTCTTGTTGATGTTCATACCTTTGATAATGATTCACTTATCATGTGTTGTATTCATAACGTAGGTATCAAATGCACTCTAATTGATAATGGCTATGAACTCATCTTTTGTCCTATGTCATTCTTTGAAGTCTTAGGTCTTTCTTCTCATGACATTAATCCATCTTTTATTTCACTACATGCTTATGATGGTTTTGTTCGCCCATGTCTCGGTCATATTACATTGCCTATCATTGTCATTCCAAAAACTATCAACACTATGTTTTTCATTATTGATTTTCCAGTCTTTTATAATTGTTTGCTAGGTAGGTCATGACTCCATGCCATACAGGTTGTTGTTATTATTGTACATCATTGTGTTAAATTCTTACATGAGGGCATTGAGTATACTATTTTTCGTGACTGCGATCCATTGTAATATTGTGTCTGAGCTCCTAATACTAGTCTTCCTATTCCATGTAGTGACACTACAGATGATCCTCAACCTATGGAGGAACCACCTCACTTGCCACCACTTGAGGGTGTTATTTATGTGATAGACACATTTTCTTCTACCCCACCTATTACTACTACTGATATGATTCCTTATTTGGGGCATGTCTAGTCTATGGACTTTGCTCTATCACCTGCACCTTAACATGTACCACCTACATTAGCACGACCTCCATTTACTTGCACACTCTTCATGAATAACTCGTATTGGGAACATATTTTGTTTGATCCAACTTGCGATGAAACCATATGTACACATGAGGGTTTAGCCCGACTAGGTTTTAATTTTGAGGACCTTTATCCTCCTCCTCGTGATCATCATCTCTATTATGGCTTCATCACTATTACTGATGCTTATGGTTTGTGTTTCTTTCATCTTACTATCTATTTATCGCGCACTCCTCACTCTTCACCACTCAAATTAGGGCAATCATGGCTTGATTATATTAGGGGCACTCTAGATCGTGATCATATAGATATCTCTTTCCCCATGCCTTTTGTCCATGTCTTTATTTGCAATAGCTTTTTTCTAGTTTATACACAAAATCACACTCATTGGTATGCGCACAGTTGTCTGCTTCCTCCATTTACTAATGAGGAATATGTCATGGGTATGTATAACTTATGCCTCAATGGCTCATTACACGATCAACCAGACACCATTGCTTATCAAGTAACTAATGATTATCCATTCGACTATGATCTTCAGAGCGATGATCTTCTAGATGACATTACATGATTACACCCTTCACTCTACACACTTGGGGGGCATAACATCTAATACATCCCCCCATCTCATATTAGTATCAGTGCGTTTATCATCTTTACATTCCCATACATCAATCTCCTCGCATAAGCATAATCATCACACGTTCTAGCATCAGCCATCACCCAATGACACACTCTTTTGCTTCGGTTCACACTTGACTGTTGGGGGCATACTACACATGAATCACACACACTGCATAATAGGTCTTAGACATTATGTCTATTCATACATCCTACATACTATATTTAGTCTTCATCATTTCAACATTTGTGCATCTACACATCATCCATCATATTACTTTTCATCATACAAGGGCCATACTCCTATTGTCTACGCATCTAGCATCACATACTACTCATCCTGCACACTACATTATTAGTCTATCTACACACTACTCCATCCTGCACACTACAATATTAGTCTATCTACACATCTTACATTACATACATCGTGTATTACACATCTCACACATCGTATGATCATCTATTATCATGCTCACTACATCGTCTTCTACGCACTACACTCACATCATACATTACACATTATATTCATCACCTGGTTGGATTTCATCATTACATATACTACATTGTCTTCTACGTGCTACACTCACTACTCTATGATGCACTTTAGTTCCTTGGTTCATACTTGACTGTCGAGGGTTTTCCAATCAAATGGAGCTTATCATACTCACAAGTTCATCATTTGAACTTCTATCATGCGATATTTCTAGGTTAGTGACATACGCTATAGGATAAATGGTCACCTATCCCATCATATTGTAGTGATATTGGATTTAGGATACATCATCACTCCTACGCTCATATTTTCATGGTATACACTTTAGTTATAGGGTCACACATACATCATTTCTAGATTGCATATCATCAATACACATACATAATTATCACATTGCGTCAGACACAACATACAAACTTCGACCATTTCCTCATGACACACTCTCGTTTACGGTTCATTATTGACTGCTGAGTGGGGAAAACCAAATGAGCCTCATTACATACATTTCCATTCACCCAAGGGGCACAAGAATCCTACCATCCATCTTTCATTCCATTCCATCCATCTAAAACATACTGCATATCATGGTTTCTTTTACTCTTGCTTATTTTTACTTGTATATGGTCACTTATTACACATGCTAGTTAGGTCTCTTATATGTCATTTGTCTATACCATACACACATGCACATTCATTCCTTTGTCTATTTATGATCATAAATACAAGCCTCTTACACATAGGATGGATGCTCTCCTTCTACCCTTCCTACATTGGTTACCGGGGGCATCCACATTCGTCTCTCACAAGTGTTATTGCTTCATTTTGTACTTAGCACTTTACATTACTTGGTTATACATGATTTTGACATACTAGTTATCTTTCTAACATGCTAATGGGTGCTTCATGTGCAAAATTTGTTATGAAAAGATATTTTCTTCCATACTTTTTTGTTATATTGTCTGTTATTGATTTATCTTGTATGTGGGATTTGCCATATGTTTGGTGTGCACACTTGTTTGTTTATATGCGTCCATGATGGCCTTGTGTGTCTTGTGACATCATGAGTGATGTCCCATGTTTTCAACCCAATTTGGTGGTCTAATTTATCTTCTTGCATGTTTATATTATTATATTTCTTGGTAACTTACACATTTCTTTTTGCATGCATGTTTTTTCATACTAACACTTATTTTTGGCTATACTTCTTGTTTGTGCACACCTTGGTTTCTACCAAGTGCTTACCCTCACATGTGGGGAAGAGTTACATAATTCATACATTTGGTCCTCTTTTGGGGCCGTATTCTCCTATCAGTGACATCGTATGCATCTTTAAAGGGGGGCATCATTTGGGGTTTTATATTCTACACAATGCTTCTACATCGGTTTAGTTTGGTGCACTTTCCTCCCTTGACATTGTGGGTTGTATATAGTGAGTGGGTTCATACAAGTCTATGAACCCTATACATAGTGGATTTAATAAGAAATGTTTGTCCTTAGCATTAGGGAGAGAAGTTATAGGTTAGAGGATACAATAGACTTCCTCTCTACACTACTTTGGCTAGTGGCGTCAGATCACCCAAAAAACTAGGCAGTATAGATATATCTCCACACACATTCAGGGAAGTAGTTACATGTTAGAGGATACAAAAAAATTACTCCCTACACTTCTTCAGCCTATGGTGTCAAATCACTAAAAAAATTGAGGACATGATATCCTCTTTCCACACCCTTTTTCTCTCATCATGGATCATGTGCAAATGTTCCTTTTGAACTTTTCATACTTTCATTTCGGTCCTTACATTTACTACATACATGCATTTTTACATACATACATGTGTATTTGACTTCTTGACCATCTTCTCTTTATGGGTATGACCATATGAGAAGTAAACAATTAACAAAAACATTAACGACAACAACAACACTTTTGCAGTAAAACACACTATACTAACCATGTAGGTACATCACACATTGGGAACTACACATGTGTTTCCATCCTAGGTTCACTCTGATTCCTTTTTTGTGATTTTTGCATCTTTAGTTTCCATGTTACATCATATTTTTTTACTCCATGATTTTTCTATTCCTTTAGCACGTTCTCTAATTTGGCATAAGGTACACATCTCTATCTACTTTATGTTATCAAGTGTTCCACTCACCAACCTAAAGTGGGGGAAAATGTAGACACTAAATCACACACTTTGGGTATTATTTAGTCCTAGTCCCATACTACTATTCATATGGTTTTTGAGTGAAGAAAGTACTAATTAACTCTAGTCTCTAGGTCATTTTTATTTACTTTTTGTCATAGTTCCCAACCTTCACTGCATACATGCCCAGTCAATTTTTTTCACTTTCCATAATTTTAGCCTTGATTGGGGTGCCCTGGTCCCAGTTGGGGTGCCCTGATCATTTTTACACTTTCCCACCACTTTTTGGGAACTTTCTAGCCATTTGAGCTTCTTATATTTTTAGTGGTTGGCCTTTTCAGGGTTAATTACAAAATTAGAATAAGAGAACCATATGAATATAAATTTATGCGACCGTAATGAGGGAAAAAACACTAGTCACTACTATCATCAACCTAGAGTTGCGTCCATATAAGGCATCCAAAGCTCATTTGCATCCATCTAGCTTCATTATAAGGGACAAGGCTGGTTCATCTACATCACACAAGCATGTGAGGGAAGTTTATACTATTCCATCCACCATTTATTACATTTTCTACACATAGTTATAGCTCATTACTTCAAAAAAAGTGATTTGCACAAGAGCACCTAGGGCATTATTAACACACACAAACACACACACACACACACACACACACACACACACACACACACACACACACACACACACACACACACACACACACACACACACACACACACACACTCAAAACTACATTTGGGTCTGAAATGTAGTGCAACACTCAGATAGTAAGTCCATCATTGTGGCCGTTGAGAACAGTCTGACCCCATCATTTGCATTTTCTTTTTAAAGGTTTGATTCTTATTTTGGGGATTTACAGGTCTATCTTTCATCATTGATCATTGGTGACATTCAACAAAGAGCAAAAAATTACATGCGATAGACAAAAAATTATTTACATAATCTCTCAACCCTACAAAGCTAGTTTCTAGACCTCCCGTATAGACCAGGGTGCCTAGAACTCAGACTAGTGCCTCCACAGGGACCCTGATCCTCTCCCAGACACCCTAGTTTGGTTAAATAGCTCACATATGCTATTTTTTGGGACCTCTACATGTTTTTTCCTACTTCTAGAATATCTAGTTGATTTTATGACACAATCTAGATCAGCCTGCGAATCAACTAAGTCACTTCCTTACTCTTTTTGCATATTAGGGTTTTTAATTTCATCTACTTAGCTGATTGGGTCACTTTCTATATTTATTTACTGTATTCATCCACTGTTCTTTATTGTTGTTCCTAATTATATTAAATGATTAAATATTCATATTTTAGTTAATCAACCACAACAAAGACCTCTCAAATTTGATCAAAATTCTAGGAAACACAATATTCTCTCTGAGATCCTCAATCATTAGTTAATCACCTTATCACCTACTCATTATTACCCTCCTTATCAGCTTACAAAATATAAAGGTCACCCATTTTGTAATTGGCATAGAATTAATAGACATCGTGACAATGATTTCTATGCTTTAGAATGAAGAATCAAGAAACTTGAGTATGAAATCCTTATTTCATTTGCTACAAAAAATTTTGTTACATGCTCATATCTAATTACATAACCCTAATGGGTTCCCAAATATGATCCCTCTACCATCACACAATAATCACTCTTGGTCCTTATCCAACAATGCAAGAGTCACCAAAAGCCCCATCTAAGGACAAACCATTAAAGGAAGAACAACCAATTCCCTTGTCAAAAGTTGAGATCCCTCACCAAAATCCTAAAATTAAACTTATAATTCCTCCTTTTGATCCAAATAATGTCTATGTTGATGACTGGGACTCAGACAAAACTTACGACGTTAATGAACCATTTTATATGTTAGATGAGCATTTGCACACATTATATTTCAATCCTCTGAATGTTTTTGAAGGTCATACCCTTGATTCTACCTACCATTGTGACGACCATACATTTTCTCATGACACATTTCAACATCCACCACCATGGCATGAGCTGTTTACCATCATCAGATAGATCTCCATCACTCTCACACTTGGGGGGAATCAAACTCCCCCCATAGTCACACATTCTAATCATTAGTTACCTATCTATACTACTCACATACACACTTATACCTTACATTTACTCTGCACTTCAAGTCAATCTTTCTAGCAGTAATTTCTCTTATCTACACTATTAGCAAACCTTGCCACATCTATCTATGCTTATGGCTTCCCTTTCCATTTCTATGCTACTCCATACATGATTTTATCCTCATGTTTACTTATGAATCCTTATATTCATGATACACTTAATACTTTATATATAATATGCATCCTTTGTTTTTATATACATACTCTGTCTATTCTTTCTCATAATTATCACATCTATTTTCCAGCAACTCCTGATATACACACTTGGAGGGCATCAGACTTCCCTTAATGCAAGAGCATCATAAAAAAATATTATAAGAGTAAAAATTTCTCCTTATTCATTGTTGTAATGAGTATATTAGAGAGTGATGAGGTCCTAAGAGAGATATAATTAGGTGGTCAAGTGGCTCAAATTTCAAATTTGACATTTCCCTCCAAAATGTAATTCAAAATTATAAAACATGTAAAAGTGAGTTAGTGACTTGTCAAGATATGGATAAAGGATGTTTTGATAGTTTAATCATGTAAAATTTGTATGAGCATATGAAATATGGTCCTAGAGGTGAGAGTAATGTCTAGATAATGTGGTGAACCCATTTTGTTATGTATGGGACTTCATAATGAGTCATGTAAAAGGTACTTAGGGCTAAAAAACAAGGCATGATAAGATAAAGACAGATGGATTTTAAGGAAAAATAGTTAGTTAACCTCCTAGAGGAGGGAGGAGAGTAGGAGAGTGGATTTCCTCCTGAAAGAAGAGGAAGAATGAAGGAAGATAACTCAATTTTGTAATATAATCTAATACGCATATAGTAAGCTCTGTTTTGCATATGATCTTGTCTTAGTGATGAATAATTCTGATTCTATGGTGTAAGAGATAGATAATTCTTCTTATGAATGTGTGATGAGATTGTTTAAATATCCTTCAAGAGATAAAAGAAGATTTTAGGTGGTAAACACATGATTTTTCTTAGTATGAAGCTAATGCAAGGGTCTGTACGACTATAACGTTGTGTCTTACAAGTATTTCCTAATAACTTGGGAAACGTGATCTTAGAGTGAATTTTTCATTAATAATCACGTGATAAGGAGAATACTATTGCATGGTCAAGAGGTTTAATCCCTCGTGGTTTCCTTTTGCATGTTTGAGTAATATGGTTGTGACTATGTATGTATTGATTTGGGTGAATCTTAGACATTATGATGAATGCATGAGAGGAATGAAAGAATGAATATAGGTGTGTTGATAATAGGTTAAACCATTTTTGAGTGTCCCTTGAAATAAGTAATTAAATTCTTCAAGTCAGGAAGTGAGGGTTTAGAATGCCTTGTCTTTTAACTTGCATGTAAGATCCAAAGCTCATGATAGTTGAAGAAAATTTTATTGATACTCATCACTATTAGAACATGATTCAAGAGGGGATGAAAAAAGTCATGGGGATGAAACTTGAAGCTTTGAAAACAATTATTAAGAAAAATATAATAATTTTAATCCTCTAGGGCTTCCATAGTTGATAGTTAGGGTTTTAGAGGAACTTGAGATTTGAAGCCTTGAAATAGTGATTTTTTCCCTGAAACTTACAAGACAACATGACGACATACCATTTAAGGGGATTTTGAAAGAATGTTAGAGAAACAAGGGTTAATTTTTAATATATTCATGAAATTATAGAGTAGGGAGAGTGAATACATAGTCTAGACCTAATTGAGAAGGTAAAATTACAAAGGAAGCAGGGTTTTCAGAATTGGTCAGAATACCTTTTTTCTCAAAGATTTAGATGGGGAATTGCTTGAATTGCCTGTTAATGACAAGCATCTGAAGCATTTATTGGATTAATCCCCAAATTTGAGGTATGCACCAACTTATACAGTGTATAGTGTTTGGTTTTTCACTTTGTTTTTGGTGTTTTGGTGGTTCTTGGTTTGCCTTGATGTGTGGCAGCCATTTTTGTTGGTTTCTCAGTTAGTTTTTGGATGGTTTTGGCTCATGGATCTATTTGCCTAGTGGATTATTTTGGAACTAGGTCTACGTTGTTCTTGTGGCACTCATTGGGAGTGCCCATCCCCAAGCAGGAGACGATGTTGGTGCCCATTTTAATCCTCTGTTATATTTGCCATTTTTCCCCTTTGTTCTATGTGCTCTAAAAAGTTTTTCTTCAAATTTGGTGGTCTAAATTTTTTTTTCTCCAGATTGAATGCTTTCAAAAGCGTAAAAACTTATTATTTTTCCCCATTTTGAAAGAAAAATACATGTATGCCTTACTTTGTGCCTAAATTTCCAAATCCACGGGCCTGTGTCATTTTTTCCATCTTTCCTGGCTTGTGGAGTTCGTGGTTGCTCGTTTTGTACTTATTTTCCCTCAAAAATCCTTCCCCATGGTGTGGGCACATAGGGAAAAAAGTGAATTTTTTCAAAAATTCCAAAAAGGGTGGAAATGTGTAGAATTGAAGCACGATTTCAATGGGACCCACCATATGCCACATGTCAGCACCAAAGTTCAAGGGCGGAGGGGCGAAGAAAAAATTCAAAATTTTACATTTTTCCAAAAATGTTAAAAGTTTAAAAAGTGATCCCAAATCCATTCTTAATTGCATTTTGACATGAGGAGGGTCCAAATTGAAGGAAAAAAAGGCAAATCAACGGTAGTTGTAAATTTTCATTTTTAGCAGCCATTTTTACTCCAGGAAGCTTGGAGATGTGAATTTTGCATCTTTTTTCATCAATTTTTTGGCAAATTCATGTCGTTTTTGCCTTCAAGGATCAATGGGATCAATTTGAAATTTTAATTTGTAGATCCAGGGCATTTTTCAAATGAATTTTTACTCGGGCTCGAGAAAACATGTGAAAGATCAAATCCAAAGTTGCAGAGTAAAAATTTGAAAGGGATAAGGATGAAATAATAAAAGGAAAGGGGTACGGATGCTTGGAGAATGAAAAACGTGCCTCCATAATGGATAATGATGAAGGATTTTTGATGATTCACCTTTTTTGAAATACTTGGCAAATTTTGTTGCAAATTTGTTAAACATCCCTATCTGTGAATCATGTTGGAATTTTGTAACAAACTTGATGCTGGGAATATTCTTTTCTTGGGAAAGAAGGATCAAATGTAATTGAAAGTTATATAATGCATGTTTTGAGACATGCAAAAGGGTGGAGAAACTTAGAATTTCACAGGAAAATATGTAAAAAATCCCATTCTCTGAGAAACCACCTAAGAACCATTTCTAATTCCTTTTCTGCATTAGATTTGTATCATGTTGAGTTGGTTTTTGTTGTAAAGCCATCAACAAGCTCTAAGATTATTTTTTATAACATTCCCCTGCTGATAAATTTGGTCATTCTGGATTATTTTGTGTTGTCTCTTGGCAAAATTTAAAAGCACTTATTTTTTAGAATGTTTTCAATTTGTGTTTCTTGATCCTGTTGCAGTCTTGTGCTTGGAATCTCTCTTGATTATACATGGTCTCATTTCTCGTTGATAGTTTAGTGGCATCTGCAACCTCAAATTCAGAAGATATTTCATTTGATAAAGAGATAAATAGATCTAAAATCACTTTACCTTCTTGAATTTAGAGGTTATTTGTAAACCTTTGGGTGCACCTTAGGTCATGATAAAATAGATATTTCTAGATGCTTTGTTGGTTCATCTGCTTCAAGCTTTTGTGGCAGGTTGTCAAAGATTGTGTGGAAGAGTGTAGATCTGGGCCTCCATTTGGTGTACATATCCTGGTTGAAGGAGTACCTTAACCCCTTTGAAGCATTATGTTGTTTAGGTGTTACAAAATTTCTTACAAAGGTCCTCAAAGAATTTGGTAGATTCTGGTTAATCTTTTCTAAAATCTCCCACCAAAAATCCATTCGAATAAACTAATACTACCACATACTACCCCTTGCATTGCATTGTGTGTCAACAAAGGAATCCAATACATCTACAAAAATTCACAGAGAAAATTAGGATTATACAATGTCTTTAGCAGCCTCAACCTTGTCTTGAAAGCATTTCCATCATTTAGTAGTGACAACTCTGTTGAGTTTGAATAATGGGAAATTGATCATGTTTTCTCAAGGCCATCTCCATACAACCTACTCATTCTAAGGATAACTTCATCTCCTTCAAAAATCAGAGGCTGCAATATAGGTTCTCTGACCTTGGTTGAAAGGCACAACCTAAAATAGTTAGGACAAGATCAAGCCCTATTTGAGTGTTATCCATCTCTCCACAAATGTGAGTTCCAGTTAGATCACATCCCTGGCTACAAAATGACACATATCATGATCTATCTGACTTCAAGCTTCATGCCTTATCTCTGATACTACTTAGACTGAAAAGGAGAACAAATTTTTTTACCAACACCAGTGGCGCCATTGCCGAGGAATTTTTTGAATTCTTACGAAATAATTTACATTGCTGAGATTGGTTTACTAATTCATTTGCTAGCCCATGTCTATTTATCCCATCAACAACACCAGTGGCACAATTGCTGGGGACTATTTTGAATTCCTAGGAAACAATTTGCATTGTTGAGATTGATTTGCTAATTTATTTTCCATCTCATGTCTATTTATCCCGTCAACAACACTAGTGATGCCACTGTCAGGAACATTATTCAGTATTCTAGTATTTCAGATCCCTGGTAATACTTCTTATGTGATTTATGTGTAATTAAAAATATGAGTATAATCTTTTGATCAGATTTATAAAGCTGGAATGAAGAGTAGAATTATGAGTTTGATATTTTCTTAGTTCAATCTGATCCATGTGCATACATATTTGAGATATTTGAATGCATGTCAAACCCTGATAATGTCCCTTGTAAATTCTGCATGCAAATACATTGTTGAAGCATCATTTTATAATCAGATTTGTAAGGATTAAGTGAAGATATAAGTTCTACTTGTAATTTTATCAGTTTCCAGCAGTTGTTGCACTTCACTTGCATTTGTGGTTGATAAATTCAAAAAAGGGAAGGTTTGATCTATAAAGTTTTGCAAGGTTCTCAATGCTGATAGATATTTGACAGAGTATTTTAGTGCATTTGCACAACTAGGGTGAAAATCCTTAGTGGCGACTCCATGTTGTTATGATCTTGATAAATACCAGTGTCTTAAGTTTTCTGTCATTTATTTTTGTGTTGATAATATTTGTAAAAATGGAAGGAAGAAGATCTCTCTTCATTAGGTACTCTGCTAAGAATTTGTTCTCAGATTCAAGGAACTCAGAGTTAGAAGGGAGAAGAGTTTGGAAAGTCGTTAAAGGTCAGACATCAAGCAAAGATATATCCATTGGTGAGAGAGATCATCCTTTATTAGAGGATTATCACTCTTATTCAAGTGATTCTGATTCAAGCAATCCTCTCATAAAATTGTTTTCCTCAACTAGTGAAGGTCCTTCTGCTGTACCTGGTAAGTTCCTTTTTCAATCTGCACCTCTATGTTTCAATTCAAATAAAACTTTCCAAGAAGATCAGCAGTTAGAGAATACCGGTCTTGTGAATCACATTCTTGAGCCACAAAGACATTGCAATCCTCATCAGCTTGTGTCACCGCCAAGATCACCTCCACCAAACAATATCACTCAGCCTACCTCCATTTGATGTTAACACCTTTGGTCCTATAGATTTTAGAGGAATGAATGGTTACCCAAATGTTGTCCCACAAGATGTCAGAAATAGGTTTCCAAAGTTCCAAGGTAACAATGTTATAACTGATGATCATCATCTCAAAATTTTTGTTAACATGATAGAGGATTTTTAAATAGAGTTTAAAGATGTGTATATTAAATTATTCATTCATACACTAGAAGAGGATGCTAGGGATTGGTACAAGGCTCTGCCTGATAATTCAACTGATTCTTGGACTAAGATGCAGAATGCATTTAGGTTGCAATATGGTGATAAGACTGATTCTAGATTTCTCTTGTCTGAATTTGAGAATATCAAGAAGAATCCCAATGAATCAGTCCATGACTTCAACACAAGGTTTAACAAAAATTTGAGAAGGTTTCCTGTCAGTTTGAGGCCCTATGATGAGTCTTGTTTAATCAAATATGCATATCCATTTGATAAAAAGGTAGCCTATTACCTAAGAGACAAGAATCCTACCAATCTAAGACAATTTTTCACCATGGCATTTCAAATTGAAAACAATATCAAAGCAATTGGGAAACCTCTTAAGAGAGATGGAGTAAAGTTGATAAACCCTAAAAGACCTCAAGCTAGTAAGGGTGCTGATTTGGAGGAGGCCGTGAAAAATTTGGCAAGGGTTGTCAAAGAAATCTCATACAAGTTGGAAAGAGCTAAGAAAGGAATTAGGTAGACTTCACAAGGTCAGCCAAGAGCATTAAACCATGACATATTTTCTAATCATTCTAGAGGTGAGCAAAGGGCAGATGATAGAGGAAAAGGACCGATGGGGTTTGCAAATAGACATCCTCAAGCACGTGAAGGAAGAGTGTTGCCTGATCCCCTAACTGCTAAGGTTGCTTCTTTTGAAGAAATTTTTGATATTGATTGGTGTGATAGGTGTTTTCTTCCCCATCCTCCATGTGAAGTGGAACAGTAAGAAGGTGAGGCTAATAATGATGATGGTACTGATGATGATATTTACATGGTGGGCTGTTCTTCAAGCTCACAAGGAGGAGCAACATCGACTGAAGTAATAAGTGCTAGGACTGCTGCTACCTTTTGGGATTACATCAAAAAAGTAAAATTCTTCCTTCCCCCTCATACTCTTGAAGTTGATGTAGTACAGTATTTTTAAATTCCTAACAATGACTTTGAATACTTAAGAGCTTTGATGATTAAGAAGTATGATGGTGGTATCCCTTTGGAGGAAGATATATAATTATTGATGAATGTTGTTGTAGCTCAAGAGAAAGATTATAACACTAGAAGTAAAGTTGTTAAGGGAGCAGGGCCTCAACCCAAACCTAAAACACCCTTTCTTACAAGTATCCCCAAAGAGGCTCCTAGAAGGGAAACACCTGCCAAAAGCTCTGCAGTCCCAAGAAAAAATGACAGTCCTCCTCATGCCCAAGCTGTCAAGAACCCCTTGTCATATGATGAATCTGCTTGCATCCCTTTCAATGTTGCTTTACCAAAGAGTGTTCCCTATGACATAGCCTAAGTATTGAGCCAAATAAAAGTGAGTGTTCCAATCATTGAGTTGCTTAGGATTCCTGAGCATAAGAAGAGAGAATTTGAGTACTTGGGATTGAAAGAGGAGAAGATTACTCAAGGTAGAAATGTAAATGTTGTTGAAAATTTTCCTCAGATCATTACAGACCTTGAAACACCACCAACAGTAGAATATCTTGGAGATACACCTGAGGTATATTTGGGGACATCCTTGGTTGATTCCCAATTGAATGTTGATCCATTCTTCACAAATTTGATCATAAAGGATAGACTACTTTACAATTGTATGTTTGATTCCGGTGCATCATGTAATGTCATGCCTCTAGAAGTCATGAATGAGTTGGCTATCAAAGTGACAGCAGCCTATGGAAAGTGTACTACCATCAACTCAAGAGAAGTGCTAGTAGTTGGTTGTGTGAAGGGTTTGGTGGTGCAACTTGCATCTTATCCCGGGAGAAATTTAAAATTGGATGTTGTGATTGTTGATTTCCCTGCCAAATGGGGTATCTTATTGTCAAGAAAGTGGGCTGCAAGTGTTGGAGGGAGTGTCCAAATGGATATGTCTTTTGCCACCATTCCCATTGAGGGAAACCTTGTCAAACTCTATGGAGAAAAGAAGATGTTGCATCTAATTGAGGACCAAAACAATGCTTCTTATGAAGTATTATTTGTTGATGTTGATGTTGATAATTTTATTGGGTTTGATGATGGAAAAGAACACAAGATGGATCAGTCAAAGTGCCTTGAACATGTAAGTTCTCCTTGGACCTTGTTATTTGATGGGGCTTTCTCTAAATTTGGAAATGGTTCTGGAATAATTCTAATTTCTCCTAGCTTGAAAGAATTTGTTTTTTCCTTCAAGCTGAATTTTGAATGTACTAACAACATTGCTAAGTATGAAGCCTTGTTGGTGGGTTTGAGAATTGCATGGAAGTATGGTGTCAAGGACATCATTGTAAAAGGAGATTTAGAGCTAGTTTTCAAACAAATAAGAAAACTGTATGCTACAAAAAATTAGTGCATGAAACAGTATAAGCATGCAGTTTGGGATCTAATTGAGATGTTTGATTCCTTCAATATTGTGCACCATGATAGAAGTTTCAATGTTGTTGCTAAAAAAATGGTAGTTTTGGGGTCAAGATTTGGAGATTGCGCCATTTCACCTTATTGTGAGTAAAATGTTGAAGTGTTAACTAGGCTAGCTGTCCCTGACAACATCAAGCATTGGCAAGTGTTTAATGATGATGCTCAAGTGCAAAGATTCTTACAAAATCAAGGTGAGTTTTTGGATCAGCGTATTGATTGGGAACCAATGGTGTGTGTGACTGAAGGAAGAGAGACTTTTTTTGGAAAAGGATATTATCCAATTGAAAAATAACACCATTCCTAGAGGGCTGGTTGCTCTTTAGTCAAATTTTGACAAGGCTGATTGCATCATCAATATAAACATATCTACCTCAAGGGATGTGGAAGATCATAACTTGGGAACAAAGGAGAAACCAAGGAGATTTTGGTTGGGTAGCAGTTTAAACAAGGAAGAAAAATAGTCCTACCTCTAATTGTTAAAAAAATATCAAGACTGCCTTGCCTGGTCATATTCAGAGTTGAAAGCATATAGAGAAGACTTGTTTTAGCATGAGATCCCTCTTGAGAAAAATGCTAAACCATTCAGACATAAGAAAATGCCAATTAATCCACTCCTCTCCATGAAAATGCAAGATGAATTGAAGAAACTAACGAAGGGAGGGATTATTCAGCCCACAAGGTATTCATCTTGGGTTGCAAACCTTGTGCCAGTTAGAAAGAAGAATGGAGATATCAGAATTTGTGTAGACTTCAGAAATCTGAATAGAGCTTCATTGAAAGACAATTATCTTTTGCCAAACATGGAGAACATGCTACAGTTAGTGACTGGATCTGAATTGTTGTCCACCTTGGATGGTTTCTCTAGCTACAATCAGGTTGTCTAGCTACAATCAGGTTGTTATCAAAGAGTCAGAAAGCTTTAAAACCACCTTTACCACTCCTTGGGGAACATATGTTTATGTGAGAATTCCTTTTGGTCTCATGAATGCTAGAGCTACCTTCCAAAGAAAAATGGATGTTGCTTTTGCTGGTTATATAAACGTCTTTATTACAATTTATCAGGATGACATGACTGTATTTTCAAGGAGAAGAAAAGATCACTTGCAACATTTGGAAAGGATGTTGATCAGATGTAGAGAATTTGGAATCTCTCTTAATCCAAAGAAGTGTCACTTTGGGGTATAAAAGGCCAAGCTTCTCGGTCATATTATTTCAAATTCCAGTGTCATGATTGACCCTGAGAGAGTAGAAGCAATCAGCAAGGTGCCAATTCCAAGAATGAAGAAGGGCATCCAATATTTCTTTGGGTAGATCAATTTCATTAGAAGGTTTGTGTCTAATATTGCTGAGTTGAATATTTCTATCACATGCATGTTAAAGAAGGATCAAGTTATCAAATGGGAGGAGGCAACTATTTAGGCTTTTAAAGGAATCAAAGAGGAACTTAAACATGCACCTGTCTTGTAGCTCTGAATTACAAGAAGCCTTTCCAAGTCTTCTCCTTTGCTTCTGAAAATACTATTGCATCTATTTTTCTCCAAAAGGATGAATATGGGGCTGAGAGGGTTATTGCCTTCTTTAGCAAGGCTTTATAAGCTGCTGAGTTAAAGTACACAATCATGGAAAAACAAGAATTTTCCTTGGTGAAAGAAACAAAGGTTTTCATACCTTATATCTTAAGTTCAAAAGTTGTTCCTTATGTTCCCCACACCATGGTAAAATACATCTTATCAGAGATGGAGATTTCAAGAAAGAGATGTAGATGGGAGAACAAACTGCAGGAGTATGATATGTACATCCAAACCAAAAAGCTAATAGGACGTTTTGGTTTTGCTAAGCTCATGGCTGAGAGCAACTTGTAGACTATGGAAGTGAATGAAGTAGAGGAAGAAAGGTCAGATGTTCTTGAGAAATTGGTAGGTTCTGAGTGGTACAAGGATATAATCTTTTACCTCAGAAACTTATGTTGTCTTGATCATTTAAATAAATATCAGAAAAGAACCCTCAAGTTGGCTTCTCAGAAATACATCATCACTAACTTTTGGCATGCTTGGAAGAACCCTGAAGTTGTCCTCTTAAAATTTATAACTGAAGATGAAGCTCCCAAAGTAGTTACTGATTTCCATGGGGGAGTTTATGGAGGACACTTTACTGGAAGGGTTACAGCACACAATTTTGAGAGTTGGTTATTGGTGGCCTACTCTCTTTAAAGTTGCAACCATGCTGGTGAGAAAATGTGAGAGCTACTAGTGTTTCTCTGGAAGAACAAAAGCTTCAGGCTCCCTTCCTTTGCATCCTATATCAATTCAAGATCCTTTCAAATAGTGGGGGATGGACTTCATTGGTGAGATTTCAGACCCTTCTAGTGCTGGATATAAATGGATCCTTGTAGCTGCAGATTACTTCACCAAGTGGGTAGAGGCAATCCCCACCAAGAAAGCAACACACCAAGTTGTTATGGATTTCTTGTTGAATAATATCATATGTAGATTTGGTGTGCCAGTCAACATTGTGGCTGATAATGCCATGTGTTTTAGAGATAAACCTTTGATGGCAATGTGCAAGGAGTAGGGAACCAATCTGACTTATTCTTCAAACTATAACCCCCAAGGGAATAGACAAGTAGAGTCCAGCAATAAGAACTTATTGAATATCATTAGGAGAACCTTGGAGTTGAACAAGAGAAAATGGGGTGAACAACTGAAATTTACAGTTTGGGATGATAGGATCACTGCCAAGAGAGCTACTAGTAAGAGCCCATTTGAGTTGGTGTATGGAACTCAAGCTCTAATGCCCTTACATCTGCAATTATCTTCATTTTAGTTTGTTCAACAACTTGAAAATCAATAGGTCAATCCATATGAAGCAAGAATTAATCAGATAATAGAGCTAGACAAAGAGAGAAGAGCATCCCACAAGAGGCATGTCAGATTTAGAGCGAAGTTGAAGAGTTTGTTTAACAAGAAGGTCACTCCTTAGGCCTTCAATATTGGAGATATGGTTTTGTTGTGGGATAATAGAAATGAAGATAAGGGAAAACATGGAAAATTTGATGCATTATGGATGGGTCCTTACTCCATTGATATCAAAATTGGTTAGAATACCTTTTTTATCAGAGATTTAGATGGGGAATTTCTTGAAATACATGTTAATGGTAGGCATCTAAAGCATTTCTTGGATTAATCCCCAAATTTATACTATGCACCAACTTGTACAGTGTATAGTGTTTGGGTTTTCACTCTGTTTTTGGTGTTTTGGTGGTTCTTGGTTTTCCTTGGTATGTGGCAACCATTTTTGTTGGTTTCTTAGATGGTTTTTAGATGGTTTTGGCTCATGGCTCCATTTTCCCAATGGATTATTTTGGCACTTGGTCTACGTTGTTCTTGTGGCACTCACTGGGAGTGCCCATCCCTGAGCAAGAGCTGATGTTGGTGCCCATTTTAATCCTCTGTTATATTTTCCATTTTTCCCTTTGTTCTGCATGCTCTAAAATGTTTTTCTTCAAATTTGGTGGTCTGTAAACTTTGTTCTCCAGATTGAATGCTTTCAAAAGCTCACAAACTTATTTTTTTCCCCATTTTGAAAGAAAAATACTTGTATGCCTTACTTTGTGCCTAAATTTCCAAATCCAAGGGCCTCTATCATTTTTTCCATCTTTCCCGACCTGTGGAGTTCATGGTTGCTCGTTTTGTACTTATTTGCCCTAAAAAATCCTTCCCCATGGTTGAAAATTGCTTAAAATCACTTCCCATATGTTTTTTGACCAAAAAATCCTTCACCCATGAAGAAAAAATCAAATTCGGGCATCCTTGGAAAATTATGTGTTTTTTAACAGTCGTACGGGTGTCATTTGCCTATCAAAATTAAGCTCAAGCCTTCCCTCATATGTGGCCATTTGTGGTTGGATAAGGATTGGTAGGTTTTCTATAAAAACTTAACATTTTTTGGCTTTTGAAAATTTTCGTAAATGTTTCCCGCAACCCTGCAGGTCCCAGAGGAGGGACACGTAGATTGCAGGCTGTCCCATATGCCATTGTTGATGGAGTTTTGTTCAAGAAAGATGTGAATGGAGTGCTGCTGAGATGCATTAGCACAAATCAGATTCATAGGATGTTGGAAGAGTTCCATGGTGGACCAGCTGGTGGTCATTTTGCACTAAGAGTGACAACTCTAAAAATCATGAAGGCTGGTTATTATTGGCCTAAAATTTTTAGTGATTGCTATGCATGGATTAAGAGGTGTAAGAATTGTGCATTCTTCACAGGAAAAGAGAGACTTGTTGCCCTTCCATTGCATCCAATCTCAGTTGACCAGCCATTCATGCAATGGGGTTTGGACTTCATTGGAGTCATTAATCCCAATTTAAGTCAAGGGCACAAATGGATTTTGACAGCCATGGACTACTTCACCAAATGGACTGAAGTAGTAGCACTCAAAGAAGCAAATGAGTCCAGCATCTTAGACTTTTATAGAGGGAAAGTAGGAAAATTTTCCCTTGGTGAAAAAGGGGTGTTAAAATGAGAAATGAGCTCGCAGACCTCAACGATAGAGAAGGTGACATGTGTCAAGGACAGAGATAGAGGTGCGGGCCAACGGAGAAAAAAAGTGAAAATTTTCCAAATTTCCAAAAAGGGTGGAAATGTGCAGAATTGAGTTGTGACTTCAATGGGACCCATAATATGCGACGTGTCAGAAACCAAATTTTAAGGGCGGAGGGGCGGAGAAAAATGTTAAAATTTATCATTTTTCCAAAAATGTTAAAAAGTCAAAAAGTGATCCCAAATCCATTCCCAATCACATTTTGACATGTGGATGGCTCATATTGAAGGGGTAAAGGCAAGATCAACGGTAATCTATGCCCATTTTTCATTTTGAGTTGCCAACGATTTGAACTCCATTAAGCTTGGAGATGTGAGATTTTGCATCAGAGTTTGAGCCCATCAAATTTTTGAGCAAATTCAGAGTTGTTTTATGCCTGCAAGGAGGTCAATGCAATCAGGTTTTTTAAGGATCAATGGAAAAGGATTTGAGCTATTGATTGGAATGATTTTTGCCCTTACCCATGTAAAAATGTGAAATATCAAGTCAAGAAGTTTCATAGATCAAATTTTGAAATGGGATAACGATGAAATAGATGAAATGAACCGGGAAGTCATACATGCTTTGAGGATGAAAAAAACAGTGCCTCCACACATGGATAACAAAGTGCAAGTTTTTGTAATGATTCACCTTTTTTTGAAACACCTAGCAACTTTTGTTGCAAATATGTTAAGACCGTCCCTATCTGCTAATCATGTTGGAATGTATATAACAAACTTGATGCTTGGCATATTATTTTCTTGGGAAAGAAGGATCAAATGTAATAAGCTTGTAAATATTAGATGCATATTTTCATTGACATGCAAATGTACTAGAGAAACATTAGAATTTCATGCTGAAAATATGGGAATTTGCCCATTCTTTGAGAAACCCACCTGATAACCATTTCTAATTCCTTTTTGGCATCAGCTTTATATCCATGTTGAGTTGGTTTGCAATCCTATAAAGCCACCAAACAAGCTCTAAGATATGTTCTTATAACATTCCTCCTTGCTAATAGATTTGATCATTTTCTGGATTATTTTGTGTTTCTCAAACTTGGCAAATTTTGCATGCGCTCCATGCCCAATAGAATACTTCAGCCAATTTGCATTTTCATCTAGCAGGCTAGATGTACCCCTCTGTGTCCCCAAATATCTATTATCCAAAATGGTGCCCTAGCTCATTTTTTGTGCCTAACTCCTTGTGTTCTTACATCTCTTGTGCCTTAGTACACAATTTTTTATTTTTAAGGCACTCAAGGCTTTCTAGAAATGGCACTATCAGATAGAGCTCTCTCTCCAGCTTTCCAGAAAGGTAAAGTTTGCCTTCTAACTCCTTATATTTTTCAAGTTATGGCTCGGCGGAGTTTTTGTGGAAATTTTTTCCCATTTGAGGCCCCGCGGCCAATAGGAAGCTGCCATGTGGTAGAGGAATTCGAGGGTCGGAGGCAAATTTGAAATTTTTCCAAGTATTTTGGTTAAAGGATCAAGTGGAAAATTTTGCCCGCGGGGCCCCGCGGACCAATCAACAGTGTGACACGTGTCACAAGGGGAGGCGCGATAAAAAATTTGGCTAAGTGTTTTCCATGGGTGAATTTTTGAATTTTGGCCCGCGGCCAATAGGAACTCGACACGTGTCGAGGGAGGCTCGCGAGCATCGGGGACGAAATGGAAATTTTTGCTAAGTTTTTGTAAAAGTTCAAAGGCCAAAACTAGCCCACGTCCAATGACAGTGAGCCACGTGTCTTCATGGATCAAAGCGGCGGAGGAGAGGGTGGAAATTTTGACTAAGTGTTTTTTTTTGGCCGAGTTTTTTGAAGGGGTTTAGTTGGAGGGTTGGCCCGAGCCAACCAAACGAGGACACGTGTCCTAAGGAGAAGGGAAGTACGGAGCTCGGGGAGGACTTAGAAAATTTAGCAAAAGTTTTGGCCGAAAATTAAAAGCCAAAGGATGACCCCCGCGCCCCTGTCAATGAACCAAATGATGCCACGTGTCCCAAGTGGCGGGGCGCGGGGGTGTGAAAAGTGAAATTTTTTTTCAAAAGAGTATAAAAATGTCAAAATTTCAAAGGGAAACCCACGGAGAGGTGGAGGAGAGAGAATTGCTCAGAGTGAATTAGCGCTTGCCACATGGCATCCGACTAGCAGAGTGAGGGGAAATTTTTTGAAATTTTTTTTCCAAAGACAAAAAAGAGGTAAATTTCGAAATTTTTTCCCGCCGATCCATTTTTTGGGCCATTTTTTCCCTAAATCTTCAAACAATCATATCTTTTGATCCAGAGCTTAGATTTTCATGTTCTTTATATCATTGGAAAGATGTTAAAATTATCTACATGATTCCATGGTCAATTTCTAATTTTGGTTCAGTTTGGAGAGATAAAATTCAAAAATGGTTCTGGTACATGTCCATGGCCAGAAATGACATTTCAACAACCAAATTTAATACAGAATGGGTCACATTCTTCTCCAATATGGTCAAAAATGACAGGGTATGGGTTTGTAAGGTCCTCCATGCTATTTTAATGCATTTTCCATCAATGAGGAATGGGCTCCCACATTTTTTATGTTTTCTCTCTCCTAGGCGCGACCCATGCATTGTAAAAGCCGGATTTGGCTCATTTTTTGAGGGTTGAACACTTTTTGGCATTGGCAAACTTCTTCTTTCACCTCCAGCAAGTGATAGTTGTAAGAATCAGACCTTTTTCATAGTTTTGTAACATGTTTATACCTCTTTGATGGTGGAATGCAGGAGATTTTTACATGGAATTGACAGTGCAAACTTTGTGAATGCTTTGAGTCCTCTATTTGTATTGTTTTACTTCATTTGAAGACCTCTAATTACATCTATCAGCTTGTGTATGTTTTCCCTTGTTGCATTTCATGAATTTGTGTCTATTTACCATGCCAAGCCAAAGAAATGTTTCACCACTCCTTTTGGTGCATCACCATCTTTAGTTTAGTTTCATTTTTACATTTTTATCCCTATCTCCTTGTAATGCTAGAGTAGAGCATTAGGATTTGAACCTCTATAGTTGTGCAAAATATAGATCTAAATCAAAGGAGTTTGAGGAACCAACCTCTAATATGGAGATTCTTCTCTCAATTTTCACAAGTCCTCTATGCATTTGGAGGTAATGATACTATTTCTGCCATTTTGGTATATAAAAACAAGGACAATGATGTGCATAATTGCATGATAGACTCCGGGGCAAGTAGCTCAGTAATGCCTAAACAGATAGCTGATCAGTTAGGGCTCCAATATGAAATAACATCTAAGGGAGTAGTGCATCTGGATGGGACAGCAATAGCAACAGCTGGAGCTGGATTAGAAATTTGAGTCTTACCTTGCATGCATGTCCAAATGTTGTTGTCTTACAAGATGTATCAGTCATAGACCTTCCACCACTCTTTGCCCTATGTTTGTCAAGAGATTTCAGAGCCAAGATTGGGGGATATTTGTCTACTGATTAGTCTCACATGTTATTCAGAACAAGGTATGGAACTAAGGCCATAATTAGATCAGAACCTATTGTAAACTTCCACATTGAGCCCTAAACTCCTAGTAAGATCAATGCCAACTGCTCGGCATTTGATCAAGAAGATCACCCTAGCAGTGATGAAGCTGACACTAAGGTTGGAAGTATCCCAGATTTGACTCTTGATGAATGGGCAAATAAGGTGCATGCTTTTGATCCTTATCAAGGAAGTAGAAGAATCTGAGCTAGGAGTCTATTGCATACACTCAAGAAAGTCAACCCATTCCTAGCATCACCAAGTTAACCCACAAGGATGACAATGAGGTATGGCAGCTATTTTTTTGATGGATCAAGGAGTAGAAAAGGTGCAGGAGGTAGAGCCGTGCTTATTTCACCTCAAGGAGTAAAGTATTATTCAGCTTTTAGGTTTCAATTTGCATGCTCCAATAACACTGCTAAATATGAAGCCTTGGTGCAGGGGATGCATTGGGCAATAAAAAGAAAAAATAAAGAACTTGCAAGTTTTTGGGGATAGTGAATTGATTGTAAATCACGTTAAGAGGTAGCATGCTATCAAAAATAACCTTCTCAGATGCTACAAGAACAGGGTGTGGGACCTCATTGAAGATTTTAAGGGCTTTCGGCATAAAGATCCATTCCTAGAAAAGAAAACCAAGTTGCTGACAGGCTTGCAGCAGTTAGGGGCAGCCTTTGATATTTTAGATAACATTCAACAAGGACAAGGTATAGCCAAACATCCACGTGATTGTGAGGCCTTCAGTGCCGGATAACGATGTAAGTTGGTACAAGTGTTTGAGAATGAGCACCAAATCATCCACTTCTTACAAGAAGAAGCTGAGTTCTCAGCTAAGAATCAGGAGAAGTTAGAACAGGAATATGGTGACCAGGTGATACAGCTAAGAACTGACAAGCTGCCCAAGGGACTTATCACCTTGGAGTCAATTTTCAACCCCAATGACCAGTTTAGGAAAGGAGAAAGCAAACATTCAGGTCAAGAAGAGAAGATTCGGTATCCATCTTGGTAGAAGAGAACAAGCCATTACAAATTGGAAAAATGACAACTGAGCAAGAAAGGTATGAATTCATACAGTTTTGTCAAGAATTCCCTGACGTGTTTGCTTCGAGCTACAAAAACTTGAAAGGTTTCAATCCCAAGTTAGCTCAACACACCATCGAGTTGGATCCAAATACTAAGCCCATCAGGTAGAAAAAAAGGCCAGTCAATCCACACATGGAACCTCTCATGAGGAAGGAATTGAACAAGTTGATTGAGTCAAGAATCATATTCTCAATCAAGCATTCTAGTTGGGTTGCCAACTTAGTTCCAATCAGAAAGAAGAGTGGGAAGATCAGATTGTGTGTTGATTTCAGAGACTTAAATAGAGCATCTCTCAAGGACCATTACCCACTCCCTTCCATGGAGCAAATATTGCAAGTTGTGGCTGGCTCCGAGAGGTTTTCACTACTTGATGGTTACTCCAGCTACAATCAGATTATGGTGAAGGAAGAAGACCAGTTCAAGACAGCCTTCACAACCAAATGGGGAACTTAGGCATACAGGAAAATGCCATTTGGGCTATCCAACGCTAGTGATACTTTCCAAAGAGCAATGGACATGGCTTTCAAAGGTTTGATTAACAATGTGGTGCTGATTTCCCTTGATGATATCATTGTTTTTTCCAAAAATGCAGCAGACCACCTCTCTCATTTGAGACAAGTTTTCACGAGGTGCAGGAGATTTGAAGTGTCTTTAAATCCTAGAAAGTGTATCTTTCTTGCACATGAAGGAAAGCTCCTTGGCCATATTGTCTCCAAAGAAGGATTAGCAATTGATCCAGAGAGGGTTGAAGCCATAAGAGCACTACCATTGCCAAGCCACAAGACAGCCCTTCAGAGTTTCTTGGGGAGGATAAAATTTGTTCGGAGGTTTGTCCCAGATTTTGCAGCCCTTGTCAAGCCCATCACCAAAAAGTTAAAGAAGAGCATGGCTTTCAAGTGGACAGCAGAAGGCAATGAGAGTTTTGAAGCAATCAAAGAAGCCATTTCTCAAGCACCAACTCTCATCAACCCAGACTTCTCCAAGGATTTCATCCTCTATGCATTTGGAGGTAATGACACTATTTCTACCATTTTGGTTTAGCAGAACAAGGATAATGATGAGCAGCCAATTTCCTTCTTCAGCCAGAGCCTAGATGACTATAAGGTGAAGTACTCTTTTATTGGGAAGCATGTGCTAGCAGTAATCAGAAGCTTGAAGAAATTCAAGCATTTAGTCTCAAACAATAAGGTCCAGTTGCTGGTCTCACATGCTGGGGTTAAGGACTTCCTCCTCAACAAAGATTTGAACGAGAAAAGGGCAGGTTGGATCACCCGTGTCATGGAGTATGACATTGAGATCAAGATCACCAAGCTGGTAAGAGGGAAAGGATTGTGTGAGCAGCTGGTTTTGGGGAAGCAAAAAGAAGTATGCAATGAAGAAGAGGCTGTTTTGACAGTCCAGGACAACCATGAGCCAAGTGGCAATCAAGAAGAAGACAATGCTGCCCCCACTCCTTGCTGGACCCAAGGTATTATACACTTCCTAAGCACAGGCCTATGCCCCCCAGAGATGAACAAGACCCAAAGAAGACACTTTAGATTGCAGGCTGTCCCATATGCCATTGTTGATGGAGTTTTGTTCAAGAAAGATGTGAATGGAGTGCTGCTGAGATGCATTAGCACAAATCAGATTCATAGGATGTTGGAAGAGTTCCATGGTGGACCAGCTGGTGGTCATTTTGCACTAAGAGTGACAACTCTAAAAATCATGAAGGCTGGTTATTATTGGCCTAAAATTTTTAGTGATTGCTATGCATGGATTAAGAGGTGTAAGAATTGTGCATTCTTCACAGGAAAAGAGAGACTTGTTGCCCTTCCATTGCATCCAATCTCAGTTGACCAGCCATTCATGCAATGGGGTTTGGACTTCATTGGAGTCATTAATCCCAATTTAAGTCAAGGGCACAAATGGATTTTGACAGCCATGGACTACTTCACCAAATGGACTGAAGTAGTAGCACTCAAAGAAGCAAATGAGTCCAGCATCTTAGACTTTTATGAGGGGATAGTGACCAGATTTGGTATACCTGCTACAATAATCTCAGATAATGCATTGGCATTCATTGGATCCAAGGTGACTGAGTGGGTTGTCAAGAATGGGATCTACCTAAGCACTTCATCAAACTATTACCCTCAAGGTAATGGCTAGGCCGAGTCTACAAAAAAGAACTTGTTGAGGATCATTAGGAGGACTCTTGATGAGAATCAGAGGTCTTGGCATACCAAACTGAAATCAGCCTTATGGGTTGATAGGATAACTCCCAAGAGATCCACAGGTAACTCTTCATTCAGGCTTGTTTATGGAAGAGAGGCAATCTTACCCATGTCACTTGAGTTGCCAACATTGAAACTCATGAAGCAGTTAGAGTTGCTAGAGTTTGGGCCCATGGAGTTGAGATATGCAGAGTTTATGGAGCTCCAAGAGATCAAAGATCAGGCATCCGAAGCAATGGAGAAGGATCAAGCTTTGATCAAGAAGACCTTTGATAAGAAGGCCAAGACTAGATCTTTCCAAGTTGGAGATCTAGTGTTAAAATGGGATGCAGATAGAGAAAAACTGGGAAGGCATTCAAAATTTGATGCCATTTGGAGTGGCCCATACATGGTCACAAAGTGTAAGGATAACAATGCCTTCCAATTGTCTTCATTGGATGGCGAAGAACTGTAGATTCCATTCAATGGAATCTATCTAAAGCATTGCTATCTAAAGGGAAATTCTAACACCTTGTAAATATTAGCTTAGGTTTTCATTCCTCTAAGTGCTTGTGCACATTGTTTTGTTGTAGGTTAGTTTTTCTTTCCCCTAAGTGCTTTAGCACAGGCTTGTTGTCCCTGGAGATGTTTTGCAGTCCTTGCTTCCATTAGGTGATATTCCATCTTCCTCCTTACAACATTCTAAGTCAGGTTGGGGTTCCAAACAAAAAATTTTATGACTCCATGCCCAACGGGCTGCTTCAAGCAACTGGTATCTTCATCTAGCAGGCAGATGACCCCTCTGAGTCGCCAAAATTGTTATCCAAAATGGTGCCTCAGCTCGTTTTTGTGGCTAACTCCTTGTGTTCTTGCCTCTCTTGTGCCTCAGTCTACATTTTTTTATTTTCAGACACTTAAGGCTTTCTGGAAATGACACCATCAGATAGAGCTCTCTCTCAGCTTTCTAGAAAGGTAAATTTTTCCTCCTAACTCCTTATATTTTTCAAGTTATGGCTCGGCGGAGTTTTTGTGGAAAATTTTCCCATTTGAGGCCTGTAGCCAATAGGAAGCTGCCACGTGGCAGAGGAGTTCGGGGGTCGGAGGCAAATTTGAAATTTTTCCAAGTATTTTGGTCGAAGGTTCAAATGGAAAAATTTTCCCGCGGGGCTCGTGGACCAATCATAGTGTGACACGTGTCACAAGGGGAAGGCACAATGAAAAATTGGCTAAGTGTTTGAGAAGGAAAATTTTTGAATTTTGGCTCGCGGCCAATAGGAGCACGACACGTGTCCTATGGGGCAGGGGGGTTCAGAGCTCAGGGAAAGCTTTGGAAACTTTGCAAAGGCTTCGCATAAAAAATTAAAATCCAAAGGATGACCCCGCACTCCTGTCAACGAACCAAATGATGCCACGTGTCCCAAGTGGCGGGGCGCGGGGGGAAAATGATTTTTTTTCCAAAAGAGTATAAAAAGGTCAATTTTCAAAGGAAAACCCGCGGAAAAGAGAAGGAGAGAGAATTCCAGAGTGAATCAGAGCTTACCACGTGGCATCTGACCAACGGAGCATGTGGAATTTTTGAAAATTTTTCCAAAGACAAAAAAGAGGTAAAATTTGAAATTTTTTCCCGCCGATCCATTTTTGGGCCGTTTTTGCCCTAAATCTTCAAACGATCATATCTTTTGATCCAAAGCTCAGATTTTCATGTTCTTTATATCATTGGAAAGATGTTAAAATTATATACATGATTCCATGGTCAACTTCTAATTTTGGTTCAGTTTGGAGAGAGAAAATTTAAAAACGGTTCTGGTACGTGTCCATGGCCAGAAATGACATTTCAACAACCAAATTTAATACAGAATGGGTCGCATTCTTCTCCAATATGGTCAAAAAAAATGACAGGGTATGGGTTTTTAAAGGTCCTCCATGCTGTTTTAATGCATTTTCCATCAATGAGGAATGGGTTCCCACGTTTTTTACGTTTTCTCTCTCCTGGGCTCGACCCATGCATTGTAAAAGCCAGATTTGGCTCATTTCTTGAGGGTTGAACACTTTTTGGCATTGCAAACTTCTTCTTTCACCTCCAGCAATTGATAGTTGTAAGAATCAAACTTTTTTCAAAGTTTGTAACAGGTTTATACCTCTTTGATGGTGGAATGCAAGAGATTTTTACATGGAATTGACAGTGCAAACTCTTTGAAATCTTTCAGTCCTCTGTTTGTATTGTTTTACTTCATTTTAAGACCTCTAATTACATCTATTAGCTTGTGTATGTTTTCCCTTGTTGCATTTCATGAATTTGTGTCTATTTACATGGCAAAAAATGTTTCACCACTCTTTTTGGTGCATCACCATCTTTAGTTTAGTTTCATTTTTGCATTTTTATCCCTGTCTCCTTGCAATCTAGGGTAGAATTAGGATTAGAACCTCTGTAGTTGTGCAAAATATAGATCTAAATCAGAGGAGTTTGAGGAACCAGCCTCTATTCTGGAGATTCCTCTCTCATTTTCACAAGTCCCACACTTGGAGAGAGGTTTCCCTGTTGTGCAATCACACTGGATGCTCTAAACATCATTTAGAACCTTGATTTGCATCCAGGGGTGCTGCTAATTTGCAACAACAGGACTTAGAGTAAAAAATTAAGCCGCGGGTTCGAATGAAGTAGAGGGAGACACGTGGTGGGCGTAGAAGGAAGTATGGGCCACCGGAGGAAACGGGGAAATTTTTTCCTTTTTGCAAAAGGACTTAGTCTGGAAATTTGAGGCATGGCTCTGCGATGAACCAACGATCGACACGTGACGAGGAAGGAATCAGAGGAGTGGGCCCGTAGAGGCAAAGTTGGAAATTTTGCTTTGATGAAAAAAAGGGGTAAAACATGAAATAATATGGCAGATTCTTAGCGATATAGAGGTGGACATGTTTCAAGGACAGATTTAGAGGTGCGGGCCTACGGGGAAAAAAGTGATTTTTTTTCAAAATTCCACAAACGGTGGAAATATGTAGAATTGAAGCGTGATTTCAATGGGATCCACCATATGACATGTGTCAGCACCAAATTTGAAGGGCGGAGGGGTGGAAAAAAAAGTCAAAATTTTACATTTTTCCAAAAATGTTAAAAGGTCAAAAAGTGATCCCAAATCCATTCCCAATTGCATTTTGACACGTGGAGGGCCCAGATTGAAGGAAAAAAGGGCAAATCAACGGTAGCTATACATTTTCATTTTTGGCCACCATTTTTGCTCCAGGAAGCTTGGAGATGCAAATTTTGCATCTTTTTTCATCAAATTTTTGGAAAATTCATGTCATTTTTGTCTTCAAGGATGAATGGGATCAATTTGAAATTTTAATTTGCAAATCCAGGGCATTTTTCAAATGAATTTTTACTTGGGCTAGAGCAAACACATAAAAGATCAAATCCAAAGTTGTAGAGTAAAAATTTGAAAGGGATAAGGATGAAATAATGAAATGAAAGGGTTTTGCATGCTTGGAGAATGAAAAACGTGCCTCCACAATGGATAATGATGAAGGATTTGTGATGATTCACCTTTTTTGAAATACCTGGAAAATTTTTGTAGCAAATTTGTTAAACATCCCTATCTGCGAATCCTGTTGGAATTTTGTAATAAACTTGATGCTAGGAATATTCTTTTCTTAGGAAAGAAGGATCAAATGTAATTGAAAGTTATATAATGCATGTTTTGAGACATGCAAAAGGGAAAAGAAACTTATAATTTCATGGGAAAATCTGCAAAAAATTCCATTCTCTGAGAAACCACCTGAGAACCATTTCTAATTCCTTTTCTGCATTAGATTTGTATCATGTTGAGTTGGTTTTAGTTGTAAAGCCATCAACAAGCTCTGAGATTGTTTTTTATAGCATTCCCCTATTGATAAATTTGGTCATTATAGATTATTTTATGTTGTCTCTTGGCAAAATTTGCATGTAATTATGTTTCAGAATGCTTTCAATTCGTGTTTCTTGATCCTATTGCAGTCTTGTGTTTGGAATCTCTCTTGATCATACATGGTCTCATTTCTCATTGATAGTTTAGTGGCATCTGCAATCTCACATTCAGAAGAGATTTCATTTGATAAAGAGATAAACAGATCTAAAATCACTTTACCTTCCTTGAATTTTGAGGTTGTTTGTAAACCTTTGGGTGCACCTTAGGTCATGATAAAATAGAGATTTCTGGATGCTTTGTTGGTTCATCTTCTTCAAGATTTTTGTGGTAGGTTGTCAAAGATTGTGTGGAAGAGTGTAGATATGGGCCTCCATTTGGTGCACATATCCTGGTTGAAGGAGTGCCTTAACCCCTTTGAATCATTCCATTGTTTAGGTGTTACAAAATTTCTTACAAAGGTCCTCAAAGAATTTGGCAGATTCTAGTTAATATTTTCTAAAATCTCCCACCAAAAATCCATTCAAACAAACTCATACTACCCCCTACATTACATTGTGTGTCAACAAAGGAATCCAATCCATCTAAAAAAATACACAGAGCAAATCAGGATCATACAATGTCTTTAGCAGCCTCAGCCTTGTCTTGAAAGCATTTCCATCATTTAGTAGTGACAGCTCTATTGAGTTTGAATAATGGGAAATTGATCATGTTTTCTCAAGGCCATCTCCATACAACCTACTCATTGTAAGGATATCTTCACCTCCTTCACAAAACAGAGGCTGCAATATAGGTTCTCTTACCTTGGTTGAAAGGCACAACCTAAAACAGTTAGGACAACATCAAGTCCTATTTGAGTGCTATCCATCTCTCCACAAATCTAAGTGCCAGTTAGATCACATCCCTAGCTACAAAATGACACATATCATGATCTATCTAACTTCAAGATTCATGCCATATCTCTGATGCTTCTCAGATTGAAAATGGGAACAAATTTGGGTACCAACAGGGGGACAACACAAGCCTTATGTACAACTTTCATATTGTAACATATCATCATTTTCACACAACATCTGCACATCTTGGTTGTATTTACTCTTGTTAGCTTACAGTATTTACATGTTGCACTTTGTTTCTTATGCTAGTTGGATACTTAGTATGTGATTATATTTTTCCATACACACATGCACATTCACATGGTATCTTTATGTGAATACATGACCTTTATAGATTATTACATGATGCATGATGCTCTACACCATTCTTTACTAGTCCCACCGAGGCTCATGGGGGCATCTACATTTTATACTCTCAAACTATACATTCTAGGTCTTATTTTTACAATATTTACTACTTATTATCACTATAACTTACTTTTCACTGATCTATACATGATTTTACATACTATTTATATTTCTAACATGCTAACGGGTGATTCTTGTGTAACATTTGCCTTACATGATTATATACACCCATTGTTATCTCTTATTACTTGTTTACTATTGTTTGTTATTATTTGTGGATATGCCCTATGTGTTTCTTAATCATTGTTTTCTTATGGACGCTTTGGCCCTGATTGTCTCATGACATTATGAGATATGCCCAATGTATGCAACCCACTTTTTGCGGTACCTCTTGTTTTCATAGTTTCTTGTTATATTGTATTCTATTACATCCTAGCTCTTTTACACTAACACTTGATTGTTAGTCCATCTTGTTTACATATGTCTTGGTTTTTACCATGCACATCCCCTACCCTGTAAATATACAATATATGATATGCACATCATTTTCAAGTCCTCTTGTTTAAGCTGCATCCTCCTACATCTACACACTCACCCCAAATGAGGGGATAACTATTAGGTAATTGATAGACATTCAAATTCAAATTCTTGGTGGATGTGGTAGGTGAGAAATGGGAAAACGTCTTACTGGGCATTAATGAGAAGATCTGATTGCTTCAACCACTTGATTTGGTATGATCCGCCTTCCTTCCTTATCTAACACACCAAGTAGACTTGGGGAAACATATTTGACAAATTTTTAGGTGGATTTACAAGCATTAAATGCTTCTTGTTGGTGGTTGTATTTCAAATTTGGGTTTTCCCTCCTCTTATTCTTTCATGGTTTCATCTATAAATGTAATATTTGGGTTCATTATTAACATTGGACATTTTGGATCCTTACACATTTTACTAAGGACTTTAGATTTTCTGTACTCTGAGTCACATACCTCTAGATTTGGCTCTTGCATGTGGACACCAGATTCTTTATACATCGTAACAAATCTATGCATTTGTGGAAGTAATAGAAGCATCATTTTGTGACTATTATTTGTCCTAACATGTTTGCATTCCTTCTTCTTTCCTTTTCTTTTGCATTGCGTGCTTGTTGTGCCATTCTACATCCCTTGCAGCTCCTTATTTAATTGTGCTCCATGAAATTGATCTAGTAAATATGTTTTAAGATTTTTTATACAAGCCTAGCCTTCTTTCATGCATTTCCCTTCATTTTCACTCAAAATAGATAATGTTCATCCCTCTTTTCTGGTGTTATCACCTTTTAGTGTAGGTTTCCTTTCATGTTATCCTTCTATCCTTAGTGAATTGGAATTATTAGCTTATTCTTCCCTTTCAGCACTAGGAGTAACAATAACAGTAGAATTAGATAGAGGAACCGACCTTCTCATGAGATTTATCCCAAGCGCGCAAGGTTCCACAACTTGGGGATAGTTCCATTTTTGTCACAAAAAACTCAGTTCTTCCATATCGGAGACACAGGTGCAAGTTTGATGACTAACAGTAATTAAGTCATTAACTTTCTAGATGAATTCAAGTTGGGGAATGGTCTTTTGGAACCTGTTCATTATCAACCTTGGCTTCATTAGGTAACTCTTGTTTTAAATCTTTGTATTAGTATTAGAATTTTTGTTCCATTGCTTTAGAGCTATTTTAGGTGATATTTCCATATAATCCTCAACATCAAGGATTTTGAACAAATCATTGAGGTATTTAGTATCTAATCTATATCATAATATGAGCCATGTGTAAGTCTTAAACTACAAAAATTTGCACCTATATGAGCCATCAATACTTGATGAAGATGAAGGATTACAGTTGCTACCTTCCATAGAAGATTGTGTATTGAAATCATGAATAAAATTGGAGGAGGATGTAGTGCTACAACATAAGGTCAGAGAGACAAGGAGAGGTCCAAAGGAGCCTTGACAAGTTGGACTGAAGGGGAAGACATCAAGGAAAGTGCGATGTTACTTGAAGGAACAAGTGAGGGAATTATTTTCTCATCTACTCCCCCAATAATATTTTTTGGGACAAAAATCCTCCTAAGCAGGGGAGGTGTGATCCATAGGGATCTAAAAAAACACCACTTCATCAGATCATCTAGTACAAGAAGAAGAAAATGAGAAAAATGAAGTGTAGGATGTATTTTTATAGAATTTCCTTCATGTTGTAACATCCCAAAATTTCTTAGTTAAATTAACTACAGTTAAGTCTAAACAGGATTATACGAGATCATCATTGGGTATAAAATTCATTTGGTTCGTCGTATCATGACCCACAACTTCTGCTACGGGGCATGACATTGCGGAACAAATAACTCTGCACCCACCTTGATGATCCTTCCTAAAACATGATTAGGCCTTAATCATAGGTAAAATGATTCATTAATGATAGTGAATCTTTCAGTTATTTGTATTTTGGTTACTTTATTTTAATCAGTTTGGCTGTCTTTTGTTTTTTTTTGACTTTTGCAATAATTGTGATGAATACTGCCTTAGTTTTATTTGGCAATGCTATTTCAAACCAACTTTATGAAAATATCTGAATTATTATTTACGGACTTGGTGATTTTCATTTGTTTGAATGTTTTATATGGAACATGGAAATTCGAATAATTATTACGATAACATATCGTTGGCAATATGTGGACTTATATTATGATGATTAATTATACCATTAAAGTTAGGTATCAATTAAAATAAAAATTAAAAAAAGCATTATTAATTTGTTAAATTATATATTTAAATCCTAAAAGGATTTGGCATGTAAATCAAAAGTTAAAAAGAATAATAATAATAATATTTAAAATCTGAGAGTTTTGAAAAGGACACGCCTTCATCTAACACCAAGTATGTGGCATTCATTGACGGATGAAGCAACATTGGGAAGATAAAAAATTCTCCATTATAGTATAGTTTCTTCATTATATTTTCTTTTATTTTTCCTGTCTATTTTCATTCTTCTCTTTTGGGATACCTGCATGAGTTTTGTTAGGAAGGAACGATTCAACTTGTTGGAGCTGGAAGAGTAAGAGGTTGCTGATTCTGGGTTTACTTCAAGCATGAATACCTTCTCCCTTCTTTGCAACATTATTTGTAAATAATGAGAAAATACACATTCTGTTTTAAATGGCAATTAAATCAATTTGTGTATAGCTTCTGATTTAATTTCTTGGAAATGAAATTTAAAAAGGAAATTGATGGATTTTGTATTCTCTTAAGTTTCTTTTGTGTGGTTTTAGATAAACCTAGAAAAAATGTAGATGGGTGTTCCTAATCAATTTTTATTTTATTTTATTTTCTCTTTAAATTTTATTTCTGGAAACCCAAATCGATTTCTACCTCTGAGTTTTATTACAGTCAAACAATAATATATTTGTATCAGCAAAGTGATTTCTTAGTAGTGTGAAAAATGATTTTATCAGGTATTTCATCATTTTTCTTGATTTATTTGCTTCTGGATTCTAATAATTTCTAAAAAAAAAGAAATTAATGCTGGAATGAACTTATTTGGATATGTACAAGTTGATTTTCCTATAGGTATAATTTTATTACCTGAATGAAAAATAAATTAGTGTTAATAGCCTATGTAAGATGACTTAGTTTGTCTTAAAGGATTTCGTTACTGGAAGTGTTATAAACTTATTGTTGTTATTCTATGCAAATAGACTTCAAAATTATCATCTTGTGGTATATGGGTCAATTTTTTTTGTTTATCTATTGGTTACCTGAAAGAACATGTTAAAATGATTTAATAGAGGTGTTTTTACACTATTTAGTTGTGTGTGTTCCTGTATGTATATATATATGTATATGTATATGTATATGTATTTTGATTGTTTGAAATAAAATTATTGTGCATTTTATAGAGATTCTCATTACCTAGAGGGAATATGTCTAATTGGTATTTGGAAATGATGATTTCAGAAAATTTTGTTAAGTTGTTTGTTGATTGGAAGGTAAGAAAAATGATAGTTGAATCTGTACCATGTGAAGCATGATTTGTTTGTGGTTTAATCAGAATTTGTATGTTGAATGATTATGGTTTGATTATGTCTTGATCCTTGTGATTAGAGTGAAACATGATTTCTGAAATAGAAATTGGTTGTTCTATTTGTGTACATTCATAGTTGTATCTTGATGAGAAATATGTAATAATACATCCTATGTTGTATTACCATACATTATTTGATAAAATAACATGTATATCATTTCGTATTTTATTAAATAATTGCATCGGAAAATGGAGGCAATATTCATGCCAATTCATTTTGAACTGAAAAACATACCACTACTCCAGTCTTGTAGGATAATTAGCTGTCACGTTCGGATATGCGGAAACTCATGTCTTGTGAAGTTTTATCTTAGCATGGATCTAAATGAGATACTTGGATTTCAATTTGTAGAAGGATGATTTCCCAAAATTTTGACTAAATTTATTGGGATCTTGGACCCATTGTTAATATTCAAACCTCACTATGTGAGAGTTACCATGATAGTTATAATATTCACCTTAACGGCATATGTAATTTATGATGTTAATAAGGAGATGCTTACCTTGTATGTAATAATATCTCAATATGAGTAAATGATAAATACTATAAGTAAGAAATCTTACTTATCATAAATTGTTAAATTTATTTATTTGATATTTGTCAATGTATGAAGCCAATAATTGGGCAATTATTGTAACAATCAATTATCTTTAATTTCTAAATTAAATAAGCTATTTAGTGGCATAGCTAATCGAAGGAATAATTAAATATACATGTTTTAATATATATTTAATTAGGATTTTTGGTAAACTTGATATTAATATGACAAGATTGTAAATCCTGTTGTATAGAGAATGGAAGAGTATCGTTGTAAAAGGTAATTTAAGGTTGAAAAAACAAGCATCAGGAAAAGAGAGACTAAATGGGATGGTAAATAGATGAAAAGATCCATTAGACTTATCTCATGATGATCCTAGTTGGCCTTTGACATTTATCTCGATATAAACCCTTGCAAGATAGGTTAAATTGGAAATAAAGTAAATACAAACTATAAGATCTAGATAACTATGAAAGGGATAGTTGTGAGATGATGGAAGACTTAAACTAATAAGATTAGTGTGATTTCTTGAGTTTAGCCGTAACCTGCACGGCAAAATTTTTTGGCCAAAGTAATGCATTGATGGTTGTGCATTGTCTGATCACCTAGTCCTGCAATTAAATTAAAATTACCAGTAACTTGACCATGGGAAGTTGAACACTGAACATGAGGTAGGAAATGGTCAAATACTGGAATACGAAGTCAGAAAACTAGCTTCATGGTAGACCCAAGGACTTTCACATGGTTCCCATGACCTGAAAAAGGTTGAGCCAAAATGCTAGTAAGCATTATCACTCAAAGTAGTGGCGAAGGGAGATCGTGGAGATTTGGATACACCCTTCTCAGCCGCATATGGCTTACACGGATGTTATTAGATAGATCAAAAGAATAAATTTGATTTAAAGAATTTGATTAAATAAATCTGTAAGATTGCAGCTGTGTAATCTATTTTTATATGTTTAAGAAAATATCCTCATTTTCTAGTTCTAGTAATTTTGAGCGTTACATTTTGGTATCAGAGCCAGAGGCTTAGACACTTGGACATTAATGGGACACACATTCTAATAAAAATTATTCTCTTTTATAAAAACAGGAAACTTTGGCTATGCTGGCAATAAGAGCTAATATGGCGAGTGACAATGGGGTAAATAATGATGACGTGCTGGATAATATGGCTGCTAAGTTAGAAGAAATCCTCAACCTTTTGAATGACACCCAAAACCAAGTTGCTGCCATAGAACAACAAGGTCAAGGTGGTGAAGAAGATGAGGATCATAGGGATGATGAGCAACATGATGTTCAACCCAAGCACTTGAATGAAAGGGAAAATAAGAAATCAAGGTTGGCTACTGAGTTAGTGAGGGACATTAAAAGAATATACCCACCTAAATTTGATGGTACAACTCTTGGGGATGGCGCTTAAAATTGGCTATCTAAAATGGAAAAGTATTTTGAGATTAGGGAATTTTCAAAGGAGACAAAAGCAGTTAGGGGAGCCTACCAATTGTCTCGTGAACATCTTCCTTGTGGGATAACTGGAAAATGGAACTAGGAATTGATTCTTGTATGATCACGTGGGAGTAGTTTAATGCCTAATTCTGTTAAAGATGGATACCTCAGCTATACTTTGACCAAAATATGGCAGAATTATAAAATATGACTCAAGGAAGATACTCAGTTACAGAATATTGGGAACATTTCACTCGATTGCTGAAATATGTTCCTATGTATCAAAAGGATGAGAAGTTTAGAGTGAGAAAATTTATAATGGGATTGAATCCTAGCATTGGTGGTGAGGTAGATGTTCATCGACATACCTTGATGGAAACAGTATTTGAAAAATCTATCAAGAAAGAAAAAAAGATGCGAAGTATTTATGCATCTAAAGAGGAAAATAGAAGGAAAAATAGCAATTTTCAAACACCAACTGCAAGCAAACCAGCATGGAAAAAGGGAAAAAACAAGTTTAGGCTTGTCAATAAAAGAGGAATAGTGGGTAGAACTATTGTGAATAATAAAAATAATGGGCAACAAGGAACAAGTTTCAGCCAGAATAAGATTGAGAGAAAGGACCTCTTGGTGGATGTTTTAAGTGTGGTGGCGATCATTTCACTAACAACTATCCACAAAGAGAAAAATGGAATAACCTGAAAAAGGTATCTACTGCAGTAAATAAAGAGGGGAAACAACATAAGATTTATGATGCAGTCCATAATAAACAAGTAGAAAAGTAAGTGACTCCTATTGAAACCTCAGGTAAGCTTTTTAGAGAACTTGTTTCTGTTTTATTTGATTCCAGTTTAACATAATGTTTTGTTTCATATAAAGTAGCTAATAAAATCAAAATAAGAGCTAGGTACATGGAACACACTTGGACTGTATAGTATGGAAATAATGTTGTACATAGAGTGAAGTAGTGTTTGTTTGAGGCACCACTAGAATTACCTGAGTTCACAACAAGATTAAACTTGTATGTGGCACCTCCTGGATCCTATGATGTTGTCATAGGTATAAATTGGTTAAGTCAACATCATGCAACCTTGGATTGCTTAGAAAAATGTGTAACTTGTTGCGATGATCAACAGAAAATAGTGAGTGTTCAAGGTGTTAAAAGAGAGTTTGTCACTAGGCGGATTTCCACCATGCATCTGAAAAAGGCAAAGCGAAAGGGCTTCCATCTATATGTTGTAAAAATATCAAATTCGAGATAGGAAATTGAGCCTGAAATTGAAGCATTTCCTATCCTAAGGGAATTTAGAGATGTGTTTCCAAATGAGTTTCCTAGACTTATACCTAAGCGTGAATTTGACTTCACAATAGAGGTCAAACTAGCAATGAAACCAATTTCCAAGGAACTGTACAAAATGACAACAACCAAATTAGTTGAATTGAAAGCTCAATTACATGATTTGTTGTCCTTGGGTCTGATTAGACCAAGTATATCACCATGGGGTGCACTGGTTATCTTTGTAAAAAAGAAGGATGGGACCCTCAAACTTTGTATTGATTACCGAATGCTAAAAAAGGTAACAATGAAGAATCGGTACCTGCTACCCTAAATTGATGATCTATTTGATCAAATGGGGGGTGAAAAATTGTTTTCCAAGATAGATCTCACATCTAGTTATCATCAACTGCAAATCAAGGATGAAGATATCCATAAAACCACTTTTAGAATAAGGTATGGGCATTATGAGTTTACAGTTTTGTCCTTTGGACTAACAAATGCACCTGTCACTTTCATGAACTTGATGAACATCATGTTTAGGGAATAATTAGACCAATTTTTAATTATCTTTCTTTATGATATATTAATATACTCCAAGAATGAGGAAGAACATGATGAACATTTAAAGATTATGCCAGGAATTATTAGAAAACATAAATTATATGGAAACTTATCTACGTGTGCTTTCTATCAATACAAAGTACAATACATAGGCCACATAATAAATAAAGAGGGAATCTTGGTGGACCCTTTAAACAACAGTGCCATCATGGAATGGCCAACACCGAAGGATGTGCATGAAGTGAGAAGTTTTATGGGTCTAGTAGGGTACTATCAAAAGTTTGTAAAGGACTTTTCTAAGTTAGCAGGACCTATCACTTCTTTGCAAAAGAAGGGTAAGAAATTCGTTTGGGACATCAAGTGTGAAGAAGCATTTAAGGAGTTAAAAGGTAGACTCACAAGTGCTCTAGTGTTGAAGATTCCAGATCCAAATGGGAAATTCTCAATGGTAATTGATGCTTTAGGGGAAGATTTAGGCAGAGTACTACTACAAGATGGGCATGTGGTAGCTTTTGAACGTAAGAAGTTGAGGGTGCATGAAGTAAATTATGCACCACATGATCTTGAGCTTTCTGCGATTGTTCATGCACTGCAGGTATGGAGGAACTATTTTCTTGGGAAACCTTTTGAACTCAAAACAGATCATCTTGGGCTTAAGTACATATTTACACAGTCGAATCTAAATGCAAGGCATTGAATATGGCTAGAGTTCCTAGCCAATTATGACTTTGATATAAATTACATTAAAGGAAAAGAAAATAGGGTGGCTGATGCCTTAAGCTGCAGGAAGTATATTATTGCTATAATTACATTACGAACCTAGTTCAAAGATGAAGTCAAAAATGAGTTAACCAATGACCCCTACTATAATCATGTTAAAACGACTTTAGAAAAAGATCTAAGGGAAAAAATGTATGATGGTTTCAAGTTGGAAACAGATGGGATTCTACGTTATAACAGTAAAATATATGTACCAGAGGGTAAAGAGCTCCAAAATAAAGTTATGAGAGAATTTCATGATGTTCCCTACTTGGGACATCTAGGAGTAACAAAAATGATGGCGGACATCAAAGAGAAATACTTCTAGAAAAAAATGAAAATTGGTGTGATTCTTTACGTCTCACAATGCCTAGAATGTCAGCAAGTAAAGGCTGAACATTCACATCTAGCAGGATTTTTATATCCTCACAACGTGCCAGAATATAAGTATGGATTTTGTCCAAGGTCTACCTATATCCCAAAATAAACATGATGTTATACTTGTAGTTGTAGAAAAGTTAACTAAAGTGGCACATTTTATAGCAAGTAATTTAAAGGATAATTCACCCATACTGGTAAAAAGGTTTGTGCAAGAAGTTTTCTGATTACATGGAGTTCCAGAAATAATAATCTCAGATAGGGACTCAAGGATGACTTCCATATTTTTGTAGTCTTTATATGCTGCCTTAGGGAAAAAAATGAACATAAGTTTGCCTACCATCCTGAAAATGATGGTTAAACTAAAAGAGTAAATCAAGTGCTATAAGATTTACTCAGAATTTATTGCATGGATCAACAATACAAATGGGAAGATTATCTTCCCTTGGTTGAATTTGCCTATAATAACACCTACCATTCTTCCATTAAGATGGTTCCTTTTGAGGCCTTATATGGTCGTAGGTGTAGAACACCAATAAGTTGGGATAATCCTGAAGATAGAGTACTAATTGGACTTGAAATAATGTCAGAAATGGAAAAATAGGTTAAATTAATCCAAGAAAGATTGAAAGAGGCCGCAAATAGACATAAAAGTTATGCAGATTTAAAAATAATTGAC
Source organism: Taxus chinensis (assembly GCA_019776745.2). Taxonomy (NCBI): domain Eukaryota; kingdom Viridiplantae; phylum Streptophyta; class Pinopsida; order Cupressales; family Taxaceae; genus Taxus; species Taxus chinensis. The sequence goes on from CM034153.1 coordinate 233,631,035, forward strand.
AGAAAATTTAACGTGGGAGATAAATTTTTTATTAGGGTCAAACCAAAAAAGAGTTCCATTTCGTTTGGCAGTTTAGCCAAACTATTTCCTAGTTTGTAGGACCATTTGAAGTCCTAGAGGTCATTGGACCAGTAGCCTACAAGCTAGCACTTCCTCACACTCTATCATGGATGCATAATGTATTTCATGTTTCTTTGCTTAAGAAATATGTACCTAATTTAACACATGTAATTAATTGGGATCCATTGTAGGTTCTGGATCCAAGGGTAATCGCAGTTGAGCCTATAAGGATACTATAAACCCACAAGTTGCACTTGAAAAACCATGAGGTTTCACAATGTAAGGTCCAGTGGGACCAATATTCTGAAGAAAGTGCCACTTGGGAGAATCTAAAAGATATCCAGACTACTTTTCCACATTTGTTTGACTAATTTTTAAGAATATATTTTTGTTATAGTGCTAAATTCAATTTTTCTATAAAGAGGTAGATAAGAAAATCCTGTAGATAAGCCTACAACTGAATATTAGAACTAAGGTACTTTTTGATGAGTAGTTATTGTTGAAGATTTTGTAATGAACTTGGAAAATATGTCATTTAAGTAGTAATGTGTTATGTCTATAGATTATGTGACTGATTTTCTAGATATATAAGGGATGTTGTGACCTTTATGATTCAGCTGGAATGATATTGATACAAATTTTAAGCTGATTTCAAATATATTAATGCAACAAATGAATGATGTGTTTATTTTATCTATTTATCTTGAAATCATTGAGACGATGATTATTCTAAGGGGTGGAGTATGTAACATCCCAAAATTTCTTATTTAAATTAACTACAGTTAAGTTTAAACAGGATTAGATGAGATCATCATTGGGTATAAAATTCATTTGGTTCATCGTATCATGACCCACAACTTCTGTTGCGGAGCGTGACATTGTGGAACAAATAACTCTGCACCCACCTTGATAATCCTTCCTAAAACATGATTAGGCCTTAATCATAGGTTAAAATATTCATTAATGATAGTGAATTTTTCAGTTATTTGTATTTCGGTTACTTTATTTTAATCGGTTTGGTCGTCTTTTGTTTTGTTCGACTTTTGCACTGACCATGATGAATACTGCCTCAGTTTTATTTGACAATGCTATATCAAACCAGCTTTATGAGAATATTCAAATTATTATTTACGGACTTGGTGATTTTCATTTGTTTGAATGTTTTATATGGAACATATGATTTTGAATAATTATTACGATAACATATTGTTGGCAATATGTGGACTTATATTATGATGATTAATTTTACCATTAAAGTTAGGTATCCATTAAAATAAAAATTAAAATAAAATGCATTATTAATTTGTGAAATTATATATTTAAATCCTAAAAGGATTTGGCATGTAAATCAAAATTTAAAAATAATAATAATAATAATATTTTAATATTAAAAATCTAAGAGTTTTGAAAAGGACACCCCTTCATCTGACACCAAGTATGTGGCATGCATTGACGCATGAAGCAACATTGGGAAGCCTGAAAATTCTCTATTATAGTATAGTTTCTTCATTATATTTTCTTTTATTTCTTAGGTTTATTTTCATTCTTTTCTTTTGGGATACCTACGTGAGTTTTGGGAGGAAGGAACGATTCAACCTGTTGGAGCTAGAAGAGTAAGAGGTTGCTGATTCTGGGTTTACTTCAAGCATGAATATCTTCTCCCTTCTCTGCAACATTATTTGTAAATAATAAGGAAATACATATTCTGTTTTAAATGGCAATTAAATGAATTTGTGTATAGCTTCTGAGTTAATTGCTTGGAAATGAAATTTAAAAAGGAAATTGATGGATTTTATATTCTCTTAAGTTTCTTTTGTGTGGTTTTAGCTAAACCTAGAAAAAATGCAGATGGGTGTTCCTAATCAATTTTTATTTTATTTTATTTTCTATTTAAATTTGATTTCTGGAAACCCAAATCGATTTCTGCCTCTGGGTTTTATTACAGTCAAACAATAATTTATTTGTATGAGCAAAGCAATTTCTGGGCAGTGTGAAAAATGATTTTACCAGATATTTCATCATTTTTCTTAATATATTTACTTCTGAATTATAATAATTTCTAAACAGAAAAGAAATAAATGCTAGAATAAACTTATTTGGATATGTACAAGTTGATTTGCATGTAGGTATAATTTTATTACTTGAATGAAAAATAAATTAGTGTTAACAGTCTATGTAAGATGACTTAGTTTTTCTTATAGGATTTCGTTACTGGAAGTGTTAGAAACCTATTGTTGTTATTCTATGAAAACAGACTTCAAAATTATCATCCTGTGGTATATGGGTCAATTTGTTTTGTTGATATGTCGGTTACCTGAAAGAACACGTTAGAATGATTTAATAGAGGTATTTTTACACTATTTCGTTGGATTGTTCCTATAAATATATATAAATGTATTTTTATTGTTTGAAATAAATTTATTGTACGTTTTATAGAGATGCTCATTACCTAGAGGGAATATGTCTAATTAGTATTTGGAAATGATGATTTCAGACAATTTTGTTAAGTTGTTTATTGATTGGAAGGTAAGAAAAATAATAGTTGAATCTGTACCATGTGAAGCATGATTTGTTTGTGGTTTAATCAGAATTTGTATGTTGAATGATTATGGTTTGATTATGTCTTGATCCTTGTGATTAGAGTGAAACATGATTTCTAAAATAGAAATTGGTTGTTCTATTTGTGTACATTCATAGTTGTATCTTGATGAAAAACATGTAATAATACATCCTCCATTGTTTTACCATACGTTTGTTAATAAAATAACATGTATATATTTGATATTTTATTAAATAATTAGGGGACATCTGAGAAAATGGAGGCAGATATTTATGCTAGTTCATTTTGAACTGACAACATACCACTATTCCAGTCTTGCAGGACAATTAGCCGTCACGTTGGATATGCGGAAACTCATGTCTTGTGAAGTTTTATCGTAGCATGGATCTAAATGAGATACTTGCAAAGATTTCAATTTGTAGAAGGATGATATCCTAGAATTTTGACTAAATTTATTGGGATCTTGGACCCATTGTTAATATTCAAACCTTACTATGTGAGAGTTACCGTAATAGTTATATATTTCACCTTAACGACATATATAATTTATGATGTTAATAAAGAGATTATTACCTTGTATGTAATAATATCTCAATATGAGTAAATGATAAATCCTAGAAGTAAGAAATCTTACTTATCATAAATTGTTAAATTTATTTATTTAATATTTGTCAATGTATGAAGCCAATAATTGGGCAATTATTGTAACAATCAATTGTCTTTAATTTCTAAATTAAATAAGCTATTTAGTGGCATAGCTAATTGAAGGAATAATTAAATATACATGTTTTAATATATATTTAATTAGGATTTTTGGTAAACTTGGTATTAATATGATAAGATTGTAAATCCTGTTGTATACAGAATGAAAGAGTATCATTGTAAAAGGTAATTTAAGTTAAAAAATAAGCATCAGGAAAAGAGAGACTAAATGGGATGGTAAATAGATGAAAAGATCCATTAGAATTATCTCATGATGATTCTAGTTGGCCTTTGGCATTTATCTCGATATAAACCCTTGTAAGATAGGTTAAATTGGAAATAAAGTAAATACAAACTATAAGATCTAGATAACTGTGAAAGGGATAGTTGTGAGGTGATGGAAGACTTAAACTCATAAGACTAGTGTGTTGTCTTGAGTTTAGCCGTAACCTGCACGAGTGGAAAACTTTGGCCAAAGTAATGCATTGATGGTTGTGCATTGTCTGATCACCTAGTCCTCCAAATAAATTAAAATTTTCTGTAACCTGATCATGGGAAGTTGAACACCGAACATGAGGTAGGAAATGGTCAGATATCGGAATACAAAGTCGGAAAACTAGCTTTGTGGTAGACCCAAGGACTTTCACATGGCTCCCATGACCTAAAAAAGGTTGAGCCAAAATGCTATTAAGCATTATCAGTCAAAGTAGTGGCAAAGGGAGATCATGGAGATCTGGATACACCATTCTTAGCTGCACATAGCTTACATGGATGTTATCAGATAGATCAAAAGAAAAATTTTGATTTAAAGAATTTGATTAAATAAATTTGTATGATTGCCGCTGTGTAATCTATTTTTATAAGTTTAAAAAATATCCTCATTTTCCAGTTCTAGTAGTTTTGAATGTTACACATGTGCAGATAAGAGGTCTTATAACCACCCTCCAAAAGAATGGAGGTGCTGTAACCACCCCCCTATGTAGGGAGGTGATCCTATAACCGCTAGTCTGTATAGGGTGACTATCCTGCCACTTTTGATGAAAAAATAAAATGGATCTCGAATAGTCTTGGATTTGAAGTGTCCAGACTGTGTCTCTTCCCTTTCACAACCTTTCTCATTATCTAGTACACGGTAGGACATGATAATGGATATAAATACATGGAGGAGAAAGGGAATCAGGCATCAAAGACAAAGAGAATTCATGGGAGTAAGTGAGCAAGAGAATTTCAGTTTTGGAGTTGAGTTGTAGAATAAAGGTGTATGTGGAACAAAGCAAGCAAGCATAGGAAATGAGAGTTTGACATTGTTGTTTCCTTTTCTACTTATTGTAATCTGTATCTTTACATTCAATTGGCCAATATATAAGTGGGAAGAAAGAGAATTTTCCCTTCCCAACTGGTTTTCCCTCACGCTGGGGGTTTTTGGGATAAAAATATGTGTGTTGTTTCTCTTAAATTATTTATCACTCACCGCCATTTGATTCTAAGGCATTAAGAAATCAATCACTAGGTTCATTACTATCATTTTCTAAGTGAAAGTAGGAAAATAACATTAATTTTTGAATTTTTAAATTCCAAAGTCAAAGCTTTATAGATCAAATTGTATGATAACTAAGTGGTATGTGAGCTTCAAATGTTGGGATTTTTGTTCTATGTTTTTTTACCTTACTTGGGTATTTGATTATTCTCATGAAAATTCATTCTAGTGTGAGTTCTTTTTATGTGAGTATTGGGACTATCCTCATCTGGTTTTTAATAGTATAGGTTTTAAATGATTGTTTGAGGTACTAGTTACCATGTTTAAATTGAACATGGACGGGATTGGTTGAATTGATTATGTTTAATCATATTTAAACTTGTATGAGGTATGTGAATATATATTTGTGTTACCACATAAGTAATAGGAAATGGGTATTGTTTGTTGTGGGTCGATTCAACCATCAAATGGAGTTTTTGTTTGGGTTCAAATTGTTACACAAATGAAATTTGTGTGGATTGTGAAACCACCATGACTGTAATGTGTTATTCGATATTCTTGAAGTATGTCTCTCTATTTTAACTTGACGTGCCTCTTTCTTTGTCAGTTGCCTTATAAAGGGGTGAATCCGTTGGGAAGGTATAACCTGTACCTTAACAGCCTTGGAATTTTTCATCAGTTTAGTGAAGTTTTACATATGATCTTTGTGCTAAGTTCAAAAGTGTTAGTTATAGTTTGATATACTCATTTTCTCTTACTTTTAAAGTTGAAACATGTTTTAAACAACTGGTGTGATTTCAAGTTGTGATTATAAAATCTAGGAAATGTGATTCCCTTAGACGAAACTCTGTCAAAATTAATGGAGCTTGTACATTTAAAAAATAGGATTTTCTAGTCACTGTTTTGGGTACGGGTAAAGGTTATATCTATTTTTATGATATTGCTAGTAATGCATTATAGCACAAGTATATTTGTAATGATTTCTAAGTAGATAATATTTGCATAAATACAACTATTATTTTACTTTTGTGAGATAAGTTTGTTTCTTAAGAAGTTAACACTTGCATTATATTTGGAGATAACAATAATGTCAAATTTTAGGGGTTGATACTCAATGCATGTTAAATAGGAAGGATTAAATTATTGAATAAATCATGTAGTAAATGCTTGATCTCTTAAATTGGATAAGTGAAAGATGTGTGTATAAGTGCTTACCATTATTGACTATAAAACTGGTTAGCTCTACAAGGAACTTTTTGTATGAAAGCATACAGTCTTAATGGGTGGGCTTTGATGAAACACAGTGCCTTGAGTAGATTTGGCAAAAATATGACCACAATATTGGTGTACTTTTAATGAGGAGGACATATAAGAATTTGGATTAAATAGGATTAGAGTAATTTTGAGATATGTGTAATAATATGTGCTTGACTACCTCAAAAAGGAGGAACCGAGATGGTATGTAAGCCACATATGACATATGGATTAAGGATGGGAATATTAGGTGATTTAATGAATTATGGCACAAATATGGCCACAGTATGGGGGACTTAGGATGAGGATATGGATTCCCCTATTAGAGAGGATCAAAAATATGGGTTTAAAAAGCTTGCTGGAATTGAAATGGAAAGGATGGTGCCCCAAATAAGGCATCAAATCAATGGCCATTTTCAAAATTGGACTTTGATGAATAAAACATTTCCCCAAAGAGAAGCACAATCTATGGCCAGTTCTATTAACTGACCATGTACCTTAGGATTTTTATCTTACAGATAACATATGGATTAGCCACATTAAAGAGGCATTACATATGGCCACTATTATCAGGTGGATGTTCGTCATGCGATATAGGGGGTTTATCTGATTCTAGATAATTGCTTGATTAGTGCATAATGAATTGGATAATGTATGGATAAGGTAAAGCAAAATATTGTGTAATGATACTCAAAAATGGAAGTTGGCTGATTAGATCATTTGGCCATTAAGTAGTGGGCTTTGAATACGTAGATGATTCTGTTATGTTTGTGGAGCCTATTTTCATGTTAGAGTATGACACACCTTCCATGTGTTACACTCGGGTATTTTTACGACGGTCCCGCTCGCCGCTGAGTGGGTCAGGGGGGTTCGGGGACGAAGCCCCCCAAGTAAATTTTCATGGGTGGTTTATTAACCCATGGGTAATGGGTAACCGTTATGGGCTGTTTTTGGGCCCATGGTTTTTTTTCGGTCTTTCGCCCATTGTTTTGATACCCATGGTTTTTTGCCGTTGGTTTTGATACCCACGGTTTTGTATCAAACTGCTTAAGCAGTTGTCTATTTATGTGGTCTTATGCATATGATAGATATACAAGTAAATGTATTACAGATGTATTTTGAATTCGGGTGTGAATTCTGTAGAGTTTGTTGAGCATAGCTCCAAATGGATCTGGGTATTGTATTGAGAGAGTCAGAGGCTTGTAATAAAATCTGAGCAAGTGATTCTTGGTGGACGTAGCCCAAATTGGGTGAACCATGTTAAATACTTGTCTCTCTGTGTTGTGTTATTTTATTCTGCACTTTTATTTTAGATCTGTAATATTTTCTGCATATTAGTTTCTACTGTTGTGATTCTGTGAGAGATTATTTCTGCATATTTTATCCCATATTTCCTAATAATTGGTATCAAAGCCTGGTTTGGTTTGTTAAAGTGTTGAATCACATGGAAATTTTTTTAGCTTGAGTGGGAGCTATGGTAGATGATGGAAGATCTAGGGTTGATAAATTCAACGGGTATAATTTTAGTCTTTGGAAAATGCAGATGGAAGATTACCTTTATCAAAAGGATCTTTATACTCTGTTGTCTGAGAAGGTGAACAAACCCTCGAGTATGATAGATGCAGAATGGGATTTGTTGGATTGGAAGGCACTTGGAATGATTCGGCTGTGTCTTGCATCTTCGGTATTATTTAATGTTTCAAAGGAAAAGACTACAAAAGATCTAATGGATGCATTAGGGAAGTTGTATGAAAAACCATCTGCCTTTAATAAGATATTTTTAATGAAAAAGTTGTTTAATATGAAGATGTCTGAGAATAGTTCAGTAGCAGATCATTTAAATGATTTCAATACGGTAGTGAATATGCTAGCTTCAGTTACAATAGAATTTGATGAAGAAGTTAGGGATTTATTAATTCTATGCTCTTTACCTGAGAGTTGGAATAGCCTGGTAATGGCGGTAAGTAACTCGGTTCCAACTAACTCGAAGTTGAAGTTTGAGGATGTTGTAGGGGTGATTCTAAGCGAGGAAATGTGAAGAAAAAGCTCTGGGGAATCTTCTACTTCAGCGAATGCTTTGACAGTGGAAACTAGAGGGAGACAGAAGAATAGAGGAAACCGTGGAAAATCAAAAGATCGGGCAAGGTCAAAATCCAAGAACAAGATTGTATGCTGGAATTGTGGAAAGCCTTGGCATGCAAAGAAGGACTGTTGGGAGCTTCGGGATAAGAAGAAAACAAGGAGGAAAATTTGGCAATGGGTAATGTATGTCAGGATGCTTTGATTCTTTCTTTGCACAATATTATTGAATCTTGGGTTTTAGATTCAGGGGCTTCTTTTCATGCTACTCCACATACGCATTATTTTGTTGATTATGTTCAAGGGGATTTTGGGCATGTTTTTCTTGGTGATGATGAGCCTTGCAGCATAGTTGGAAAAGGTTCTGTTTAGGTTAAGATGCAGAATGGGAATACATGGCTATTGAAGGATGTCAGACATGTGCCTACATTAAGGAGAAATTTGATATCGGCAGGGCAGTTGGGAAGTGATGGTTCTACTGTGATATTTACATCAGACTCTTGGAAGGTTACCAAGGGTGCTCTTATGGTGGCAAGAGGTAAGAAGGTTGGAACCTTGTATTTGACCACTGATAATACTAATGATTGTAATCTTGTGGCTTCAGATGCAGATACAACATTATGGCACTATAGGCTCGGTCATATGAGCCATAAGGGCATGAACATCATAAAGAAGAATTTTCCTGGATATACAGAAACAGGTTTGGATTTATGTGAAAACTACATATATGGGAAACAGAAGCGAGTAAGGTTTCTCAAGGTTAGACCTACGAAGAAAGAGATTAAGTTAGAGCTGGTACATTCTGATGTGTGGGGGCCGACTCAGGTATCATCTCTTGGGGGTTCAAGTTATTATGTTACTTTTATTGATGATGCAACAAGGAAAGTTTGGGTTTATTGTATTAGACACAAATCTGATGTATTTGACACTTTTGTTAAATGGAAAGCCTTGGTAGAGAATGAAACAGGTCTTAAGCTAAAATGTCTCAGGTCAGATAATGGAGGGGAGTATTGCAACAATGAATTTAATGATTACTATTCTAAGAATGGAATCCGCAGGAAAAAGACAGTTCCAGGAACTCCGCAGCAAAATGGGGTATCAGAAAGGATGAATAGAACAATAATGGAACGTTCTAGGAGCATGAGATTACATGCAGGACTGCCTCTTTCTTTTTGGGCAGAAGCGGTGAGCACAGCTGTGTACTTGATAAACAGAGGACCCTCAAGTGCCTTGGATGGAGGCATACCTGAGGAGGCATGGTATGGTAAGAAAGTTGGTTATTCATTTTTTAGAGTCTTTGGATGTGAGGTGTTTGTTCATATAGACAAGGATGATAGGACCAAGCTAAAGGCTAAATCAAAAAAATGTACTTTCATTGGTTATGGTGGTGATGACTTTGTATTTAAATGTTGGAGTATTAAGGACAAGAAAATCATTCGGTCTAGGGATGTGTTCTTTAATGAGAAACTCATGTATAAGCAACAGTTGCAGGCAAACAAGGAAGAACCCAAGAAAGAATATGCAGTGGTAGAGGATCTTCCAGATGGGAAAGTGACCCATGAATCAATTTAGGAACCTACTCAACAGGAACCCCGAACTCCTACAGTGAGGAGGTCTTCTAGGGTAAGAAAAGAACCTGAACGTTTTTCTCCTTCTCTTTATTATTTATTACTCACTGATAGTGGAGAGCCAGAGAGCTTTGATGAAGCAATGCAGGTAGATGCCAGTAAGAAGTGGGAGAAAGCCATGGATGAGGAGCATAAGTCTCTCATGGAGAACCAAACTTGGGATTTGGTGAATCTACCGGAAGGAAAAAGAGCATTGCAGAACAAGTGGGTGTACAGAGTTAAAGACGAAGAAGGAGGAAAGAAAAGATATAAGGCCCGGTTGGTGGTCAAGGGGTTTGCACAGAAACAAGGTATAGATTTTGATGAGATATTTTCTCCTGTAGTAAAAATGACTTCTATTAGAACTGTTCTTGGAATAGTGGCAGTAGAAGACTTGCACTTAGAACAGTTAGATATAAAGACTGCATTTCTCCATGGTGATTTGGAGGAGGAACTATATATGCAGCAACCAAAGGGCTATGATGTCAAAGGTAAAGAAGAGATGGTGTGTAAACTGAAGAAGAGCTTGTATGGCTTTAAACAAGCTCCACGTCAATGGTATAAGAAGTTTGATAGCTTCATGATGGAGCAAGGTTATATTAGATGTCATTCTGACCATTGCGTGTATACAAAGAAATTTGAGGATGGAAGTTATATTCTCCTGTGTTTGTATGTTGATGACATGTTGGTTGCAGGTAAAAACATGCAGGAAATAAAAGTACTCAAGAAATAGCTAAGTGAATCCTTTGATATGAAGGATTTGGGGGCAGCCAGACAAATCCTTGGTATGAGGATAACTCAGGATAGGAAGGAACGGAAGTTGACTTTATCTCAGGAAGAGTACATTAAGAAGGTATTGGATAGGTTTAACATGCAGGATGCTAAACCAGTTGGGACTCCTTTGGCAGGCCATTTCAAGTTATCAAAGGAGCAGTGTCCCATGACAGAGCAAGAAAGAAACCAGATGTCCAAGGTACCTTACTCATCAGCAGTTGGCAGTTTGATGTATGCTATGGTGTGCACTAGGCCTGATATTGCCCATGCAGTGGGAGCTGTGAGTAGATTTATGAGTGATCCAGGTAAAGAGCATTGGTAAGCAGTAAAGTGGATCCTTCGATATTTGAGAGGGACCATGGGGACAGTTTTGTGCTATAATGGATCAGACACCACTTTACGTGGTTATGTAGATTCAGACATGGCTGGATATGTAGACAGCAGAAGGAGCACGACAGGTTATATTTACACTGTAGGTGGGATAGCAGTGAGCTGGATTTCATGACTATAGAAGCTAGTGGCTTTGTCAACCACAGAGGCTAAGTATGTTGCTGCCACAGAGGCAAGCAAAGAGATGATTTGGTTACAACAATTGCTTGAGGAGTTGGGGCATAAGCAAGAGGAATGTAAGCTGCATAGTGATAGTCAGAGTGCTATACACCTAGCTAAGAACTCTGCTTTCCACTCCAGGACGAAGCATATACATTTGAGATATCACTTCATCAGGATAGCTTTGGAGGAAGATAAGTTGAAGTTGGAGAAGATTCATACCAGTCAGAATCTTGCAGACATGATGACCAAGGTGGTCACAAGGGATAAACTAAAGCTATGTTCAACTTTGGTTGGCCTTCGCAGATGACAGTGAAGAGTTGAGAAGCTTGCTCAGAATGGAAATTAGTCTCCAAGTGGGAGATTGTTATGTTTGTGGAGCCTATTTTCATGTTAGAGTGTGGTACACCTTCTATGTGTTACACTCGGGTATTTTTACGGCGGTTTTGATACCCACAGTTTTGTATCAAACTGCTTAAGCATTTGTCTATTTATATGGTCTTATGCATATGATAGATGTACAAGCAAATGTATTGCAGATGTATTTTGAATTCGGCTGTGAATTCTGTAGAGTTTGTTGAGCATAGCTCCAAACGGATCTGGGTATTGTATTGAGAGAGCAGTGGCTTGTAATAAAATCTGAGCAAGTGATTCTTGGTGGACGTAGCCCAAATTGGGTGAACCACGTTAAATACTGTCTCTTTGTGTTGTATTATTTTATTCTGTAATTTTATTTGAGATCTGTAATAATTTCTGCATATTAGTTTCTACTGTTGCGATTCTGTGAGGGATTATTCCGCATATTTTATCCCTTATTTACTAACATATTCTTAATGAGTTCAATAAATACTTTATTATTTTTCTAAATTCTTATGAGTTGTAATGATGTTTTACATTGTTTTTAATAACGGTTGTACTTGATAAATTTTTTGAAAACAAATTTTACTTGATCAATTAATTGTACTTCATGAAAACATTTAATTTTATTTATTAAAATGGTAATTATTAAAATCATAGTCATGACATCAATCATTTAGTAGAGTTACACAAATAATCTTGTTTTGGGACAACGATACAAGAGTCGTGAAATAAATATATTTCTTTGAATCGATCGTAAAGTGAATAATATATTTTACCATTGAGAATAGGAAAAGGTGCATAGGAAACATGGGGGGCCGCCATGCAAAACCGAACTGACCCACAATCCTGAGTGGAAAGAGAACATAGAGCTCTGGGATTACCTGCAAATCAGGGGCCTGTCTAACTTCATTGAAAGGATCCAAGGCTTCAACCAAGACATCTCTATCAAATTCACCCAAGGCTCGAAGAATAGAATAGTTAAATATAGTAACATGAAAATGGAAATCACAGAAGAGCTCATAGCTCAAATCACGGGCCTCATCCTGGAAGGCACAAAATTCTTCAATAAGAAGGTAGACAGGGAGGTGGAAACCAAGAAATTTCTGAAAGAGGGAGAGAATCTTGAGTTCGTGACTGCTGGCCTCAAGGTGGAGTCGATCCCTGAACCATTTGCTGAACTAGCCAAAATGGTGGTAAGGTATATTACCCTTGAAGGAAGATATGTGACTATACCTCAAAAACATCTGATTTTTATGAATCATTTTCATAGAAATAACATTATCAGCTTTCCGCATTATCTGATTAACTCTCTAGAGAAATCTATAAGGGAAGTTCAAAGCCACTCTAGGGCTGTCCCTTTGCACCAGGGCCTTATCCTCTTGATTCACCAACATTTCTCCATCTGCCCTCCCATGAATCCTATCCCACCTCCCTCTTCCATACCTCCACCTGCCCACATTGCTCCCACTCCCCCCAGCTAAAAAGAAAGAATGAAGAGGCGGTCTCCAGCAAGAAAAGAAAGAGCCTCAAAGCCAAAATCCCTACTTCCCAACGAGTCCTAAGGAGCCACAAGGACTTAGAACTAGCTGAAAACCTCCTGCATATCAGCAGGCCGATGGAGGAGCCCAAAGAGGAGGAATTATTGGATAGGGTGGTCAGACTAGAAAAGGAGCTGCAAGAGCTCAAAGGGGCTATAAAAAAACATGGAAAGAGCAAAGGGTAAAAGGATCCTTCAAAGTGAGGAGGAAGAGGGGGTTATTGGTGAAGTCTTCAAGAAACTACAGTCCCTAGATGGCAGATTGGGGAATGCTAAAATCCAAAATGACTACATATTGTCTGCCCTCAAAAACATCTATAATTTCATTGAGCAACATGTCCACAGTGTTTACAGTTTAAGTGGGATCAATGAGGACATATGGGGCCCTAAAGAAAAAAGGGACATTGCAATTTCCTAGGCTGATTTACAAGACTCCTCTCAGGCCACTTCCATTGCCTTCTTCATGTCACTGCATACACTGGTGCCCATGTGAAACATCATCAAGGGGAGGTGAGGATCAAACTATGTGAGCTTGATTGTTATTATGAAGTGTAGGAAACATAGTGTATGTAGTGGTAAGTGAGCTCAAGGGACGAGCGGCAGGTAGATAAGAAGTGATATAATACTAATTTCAACAGTAGAATGGTCGAAGATGCAAGGCATTAAGGGGTTCAGGCTCAGGTTTACCATTAAGCGAAGCTAAACGATAAGTACCAGATCCATAGGTATGAGTGATTATATAAGGCCCAATCCAATTAGGAGCAAATTTTCCACGTTTGCTCTTTTCTAGTTTGGTTACATGTTGATTCTCTTTGAGAACAAGATCACCAACCTTAAAGGTACGCTCATGAAGTCGCTTATCATAAGCACGTTTAATGCGTTTTTGATAGATTTGAAGGTGATCAAGAGCTGTAAGACGGCGTTCGTCAAGAAGCTCCAATTGGGCTAACCGCTCTTGGCGGAAATCATCGTTGGTGAGAATATCCTGAAGAGATATTCTAAGGGAGGGGTATTTGTATTTCGAGAGGCAAAACAGCCTCGGTACCGGTATACCAAAGAAAAAGGTGTGGCATTAGTAGAGGTACGAATGCTAGTACGATAAGCACAAAGGGCAAAGGGAATGTGATCGTGCCAATTTCTTCCGGATTCATTGACAACTTTCATGAGGATTTTGGTTAGTGTTTTATTAGAGGACTCGGCTTGCCCATTGGCTTGTGGATAGTAAGGTGATGAGAAACTAAGTTTGATACCAAAGTTGTCACAAAGGTCTTGCAATAACTTGTTTTTGAAAGATTTTCCCATTATCTGTTATCAGGCGGTGAGGAACACCAAAACGACAGATAATGTGGTGGTTAATGAACTCGACAATTTTTTCTTTTTTGATTGAAATGAGTGGAATAGCCTCCACCCATTTTGTGTAATATTCGGTCGCTGTGAGTATCCAACGGTGACGTTGTGAAGAGGTTGGGGTGAATCTCACCAATAAGGTCTAAACCCCATTGTGAGAAGGGCCAAAGATCTCGAGCGATCTGGAGCAGGTGGCTAGGAGTATGTTGAAGGTTGGCATGTTGCTGACACATAACACAATGCTTAACATATTCGTAGCAGTCGTTATTGAGAGTAGGCCAATAATAACCAAGGCGAAGGATTCGTTTTGGCCATGGCAAGGCCGCTAAAATGTCCACCACGAGATACCGTCATGGACCTGTTGGATGGTATGAGTGGCCTCCGCGCCAGTTAGACAGCGAAGGAGGATACCCGTTTATAGAGGAGTCCCCCCCATGACAACATAACGCGAAACACTTTTAAGAAAAGCACGTTTGCCGTTACTAGTAAGGTTAGGTGGGGAGGACAGAGATTGTAAGGTAGTCGTGGAATTGGTGTGGTACCAGGTATCCTGTGAATTAGTGGACACAGTATTTATCATACAAACTACCGGGGTTGAATAGGATGGGGCAAAAAGTTGTTGGACCACGACGAATAATTCAGAGTCAGTTGGCGCGATGGGAATTTGCGAGGCTAAGCAAGCCATAGTATCCGCAAATTTGTTAGTGGAGCGGGGAATGGTTTGTATAGAATAGTGGGTAAATAAAGCTAGAAGTGAATCCACGTAGTGTTTGTATTTTTGAAGTTCCTCATTTTTGCATTGGTAGACGCCCATAACTTGATTGACTACCAATTGAGAGTCGCCAAAAATGTTGATAGATTTGATACCTAAGTGTAACGCAACTTGGAGACCCAGAACAAGGGCCTCGTATTCCGCTGTATTATTAGTGCAAGGGAAATCAAGTCGGAATGAAAGAGGCATAGGTTCAGCGTTGAGAGGAATGAGAACAACGCCGGCTCCTCCGCCGCGCTGGCATTTAGATCCATCGAAGAAGAGGGTCATTGGGTACGACTCCTCTGTGAGGGAAAGAGTAGCGATGAGTTCGTCGGGAAATGTGAAATTGGTAAATTGTTCCCCCGGTAAAGGAGCGTCCGCAAGTTGGTCTGCGATGGTTTATCCTTTGATTGATTTCTGGTGGATAAACTCAAGGTCGAGGTCGGCGAGAAGCATGAGCCATCTAGCAATGCGTTGGTTCAGATGAGGTTTGGCGTACATGTAATGGATGGGGTCTGTATTGGTGATGACGAAAAGTCTTGTGAATTAGAAGGTAGTGTCGGAGTTTGGTGGCCATGAATGATAGGGCAAGGCACAATTTTTCTACATGTGTGTACCTAGTCTCATAGTCCACCAAAGTACGACTTATATAATAAACGGCTTGTTCGTGATTCTCAGAGTCACGATGTGCAAGCATGGCTCCTACAGCGTGGTCGGGTGGCAGAAAGGTAAAGGTAGAAATGGCGGTTGTCTTGGGGTGGGATAAGCACGGGTGGCTGCAAGAGATAGGATTTGAGAGCTTCGAAGGCTTGGTGACATTCTTCGCTCCATTGGAATGCAATATCCTTTTTAAGGAGGTGATGGAAAGGTTGACACCGATCCGAGAGTTGGGAGATGAAACGTCGGATAGATTGGAGCTTACCTTGTAAACTACGCAATTGTTTGAGATTTTTGGGTGGGGGGCATTTCTAGGATAGCTTTGACTTTAGATGGATCGACCTCAATGCCACACAAAGAGACGATAAAGCCAAGAAGTTTTCCCGAAAGAACACCAAAGACACATTTCTTCGGTTGAAGGCGGACAAAATATTGTAACAGGCGATCAAAAATAATGGTTAAAACATCGAGATGTTCACTACGATGTTTAGACTTGCCGAGAAGATCGTCGACATAGTCTTCAAGGATAGTGTGCATAATGTCATGAAAAATGTAGGTCATAGCCCGCTGATAGGTAGCACCAGCATTCTTAAGGCCAAATGGCATGACACAATAACAGAAGGTTCCCCAAGGAGTTATGAAGGCAGTTTTGTGTTGATCGGCGGGGGGCAATCAAAATTTGGTTGTATCCTGAAAAGCCATCCATGAGAGAAAGCATTTCATGGCCCGCAGTGAGATCAACAAGTTGATCAATACTTGGGAGGGGGAAGTCATCCTTGGGGCAAGCGAGGTTAAGATCCCGGAAATCTGTGCATATCCGAAGTCCCCCTGTCGCTTTAGTGACAGGTACGATGTTAGAAATCCATTGAGGATAGTCAATAGGCAAGATGAAGGAAACAGAAAGGAGTCGTTGGAGCTCCTCTTTGACCAAGAGAGCAATGCATGGATGCATTTTTCTCAATTTCTGTTTGACTGGTTTGGAATCGGGGTTTAGGGTGATGTTATGGACGGCGATAGTAGGATCAATTCCTGGCATGTCAGCGTAAGACCATGCGAAAGCTTGGTTACGAGCACGGAGAAAGGTAGTAAAGGAAGCTTGTTCTGATGTGTTAAGGGATTATCCAATCTTCACAATGTGAGGATCCTCCTCCGTGTGGATATTGATTTCTATGGTAGATTCATTCAGCATAGTTTGGGGTTTCAGATGGTAAGGCTCGTTGAATATAAGAATCATCCGCGCCAAGGTAAGTGAGGATGGAGTCGTCATCCTAGCATTCAACAACATTAATCAAAGGCAAATCCTCTTCGATCATGTCTGGATACAGAAGGGGAAGAGAAGATGGGTCCTCATTATCGCGTTGATAAGTGAGAGGACCTATGAAGATAACATTTATGAAAAAAAAAAGTTAGGGGGGATGGATTCAGGGTCTATAGATTCTGTGGGTGATGATGGCAAAGTGGGTGATGATGGTTTGGTAGGGGCGACGTCTTCTTCTTCCAGGATACAGCTGACAGGAGGTGTCTCCTGTGTAGGTGTTTCGGGGAAAACCGAGAGACCACTGCGATCGTTATGTTTACGGGTAGTCACGGGAATGAGTGTATGTCGGCCTTGTTCGTAAAGGCCAAAACCAAAGCCTTTCCACGCACAGCGAGTCAAGAAGGTGAGGGCGAAACGACGATTTGTCAAGTATTGAAAATCGGATTGGAAAGGAACCACACCAAGAGGAGGTTCAGGGGTAATGGAGGATGCGTCAACACCCCCATACGTTAGGTTAGTGCGGCAATAGGGTGGTCCGTAAGAGATTATCTCCCCCACGCGACGGTCGTAGGTGGGATGTGCATGTAATTGTCCGTACTCCTGCGGGGTAGGGAAAGAACTAACGTTATATAGGCGGTACTCCCCCAGCGTAAGGTGCTGAAAAACATCTACTAAGGGGTCGGAGGTTGGAATGTTAGCTGCGGGGAAGGGAAGTGGTTTTTGCGATGGTGGTTTCATCAATTGAAGGCGTAGGCGCGGTTGGGGTGGATGGTTGAGATACATTTGAGGAGGACGGTTGAGTTGAATGTAATGGGTGTGTCTTGATTGGTATAAGCACATCGTTAGGGCGCGGTATAAACATATTGCAGGGTTTTAAAGGGGGGGAGGGTCAGCTTTTACGGTGTAAGACTTCCCCTCGTACTCAAATTTTATGCATCTATGTAATGTTGAGGGAACGCATCCCATGGCTAGGATCCAAGAATGACCCAGCAATATATTATATTGGAACTCTCCCTCAAGGACATAGAAGAGTTCGGGTAAAGTACGTGGTCCTACGCGAATGTTGAGGATCACGGTGCCTAAGGTAGAAGTAATAGCGTCATTGAATGACCGCAACATGATGGGGTTGGCACACATGCAACTAGAAGGGATGTTCATCTGTTGGAAGGCTTTTGAAGAGATGATGTTTAGGCTAGCGCCCCCGTCAATCATAACCCGACGTACTCGAATGTCCTGGACATAAGCGGAGATGAAAAGGGCAGGGTCGGGATCTTCTGTACCAAAGTCGACAATTTCATCTTCAGAGAAACTGACTGCAGCAGCTTGTTGTACAGAGACAGATGTGGTTGGGGCAGTGGGTTGTTTGGTGAGAGAAGCAACGTGATTGGGTGTTAGAATGGAGGTAACAGGGCAGGGGTTTCATTAGGCAAAACCTCTATCCCTTGAAGGATCTCAACGAGAGCTTGTCGATGAGATTCAGAAGTCTGAATGAGATCATACAGTGTCATTTTTACGGGTGATTGGTGAAGCTGTTTAATCATATTTCGGTGGGCAATGCCATTAGAGACGGGATAGGTGGGTCGTCCGCGAATGACCACTTTAGGTGGTGGTGCAATCGGGATGTTTGACGGAGAAAGAGATGCCGCAGGTGTGTTTTCTTTTGCTTTCCCATTGTTTTTCTGCCATCGAGTAGTGACACTAATCATATTAATCTCATAGACCTGAGATGAGGAAGATGGTGGGGATAACTCATGGTCTTCAAGAGGTGGGGTTGTAATAATGATAGATCTTGGTGAGGCGGGGGACAGATGGTATAGGAGAGGGAACGGAAACTAAAGGTCTCTCCCTTCGTAAGTTGTCTTTCTTAATCTTTCTATCCGGGAGAGGTGACTGGCGAAGGATGGTTTTTAGAGCTTTGCATCCCTCCACATCATGTCCTGGTGTGCGGTGATAAGCACAGATTTTAGACTCATCGTAATCCATAGGTCAGGGCTTAGACAGGTCATAAGGTGCTCAGTGGAGGTAGGGAAATGGTAGCATTCTCCACAACATAGCAAGGATTTTGGCGCGGTAAGATCCCTTCTTGAGTGCGGTCAAAGCGGAAGAGGATGAGGGTATGATTGTGCGGGGGGTTTTGTAATGTTTGGCCCCAAAAGGGAATCAAGTCAGAATGAAGGAGGCATAGGTTCAGGCATTAGGGGAATGAAACAACCCACGGCTCCTCCCGCCCGCGCTGGCAATTTAGATCCATCGAAGAAGAGGGTCATTGGTACTACTCCTCCGTGATGGAAAGAGTAGCGATGAGTTCGTCGGGAAAATGTTGAAAATTGGTAATTGTTCCCCCGGTAAAGGAGCGTCCGCAATTGGTCTGGCGATGGTTTGTCCTTTGATTGATTTCTGGTGGCTAAACTCAGGTCGAGGGTCGGCGAGAAGCATGGCCACAGCTAGCATGTGTTGGTTTATATGAGGTTTGGCACTGTAATGGGATGGTGTCTGTATTGGTGATGACAGTCTTGTGATTTAGAAGGTAGTGTCGGAGTTTGGTGGCCACGATGAAGGGCAAGGCACCAATTTTCTACATGTGTGTACCTAGTCTACATGTCCCACCCAAGTACGACTTATATAATAAACGGCTTGTTCGTATTATCAGAGTCACGATGTTGCAAGCATGGCTCCTACAGCGTGGTCGGTGGCGGAAAGGGTAAAGGTAGAAAGGGCGGTTGTCTTGGGGTGGGATAAGCACGGGTGGCTGCAAGAGATAGGACTTTGAGAGCTTTGAAGGCTTGGTGACATTCTTCGCTCCATGGAATGTAATATCCTTTTTAAGGAGGTGATGGAAAGGTTGACACCGATCTTGAGAGTTAGGAGATGAACGTCGGATCGATTGGAGCTACCTTGTCAACTACGCAATTGTTTGAGATTGTTGGGTGGGGGCATATCTAGGATAGCTTGGACTTTAGATGGATTGACCTCAATGCCACGCAAAGAGACGATAAGCCAGTAAGTTTTCCCGAAAGACCCCAAAGACACATTTCTTTCTTTTCTTCAGTGAAGGCAGACAGAATATTGTAACCGTAACAGGCGATCAAAAATGAATGTTAAACAAACATCGAGATGTTCACTACGATGTTTAGTGACTTGCCGAGAAAGTCGTCGACATAGGTCTTCAGGATAGTTTGCATAATGTCCATGAAAATGTAGTGTCCTAGCCCGCTGATAGGTAGCATCCCAGCATTCTTAGGCCAAATGGCATGACATATAACAGAAAGGTTCCCCAGGAGTTATGAAGCAGTGTTTTGTGTTGATCGGCGGGGGCAACCCAATTTTGTTTGTATCCTGAAATACATCCATGAGAGAAAGCCATTTCATGGCCCGCAGTGAGATCCACAAGTTGAATCAATACTTGTGAGGGGGAAGTCATCTTGGGGGCAAGCGAGGTTAAGATCCAGAAATCGTGCATATCCCGAAGTCCCCCCGTCGCGTTAATTGACAGGTAACGATTTAAAATCCATTGAGGATAGTCAATAGGCAGATGAAGGAAACAGGAAAAGAGTCGTTGGAGCTCCTCTTTGACCAAGAGAGCAATACGTGGATGCATTTTTCTCCAATTTCTGTTTGACTGGTTTGGAATCGGGGTTTAGGGTGATGTTATGGACGGCGGATGGTAGGATCAATTCCTAGCATGTCAGCGTAAGACCATGCGAAAGCTTGGTTGCGAGCACGGAGAAAAGGTAGTAAAGGTGGCTTGTTCTGATGTGTTAGGATTGTCCAATCTTCACAATGTGAGGATCCTCCTCCGTGTGGATATTGATTTCTATGAGTAGATTCGTTCAGCATAGTTTGGGTTTCAGATGGTAAGGCTCGTGAATATAAGAATCATCCGCACCAAGGTAAGTGAGGATGGAGTCGTCATCCTGGCATTCAACAACATTAATCAAAGGCGAATCCTCTTCGCTCATGTCTGGATAAAGAAGGGGGAAGAGAGAGGATGGGTCCTCATTATCACGTTGATAAGTGAGAGGACCTATGAAGATGACATTTATGAAAAAAAAAAATTAGGAGGGCATAGATCAGGGGGTCTATAGATTCTGCGGGTGATGATGGCAAAGTGGTTGATGGATGGTTTGGTAGGGGCGACGTCTTCTTCTTCTAGGGATATAGCTGACAGGAGGTGTCTCCTTGTAGGTGTTTCGGGAAAACCGAGACCACTGCGATCATTATGTTTACGGTAGTCATGGGAATGAGTGTATGTCGGCCTGTTCGTAATGGCCAAAACCAACAGCCTTTCCACGCACAGCGAGTCAAGAAGGTGAGGCGAAATCAACAATTATGCCACTATTGGGATCTTAGTATGGCATAGGTAGCTGTGAGCTACACAATATACTAATTTTTTAGAAACTAAAAGATCCTTTATGTTACAATCTGCAACACATAAAATAAGCCCTTCAAAAAAAATACGTTGAAAAACTAGGGCAACCAAAAGGACCTTGGAAAAATGTACAGGTAACAACCATATGAATTCTTCCTTAGTCGTGAATCAAAGCTAATAGAAATAAGCAGATACAATCAGCTCGAAACTACAGTATAATCGTCCATCGTTAAAAATAACACAGTTTCTCTGTTACCTGCGTAAAAGAAAACTGGTTATTGTCTGATTGGTGGGTTATCATCAATGGAAGGCGTAGGCGATATTGCCTACTGCACACAGAGTTTCTCAAAGAGTACCATTTGACGAGTGATAGAGATGTGAGCATGACATGTATGGGTGTCTTGACCAGGTATTTTCAGATCGTTAGGACGGGTATCACATTCAATTGCAGGCTTCTAAAGGAGAAGAAGTGCTGAGCTTTTACGAATCGTTGTAAGACTTCTGCACTCATAATCAAACCTTCATGCATCCTGGTTCGGGCAAATGTTTAGGGAAGCCTTGCAACAGCGTGACTCCAATCCAAGGTACGACGGCAGTGAATATATTGTTTTCTGCAACTGTGCGTGGGAGCTTGTCTTGCGACCACTAGAATGCTCAGTGTCGTAGGCAGAACATGTACGAGCCTCCTTCGCCCATCTTTGTTTACAAAATGGCCGACCAGTGCAACTAACGTCAATCCTATTAGTACACCTCCACTGCCTCATTCCCACGTTCTCCGACTCACCCTCCGATGTGACTCGCACAAAGACTCGGACCACTCCAAGCTGCGCGGAATTTTCATTCTCTTGGCCATGCTTTTGAAGAGATCATGTTTACGGCTATTGCCATCGTCAAATCATCCACGCCTGGCAGTGTTTGCCCGAATCTCCCGGACTTCAGCGGAGATGAAAAGGTCATGGTTTGCCACGGATCTATATGTTCCAACGCCTGGCAGTTTGATCTTCAGAGAAACTTTCTGCAGCAGCTTTTTGTACTGTAGACTCAACTGGTCTCCCACGCCCGGGTATTGGGTTCTTTGGCTTGACATCACGTCATTTCCCCTTGGCATTGGCTTGCCTTAGAATCCCACGTCCAACAGGCTTGGCCAAATTAATTCACGGGCCCCCGGCCTCAACTTCGCCATGGAGGATTTGGCAATCCGATCCAATTTCTCCACTGAGATTCCCACCAGTCTGAATGCAGGATCATTCAATGAATCATTCTCCTGCCGAGTGATTCCTTCAACAGATTGAGGATAATCATTAAACTCTCAGTGGGCAATGCCATTTCAGCTGTAGCTTGTATAGGTGTGATAATCCCGACAGAATCCTTTGTGCCCGCCAACTTTAGGTGACTCGCTGAAGATGCGGGATATAATTGACAAAGCAAAGAGATGCTCGCAGGTGAATATTCTGATATGAAACAGTTCCACATTCTATGAGATGCGTTTCCATGAGTTGCATTGTACACTAATCAAATTTAATCAAGTAGACCCGAGGTGAGGACAGATCTTACTGATCACTTAATTGATTTTCATAAAAATGGGGTTAAGGAATAATCCTGAGATCTTGAGTGATGCGGGGGGACAGATGCTAATCAGGATAGGGAACATTGGACAACTTACTTGCTCAAACGGGCTTCTCCCTATACTGCAACATCCCTGTGCTTTCTTAATGCTCGGCCGCTATCCGAGCGTAGAACTGAAATTATCCTAGGAAAGTTTTTTGAGGAAGCTAATTGCATCCCTACGCAGCATGCTACAGGTGTAGAGAAGTAAAAATTATCTCAGAAAATGAGTGGCCTCCAGAGTAGAGTTGATTGCGACAGGGCTGCCGACAGGGTGATCCCAAGGTCTAACCGTTGGCGTTGATCCTGAAATGTTCTGCATTGCATGCGACCAACATAGTCAAGTGATCAGTTGTTGTAAAATCCTTTGCCGCTGTAGTCAGAATCGGAATGAGGATAAGGTTTTAATTGAGTTGTGCTCGCCTTTGGTCATGTTTGGGCATGATTCTCTTCACATGGAAGAAGCTTGAGCCGAAGGGTCTTGAGGCAGCTATTGTCTTTGTCGAGTCATTAAAACGTGAATTCATAATCCAACAAGGAAGCATCAATCTCTCCATGTTGAATTAAACCGATTCGAGGCTCGTCAGATTCTCTGGCCTCAATGAAGCCAACCATCGGGGAAACATTAGTCCGACTCCTATCGAGACTCTTTTATGATGAAGCCAAAGTTGGACAACCCAACTTGACATTTCCTACTCATGATACTCGGAGTCTCTTTATTTTCTATTTGACACTGGAATGACTAGTATAGGTGCGGTCCATGGGACGTAAGTCGTGATTCTGATAGCAATAAGGCACCTGTTTTCCAATTTTTCCATGTGTGTAAAATTGGATAACAGTAGAGGGATGGGGGTCCCAATATGGAAGGTAGGTATGACGATGATGGTTTTGATTGTGATATGGGTAGGGATTGAGTTTGTCTCTTTTTCTTAGGCGATGTAGCGGATTTATTTTTGGATAGATCGAGTCGCTTAGGCGGGTGCGTTAGACTGGGCATTGGTGAGGTCCCAAGCGTATGGGAAGATCTGGCTAAGTTGATAGAAGTGGACGGGGCATTTGGTAGAGGTGAGGGGGGTGAAGGCGAGAACAGGGGCATTTTAAGCTTCTGTAAGCACTTCGGGTATATGGTGGAGACATCAGGATCAGTCATTTGCATTTGAGTAGAAAAAGGGGTACTCAAACGTTCCCATAGGGCCTGTCTATCTTCTGTGGAATGACAGTCTCCAGGTGTGATTTGTAATTTTGGTACGGAAGAAAGGTGGGTTGTAATTCCAGTCCACTGCGGGTGTGACACAGGAGGTAGATGAGGCACTGTATCAATAGATGTTAAGAGGTCAAACCGGTCGTTGAAAATATTTAGGCGATGAGGGACTAATAGGTAGGAGGGCGTGTTCGAGGGGATCTGTCACGTTTAAAGAATGTGGTGATGTTAGTGTAAGAGATTTCTCGTCTAAGGATGTCAAAAGGAGTGGTGAGCCTTCCTCTTGTGTAGCAAGAGTGGTAGAAGGGGACGTTTGGGAAATAGATAAATTAGATAACATCCGCTCACAGTCTTGTAGGGATGTGGTGTAAGAAGACTCGTTGATGAGAAGAGAAGTCCGGGCAGTTAACTCTTCTATGGGTAAAGGAATGATTTCACTTTGGCTTGATGGTGGTGAAGGAGGTTCAAACTCTTGTGTTAGTGGAAAGGCTTGATTTAAAATTTTTTCAATAGAGGCTTTTGGCTGAGAATCAAAGACTGCATGGATCTCATGAACACTCTCCTCGGCTAAGATATCTTGGTTCACGTTACTGTTAGACGAGTGATTCGGGAATGGCTTGTTGAAAATTTTCAGATTTCGGTTAGCAGGGGCGTTAGGATTATCGAGGGTTATATCCCCTGTGTCAACCATTTCCTGCACTATGTTTTTCAACATCTTGCAGTTTTCATGACTATGTCCTTTTACGCGGTGAAAATTACAAAAGTCATTTTCTTTGTACCAAGAAGGTATTGCGCGGGTGGAATCAAACCCAGAGTGAGGTTTAACAGGGGGAAAGGTGATAGCCCCAGCTTTGAGCAATTTTTCCAGGATGACGCCATAAGTTTCTCCCAAGGGAGTGTAATTGGTGGGCTCGGCTTTGTACTTATAAGTGGTTTTCGGCGGAGTATTGGACGGTGTTTGAGATTTGACCATTACCGCGTGGACAGCTCCTTTTGATTTAGAAGAAGTGGATGCGTGAGGAGTGGCGGTGTTTGGCTTGTTGGTAGAATCAGGAGTTCGGAAATTGGGGGTTTTGTTACGCAACCGCAATTTCTCTTCTTCTAAGGCTCGAATTTCTAGTTTCCGAGCCATGGTAAAGGCCTCGTCGAATGTGCAGAAAGTTTGAATTTGGAGGGTAGGGGAGATGTGCTTAGCGCAGGCCCGCGTAAATAGTTCGATGAGTTCGGTTTGAGGCAAGGCATACGTGAGTTGGTTGATAAGACCCCGCCATCGTCCAACGAAATCTGCGATAGATTTGTCTTCAAATTGTCGGATGGCATAGAGGTCGGTAATAGATACTTTCTTGGCAATGTTAATGGAGAAATGATCCAAGAAAGATTGGGCCAGTTGGTTAAAAGAGAAGATTGAGTGCTGGGTTAAAGCACTGTACCACTCCAAGGCAGGTCCTGATAAGGACATGGGAAAGGTGCGGAGTAACAAGGCATCATCATGGGCAATCAAATAACAAGCATGTCTAAATGATCGCAAGTGTTGTTGAGGATCCTCTTTACTGTTAAAACGAGTAAACTTTGGCAACTCCCATTGAGGAGGATATGAACGAAGGGGGACAGAAGGGTGAATGGGCTCCCGATAAACTTGCTCGTATGTCAAGGCGCTACGACTTCCTGAAACGGAAGCCTCTAGGTTTTGCATTTTGTCCATCATTTGTTTGATGAAATCTGTGGTTGGATGAGATGATGGTGCCACAGAATAGGGATGTCCCATATAAGGTGTTGAGGTTACTGGATACGTGTATGGGAATGAAAAGGTAGGGGGAGCTTGAGAAGGAAAGCTCGTGTGAATAGGTGGCAGAGAGTAAGTCATGAATGGAGTGGTCTGAAAGAGAGATGAGATAGGGGCAGTTGGTGGTAACAATACGTGGGGTCCAAGGTTAACCAAAGGAAAGCTAATCGGGGTCGTATGAACCTCTGAAGCTGTCGGATTGGGAGACGGGGCTAGTGATGCAGGAAGTAAGGTATTGTTATCAGGAGGAGTGGGAGCTAAATGAGCAGCTATACTAATAGGCATGCCAATAAGGAGCTGACCATCAGGCATACGGTCAGGGGTATGAGACAAATAGTATTGTACAGCGCTGGGATTAGCATCCAGAAATTTGGCAAAGTCCTTGTCTCCTACAGGAATTTGGGGGATCTCACTGGTGTCCGTAGGGTTCCCTATAGAATGTGAAGGGGGTGATTTAGGCAAAGACACAGAGCAGGCATGTGAAACCATGGCGGCAGCTTGCTTCCGAGTGATGACAACCATAGACCAGGACACACAAGAAAGTTTCAATCTATCAAGAACAAAAACAACCTCAGAATGATGAATTTGGCAAGTTGCTGGTTTGTCAGGGGCTGATGGAGACAGTAACCGATATCGGTTTAGTAACCGATGTCGGTCACAGAGAAAACGACGTCGGTCCCTTAACCGATGCCGGTGTCAAAAGTCTAGGATAAGAAGATATAAAATGCTGCTAATTTGATTTTAGCAACGTTGAGTATGTTTATCAACTTATTGATCACAGAAGACAAAGTATGATAGAGAAAACAAGATTTGAAAACAAGTAAGAGGCACACGCAAATCTAAAGACTAACCCTAGGGTTAATTTTAGTTATCGTGGGCTTATGCCTTTAGATGTAAGATGATGTCAGAATCCTAAACAACAAGACCTAGGGGAAATGTCAAGTTTGTTTTGGCTTATAAGGTTACCTCAATCGGGCGGAGGAATACCGCGGAAAAGGGGGGGATGTTTGAGCTGTTGTGTTAATTGTGAAGTGATTCGGTATGTGTTGTGCAATGAAACTAAGGTTAATTTCCTGTCAATACCGTGGATATCACCCCCACGTGTACGACCTGTTACTTAATCTATGTTCACTAGAATTGGAGAACAACAAGCAGGAATGCAATGCACGTGTTTTAAACCCAAATCGAAAATTATATTCGATGAAGCAAGAGAGATGACTTTCACTAATGTGAAACCAGGAAAGCAAGACAAATTCTTTACTAAATATATAACAAAAATAGCAACAGCAAATATGCTTCCTAAAATGAAAATAAGCAAGAGAAAGAAACCCAAAATGGGTCCCACCGGGCGTGCCAAAATGTTTTCGCTCGGAATGTTTCGGCTTTTGGGAATAGAGTTGCTTCTATCCTTTCATTCCTTTTAGAAACAGATGAGGTTAGGGGTTAGGAGGAATACCTGTTGAATGTCGAGATGGTGTGCGCGTACCGTAGAGAAAGATCAGGCTGACTACGGAGGAACTCCTTTTTGTCTTGGAAGGACTACCTGCAAATAAGAACACAAGACCACAAGATTTTGATTAAACAATAAATGAGGAAACTGCCTTGGGCCCAGGAAATATAAAACTTCCTTTCGAAGGTGGTCAGTTCCCCTACTAATATGAATTAACACAAAAGACTGCAAAATATCAATTAAATTATTTCGTTAAACTGGGTAGGGGGAAAGGCTGGTTTTCTGGTTTTTGATCAGAGGAACCGATGCCGGTTACTGATAACCGATGCCGGTCACTGATAACCGATGGCGGTTACTGATAACCGATAGCGGTGGGTTCTACGATCTTCTTGGCAGCTATGGTGTTTGTAATGGCTGGTTTTTGGATGGTATTAGGAAATGGGATGATTAGAAGCAAAAGAATGACAGTTAGATGCAATGGCACGTTGGGTAGTGGATTCAGAAACAGATTTAGGAGCACTGAGATTCAAGAAGCATAAGAAATGTTATAACAAAGGACATGCAAGATGTGACTTACTAGTTTTGGCACAGATGCAAGTTGATCTCCTTGGTTGTAAACACTTCTGGTTTCTTTACTCATCTCTGCTCTGTCAAGTGAAGATCTGGACTCTGTTCCTCGCTTGCAATGCTTTCTGTTTTTCCAGAAATCCTTTGACTGATCTACAAAATGAAATTCCGATCGGTTTTTTTGGTTTGGGGAGCCCATTTACAGGGAACCGATGGCGGTTGCGTAACCGACGGCGGTCGAGTAAGAACCGGCATCGGTAAGGAAAAAGTAGGCTATTTTTAGTAAAATAGCCCACCTTCCCTGCTTTTCTCCTGAGAGATCAGTTGCGGGATTGGTCAAGTGGCTAGAAGGTCGGCTTTGGGTGCGAGTAAGGAGGCATTAGTTATGGATGTGAGTCTAGACCAAGTCATGGGTCTTAATTAGGTTATTTTAGGGTTAGGGCTAGGTCATGATGAGGTGGCAAAGTGAGGTGGCGGGTAAGGTGATGTGGATTTATCAATTACAAGGTAATTAATAAATAATTGTGTAAAGTTTAGGTAATGAGGTTAGGTTGCGAAATGGGATGCGGGTCACAAGGGGTCGTGAGACACGAATTGGGTGTCTACAGCTATCAAGACCAAAATTGACAGAGCCATCAAGTAAAGGGCTGTTGTGATGCTGTTTTTTGGCTGTGATGCGGCTGTCATCGGGCGGTTCTGGAGCTGTTTTTTGGCAGGGCTCCTTATGTTGTTTCTCTTTTGGTTCCTTTTTGATCTTACCTTCTTTTTTCTGGATCTATGTACGTTTAGATCCTTTTTTCACCTATATTGTAATATTTGGCTGTTGAGCCTTCCTTGGTTGGTTGTTTTGCCCTTCTTTGGGCTGCTTCTCTCATCTTGCTATCTGGATTTTGAGCCCTTTTGTATACAGGGTATAGTCCCTTCAAAACTATTTGCCCTTAATAAAAAAAAAAGTGACTAATTAAATAATTGAATCATTATAATGTACAACATAATACTACATGGATGACTAATTATACCTACACAACAATAACTTGTTTAATGAAATAATGATGTCAAAGTACAAAAGTACAATGTCTTTAGTAAGCTAATATATGAAATGAGAATGTAGCATTACAAATTATTACTGATATTAAAACCTATTCAAATTCTTAATAAGAGTATATATCTTTTTAAAGAGGTATTTAATGTTAGATAATGATAAGGTGAAAATACGACATTATCTAAGAAGGATTGGGTTGATTACCAAATCTTAATAAAATGATTAAACTGAATTTAGTCCTAACGACGGATGTCATAAAGTGACACTTTGAATTTGAACACTTAGATTGACAATAATTAGTGAGTTACTATTGACTTGTCGTTAAAAATATAACTTTACTTAAACTATTAACAGTGAACTTACCTTATAATTGCCTTACGTATCAAGTAGGCATGAACTATGAGTTATGCACTTTGAGTTAAATTTAATCTATCTATACCATATTAGGATGGATACAGGAATGGTAGTGATTACTTCTTGATGAGAGTAAAAATAATCATTATCTTTCCCATAGGGCTCCTAAGCTGGGACTGTTAGCGTACACTCAAGAACAAGAGCGAGACCTAGATTTTAGGCCTTCTTAATACGTATGCCTAAGTCATTTAACTACTTAGATGTGATATGGATAACTATGTGGGATGATTTTGTGGTAATCAAACAAGTTTTACTTGAATTGTGTGTGGTCACGAAACTAAGCTTGAAAAGCATAACTTCAAATATTTGGCCTATAGTGTATTGGTTAAATACACTGTCAGATTACCGAGTTCCTAATTAACAGTTTCTTAAACTAAAATGGAAATGGGAGACCTAATTTAGTTTAATTTAGATGTTATGCAAAGTAGTAAATGATAGCTAAATAAATAAAGTAAATGACCCAAACATCTAAGTAAATAGAAATGTGAAACCCTAATAAGAAAGTGGGGTTAGAAATAGCTTAGCTAATTTGATGAATGTTTGGGACTGTGTCAAAGAATAAACTGGATGAACAGAATGTAGGAATGACCATACATGAGCTCTAAAAATCATAGATATGAGCTATCTGGCTAGACTAGGGTGCTTAGAGAGTGATGAGGGGCCTTGTGGCACCCTAGTCTGATTCTTGGGTGCCCTGGTCTGTACATGAGGTCTAGAAACAAAAGAGGGTTGTTAGATAATCTGAAGTATTTTTTGCCTGTCACGTGTGTTTCATTGTACTATTTCGGATGTCGCTGGTAATATGTGATAAAGGGGAGCCTTGAAAAACCCAAGCCAAACATTAAAACCTTAAAAAAATAAAGATGCATATGAAGGGGTTGAAATTTCCTCAAAAACCATGATGGTGGACTTACTAACTGAGCATTGCACTAAATATTAGACCCAAATATAGTTCTAGGTGTTTGTGTGAAAGTCATGCCCTAGGTGCTCTTGTGTCAGTCATATTTTATGAAAGTAACGAGCTATAACTAGATGTAGAAATTTAATTAAATGGTGGATGGAATAGAATAAGATTCCCCTGTATGTAGTGTGATGTAGATAAACCAACATTGTCCCTTTTGATGGAGCTAGATGGATGCAAATGGAGCCTTTGATGGATGTAACCTTAGGTGGTGATAGTAGTGACTAGTGTTTGGTCCCTCATTATGGTATCATATCTTTATATTTATATGGTTCTCTTGTTCTAATTTCATAATTAACCACGAAAAGGAAAACAACAAAAAAATGGAAAGCCCAAATGGCTAGTAAGTGCACAAAAGATGGAGGTAAAGTGGGAAAAGGATCGGGTGCCCCGAATGGGACTAGGGCACCTGGGATGCCCCGGTATTTGGCTAGGCACCCTAGTCATAGATAAGATGACACAAAATATCAAAAATTACTGGGAAAGTATGTGTGGGAGGTAGACAGTGATGATAGAAAGCAAAATTAAATGGCCAAAAGATGGGAATTAATTAGTACTTTCTTCACTCAAAAACCATGTGAATAGTATTATGATACCAAGACTAAATAATATGCAAAGTGCGTGATTTTGTGTCTATAATTTCCCCCACTTTATTTTGGTAAGAAAAACACTCGGTAACATAAATTATATAGATATGTGTACCTAATGTCCATGTAGAAAGCATGTCGAAGGACTAGGTAGTGTGGAGTGAAAAAAAGATGGAGCATGGAGACTAAAGATGTAAAAGAGAAAAAAAGTGATGAGAGTGAACCTAGGATAGAAATGCATGTGTAGTTTCCAATGTGTGTGATGTAAATGCAAGTTAGTATGAGGTGTATGATGCCGCAAAATGTTGTTGTTGTTGATGTCATTGTTGTTGTTTTTGATTCCTTGCTTCTCATACGGTTGGACCTGCAAGGATAATATGATCAAGTAGTCAAATAGGCATGTATATATGTCAAAAATGCATGCATATAGTAAAAATCATGTAATGGAAATGAAAAATGTAAAAGGAACATGTGCGCCTGATCCATGATGAGAGAAAGGGTGTAGAGAGGATATTCTTTACTGTGAGTTTTTTGGGAAATCTCATGCCACCTTGGCCAAAGAAGTGTAGGTTGAAAGTTGCATTATTATCCAACCTATAACTACTTCCCTGATAATGTGTGAAGAGATCTCTATACTACCTGGTTTTTTGGGTGATCTGATGCTACTGACTAAAGTAGTGTAGAGAGGAAATTTGTTGTATCCTCTAACCTATAACTACTCCCCAAAATACTAAGGACTACCTATCCTATAAAATCCACTATTTATGAGGTTCGTAGACTAGTCTGAACCCACTCGTTGTATAACCCAAAATTTCAAGGACATAAATTGAACTGAACTATATCGGTAGAAAGTGGTATGTAATGTGTAAAACCCCAAATGATGCCCCCCTTTGGGTGCACATGCGACGTCACCAATGGGATAATGCAGCCCTAAAAGAGGACTAAATGCATAATTTTTTCCCTGTAGGGGAAGGGAATACGCTTGGTAGAAACCAAGGCACATGTAAACAAGTTGCTAGGAAATAAGAAAATTTTAGTACGAACAAGCATATATGTAACAGACAAGTGTACACTATGTAAATAATGTGTAAGCTAGAATGCAAGTAAACAATAAATAATCCAATCATAGATGCCAAAGTGGGTTGTAAACATGGGACACCATTCATGATGTCACAAGACATGCAAGGCCATAATGGCCACATAAAAACAAACAAGTGTGCATAAAAGACAAATGGCAATGCCCACATACAAGAGAAAAAAATAGAAAAGCAATAGTAAATAAATAGACAAATAGTCATGGAAGTAAGTAATCCTACAAAAAAATGTTCTACATGAAGCACCCATTAGCATGTTAGAAAGATAACCCATATGTAAAAAGTGTGTATAACCAACTAATGAAAATTTCTAAGTACAAAATGAAACATTAACACTTGTAGTGTACGAATGTGGATGTCCCCAACAACCATTGTAGGATGGATAGGAGACGAGCATCCATGCTACATGTGAGAGACATGTATCTATAATCATAACTAGAAAAATATGTGAACGCGCATGTGTGTATGGTAAAGATAATGACATACAAGAGATCTAACTATCATGTGTAGTAAGACAACCATATACAAGAAAATGCAAGCAAGAGTAAAAGTAACCAAGATATGTAATATGTTGTGAATGGATGGAATGGAATGTAAGATGGATGATAAGAGCCGCATGACCCCCCAAGTGAATGGAGATGTATGCAGTGAGGCTCATTTGGAATTCCGCCTTAGCAGTAGAGGATGAATCGTAAATGAGAGTGCATCATCAGGAAATGGTCGACGTGTGTGTTGTTTCTAACACGCTGAGATAAGTGTGCCTATACTAGGAGATTGATGTATGGTAAGGTAAAGATAAGAGATGCATTGATGCTATTATGAGAAGGGGATATGTGTGAATGTTATTCCCCATAACTATGTAAGAGATGGAGGTCTAATCAAAAGACACTGAGTGGATCAATGTAAGGAGTATTTTCCTTAAAAAAAGTGACGGGGATTTGAAGTGATAGAGGAATGTGACCATCAAATGTTTCATCATCATAGTAAGCTTCATCTGGGTTCCATTCATCGACATAAGAATGGTCTATAGCAGATGGTAGAATTACAAGTTTAACTATAGGAGGTGGTTGTTGGGCGTGCTCTGGTGATGTCACAGATACCTTTAATAGAGGAGGAGTAAGCTCATTCTTAAGAGGAGCTTGTGTAATTTGTCCTGGTAATGTTGTGGATGACTTAAGAGAAAGATGTGTTGAATTGATTGTTAAAGGAGGTTTCTTATGTTGACTTGGTGATGTCGTAGGTGGCTCTTGACTTTCCTTATTAGTTGATTTAGATTTAAGAACCCATTAAGATGTAACAAGTGGAGAGGAGCATGTAACATAATGCTATGTAGTGAATGAGATGAAAACTTGATGCTCAAGATGCTTGATTCTTTGTTGTAAAACATAGCAATAATTATCAGTATGTCCATTGATTTGATGATAATTTCAATATGGAAGACCTTGATATTTAACAAGCCGATAAGGAGGATAACAATGAGTAGATGACAAGCTAATTAATTGACAAGTTCTGAGATTCGGAAGAATATCTTGTTGCTTAGTATTGAGTACAAACTAGATAGGTGTTGGGAGAAAAAATATTTGAGTTTCGGTAACATGAGCACATGTAGAAGACATAGAAGGAGGATGAGATGTAGAAGGAGAACAAACATGCACTTGAGAAGCATCCTTAACTTGATGAATTTCAGATTTGAGAGATATAATCGTGGATTCTATAGCCTTATTTTTTTCTTGAAATAAAGCATGTAGAGATTAAATTGAGTCTAATAGGGGTTGATTAGATGGAGGAACACTAGGGGCATCAAATAAACGAGTGAATATAGGAATTATTTCATGTAGTGGCATGTTGTCATCAAGATACATGGTGTCTAGGGGTTTTTACAAAATAGACTAGAAATTGGGATATCTCTTAAGTAAATTAGATAAAGAACTTGAGAAACAATGGGAGCCATGATATTGGAAAAATAAGGATCCTATTGTCATGCAAATTTGCAACAGAGAAATTGGAAGTTTCCAAGCATGAAAACTATACCTCAGTGTCAATTTTTTCATGTTTTATCATTTCCATGCACCCCAAGCCAAATCCATTAGGCTGGTCACCTACTATGTGATGTTAAATTTGTCCCCTAGGTGATTTATGAAAGTCTATTCATTCCCCCTAGGTGATTTTAGGGAGTGCCGAAAAGATACTATCTTTTCGTAGTATTGGGAAGGGCTATCACTGGCCTTTCCAGGACTGGCCCAACCACCCTGGAGTGGAACGGAAGGGTAAAATTAAACATGGAGGTGAATTGAATACCATATAACATCATGGAAATTATTTTGGAAATCTTTGAGAAGTTTTGAAATACTTGGAGCAGTTTGAGTGAAAGAAGGGTTCACAAGCCTAGGCAGTTAATAAGCTTAAAACAGTTGTTGGGCTTCAGAAGAACATTTTGGGAGCTCCGAATGGAGTTAGAAGTAAAAAAAAATGTCTGGAAAGAGGATTCCAATACCTTCATGATGGTGAAATAATATTTTCACAAAACCTTGGTGCATAGGATTTGCAGGAAGGTTTTATCAGGCATAAGTGGCACCTCAAATAAAAAATAAGTTTTTTAGGGATCATATGGTTGAATCAAGAAATGATAACCCCACCATTGGATTCAAAATTCTATTTTCAGTCAAGATTATATAAATTTTCACCAAGAAATTCCACCGGGATCTCAAGTTATCATCGTTTCAAGTTGTCCTCTTCGGGACTTAATCATTTTTTCGGGAGGACACATGTCAACACTAGGAGCCTAGCAGGATTTCATGTCCTCAACATCCCTGAGGACAGGTACAAAAACCCTTAAAAATGTTCCCAGCCCCCATGTGACCCCTTCGACCCTCATATGACCTCCAGACTCAATAGTTCATCCCCCAGGTGTATTTTTTGAGCTTTCATAACCTGTCGTTGGATCAGGCGCCACGTGTCAGCTGTAGGACAACTTTGGAAACTAATTTCCCTTATGTCCCTAAGGTGGGGGCCATCAAACATGTAAAAATGTGCCCAGCCCCTATGGGAAGTCTTCTGGAGAATTTTTGGAGCATCCATTCCCTACCGTCTGATCAGGTGCCATGTGTCACCTCCAGGACCACCATGGAAACTGATGTCCCTTATGTCCTTAAGGTGAGGGACATCAGACCTTTAAAAATTCATCTAGACCCTATGAGGAGTCTTCTAGAGACCCACATGACCAAATTTCAGCCCCCAGGTGAATTTATGGAGCATCCATCCCTTGCCATCAGATCGAGGACACATGGCATCACCTTGACCACTGTGGAAATTGATACCCCTCATGTCCTTGAGGTCAGGGAAATCAGGGAAAAAAAATTCACCTAGCCCCTCCATGTGCATGTTTTGAAAATTTTAAATTCGACACTTAGCCGTTTCTTTCTCCTCATTTCTCCTTCATAGCTTTATATATTGCCAAGGCTCTGTGCATGATTGTCTAGTCATCCGATCCACCATTATTGCTCTGAAACAGCTCCACCATGGCCACATAAACTCCCCAAAAATTGAAGCACCTTTCCCATAGTGATGTGTAGGTATCAGAAGGAATTCTCGTCAAGCTAAAAAGGAGAAGTGAAGAACAGAGAAGGAGAAAAAGGAGAAAACTCCATAACCATGAAATGAGAAGTTGAAGAAATCTCCCAAATGGATGTGTGAAACAACAAGATATATTTTTCTTTTCATCCCTCTACCCAAGGCCATCAAGAATAAACCTTCAAACCCCCCTCTCATGCAACAAATCATCCATAGTGAAGAAATCCCACTTCTAGCACAACAAAGAAAAAATCCAATTTCTCGTCAAACCGTTGGGAAAAACGAAGTAGAATTTCACGTGAAGAATCAAAACAAAAAACCCATATCAAATATATAATTTTCTTCGAAAATGGAGGAGAAAACCAGACCTACAATTTTGAGGTCCATTAATGGTTGCCACATCCAGAAGCACTGCCAGGTTCGAAATTTAAGACTTTAAAATATCCTGGACTATTAATCGGGTGGGCCCAAAATTTGAGAGGGGTGATATTGGGAAAAAAACACCATATCAAAAAAATTCGTTCCACATCAATCCGACTCCCATAAGCCAACTTTCTAAAAATAGCAGGTTTACTAAATAGGAACTACTATTTCAGGAAAGTCATCAACAGAAGAACCTCCAGATGAGACGAAGACATTGGAGGTGCACTACAACTGAGAATTCACCAGAACGGACATTTTTTGCAATTACTAAAAATAGTAAGTGGGCCCTCAAGAACCTACTAAAAATAGAAAGTTGATCCAGAAAGAACAAGGAACACAGGGAGAAAGAGGAAAACTAATCCGCAACATCCATTTGAAGATTGGGAACTTGATTTCTCACATTTACAAAAAATAGTAAGTTGATTTTACCTAAGGGAGATCTGAAGCCAAAGTGGATAGGTTAGAAGCCTTCTTAGGATCATGAAGTGGAGAACAGTTAGAGAATGGAGCCAAGTCCACTACACCAGCTCATTCTTTGGCATAATTCTTCTTCTTCTTCTTCTTCCTCTTCTTTCTCTCTCTCTTCGCTCCTCATACGACACACTCTCTCTCTTCAATGCTATATTTTTGTGTTGAGGGTTGCACTTTTTAATATGACTTAAGTGACTTTAGAAATATAATGTAAATTAAGTCACCTTGCTATTATAAAAGGGACTTAAATATTTCAAGTGGAATATGAATAGTCTTAAGTCATATTAAGGTATTTGAAAGGTCACGAGGAAGATGACGAATCAAGTCTACTCTATAAATTGTAAAGCCATTCCCATTTCAAAGGGTTGATAATTGATCTTGTAAACTCATGAGTGCATTGTACTTAGAAAACAAAAGAGATAGCCATTTTCTTCTACTTTCCTCCATTCTCAAATTTCTTCCATTCCCACATTATGTACAACTTCTGTTTAAGCATCAACACAACAATAAGGATTTTGTATCCTCTTTGATGAGGAGATTTTAGAAACTTTGAGTTCACACTCTTATCTCTTCTTGTTTCCATTTGCACATTTATTTCTTCTCATAAATGCATGTGTTAAAGTTTCTAGCTAATGTGTGAAGGAATCTGATTTCCTACCTGCAACATTAGTTTCCTTGTCTCATTTCTCACTCCCTTTCCCACCTTCAAACAAATTTCTCTGTTACATGTATCTACAAGATTTACCGCAGGGTCATTGGAGTGCCCCTGTTGGATCCTTGGTCGAAAGGCCACCATAGAAATCCACATTTTTTCATGCATGCACATATAGTAGTTGCACCGGTTAAGTAGAGTGACTTAGATTCCCAGAGTGTTGGCAAGAAATCCACGAAATTTTCCACCCAAAATTTTTTCTCACCAATAGTTTTTGACACCCATTATGGGGTAGATTTAGTAGCATCTGCACCTGAATATGTACGCAAGGTCCCAAAATACAAAAATTCAAAAAACCAGAAATAAGATTTCATGAAATTCCATTACAAAAAGATACATTGTCAATTTCTTGCAAGTGACTCTTCATATTCCACAGTGTCCTTTTGTGTTCTCACTTCAAGAATTTCCAAAAGCTAGCTAAAGGAAGATACACCAGGTTGAATAGGTCGAGAGGTGGGTTTGTTTCCAATTTTGAGGCTTTACAAAATCAACAAGAATGAATTAGAGATAATCCATACTTCTTCTCTTAAGCTTCCTCTCCATCTGGTGCTTCGATTAATTCACTTGGTGACCCTATCCAAACTCTTGGTGATGCCCCCCTTCAAATTCTCCCATTTTTCAACCACCATTGAGCATTGAACTCCCGGAAGAAGAAGAATATGTAGAAGCAAGAGATGAAGTAGAAGCAGAAGAAATAATGGAAGAAGAAGAAGAAATACCTCAAACCATTATTCCATAGGGAAGA
Organism: Taxus chinensis; assembly: GCA_019776745.2. Taxonomy (NCBI): domain Eukaryota; kingdom Viridiplantae; phylum Streptophyta; class Pinopsida; order Cupressales; family Taxaceae; genus Taxus; species Taxus chinensis. Next base: position 233,669,004 of record CM034153.1, read on the forward strand.
AATACATGCCCACTTGCTCTTGAACTACCTCTCCATGATCTACCAGTGGGTTCTCGTAATAAATTTCCAAAGTTCAAAGGTGACAACACAAAACATCCCAAAGATCACATCACTTCTTTCACAACATCATGTGGAGTTCTTGGTGTCCAACATGAAGACGTTGTTATGAGACTATTTATGGAGTCCCTCCAAGAAAAAGTAGAAAAATGGTTCTACCTCCTTCCTACCCAATTTTTCATTGGTTGAAATGACATCAAGGCTACCTTTGAGGAAATATTTAAATCAACTGAATACTATCAATACCTCTTGGTGCAGTTGGCTCAAATGAGGAAAGGAGAAAGTGTCACCATGAGAGACTTTTTGGCTCATTTAGAACGATCTCTTCACAAGATACCTGAAGAGAATTGACCATCTCAAAACAATGTCAAGAGATTCTTTATTAATTCTCAATCATCAGAAGTAGGATATTTGCTATGAAAATCCCAACTAAGGAGCATTGTAGAAGCACAAAGGATGGCCATTAAACTTGATGACGATCTCATCCTCTCTGGAAAGATCAAGAATCCATCAAAAGGAAAGGCCTAATATCCTAGAGATGAGAGTGTTTCACCTTTTTCTTATATTGTTGACGAAACAGATAGGGTAACGAGCATAGGAGGAATACATGTTCAAATTTTGGTTGATAGCTTGTTGCACGCGTATGACTTCCAAATCCACATCTGACTGTGAGAGCTTCCTTTTGGCTAGGAGGAACTACCTATAATGAAATCAAGACCACCAGAAAGAATTAAACAATATGGGTAGTGAACTACCTAGCATGAGCTAGATATGGGAAGCATGGTACTTCCTAAATGGTTGTTAGTCCAGTGTTTTAAAAAAATTAATGTTGTAAACAAAGTAAATCCTATTGTTATTTTGAAATGATTTAGGTATCTCACTTAAAAACACAATAAGAAATAGATTTAATCTAACAGGTTAAGCTAGAATAGAATCCAAGGTCAAGGGATAGGTTTTGGGTCTCTGCAGATCTGATAAAGGTCTTGGGTAGGTCACAGGCAAGTGAGGGTGAGGTAAAATGAGGTGGGTAGGTCTCTATTTAAGACTGTGTAGACAAACACAAAGACTGGCGTTAGTCAGAGTTGATTGACCGTAGTTAGGTATAACTGGCATCGGTTACTGTGAGATCTAGAAATGTCACAGAATGGGGTTTTGGTTTCCTTTGTGATTGTATAAAGGATTTGGTGGGTTGGGACAAGGTATTGGGTGACTTGAATAGGATTTTTTAAGGTTTTAATGAGTCTATGGAGGTGAAAATGTTGGATAAGGTCAATAGGGAGAAAAATAAACAATGGATGATAAAATAATGATGAAATGAAATAAGCCAACGAAGTATGACATTATAATTACTTGGATTTCGTTTCTGGTGGTCTGTGTGTGAAGGATGGAGGTGTTGATGATGGGTTTGAAGGTTGCAAGTGATTACTAACTAAAGAAAAGCTTCTGCATGGGCTACATGCACAATCCTCTTTGCTTGGATACATCAGAACGTGGCTAGGCTGGCTGTGCAGGAGAAGATGCTCAATCTCCTTCCTTGGATGTGAGTTCTTACTGGAATTGGCTCTCTGAGGATGTGTTATCTCTCTAAGATTTGTTCTTTTCTCGTCAAATGGATTTCTTCCAACTTCCAAGTTCCAAGTTATAACCTTGAGAATAAGGTTGTTTTGGGTCAAGAGGGGTAACTGATGGCATTCCGGCTTAACCAGCAATGGTTAGGGGTAACCAACGTCGGTCAAGGCGAGATTTCCTAGGTTTACTAAACTTAGGGAGATCCTCTTGATTTTCTTAGATCTCCTGTCATTATCCCATGGATTAGACTCAAAACTTCTTGTGAGCATGCATGAATATGGTTAAAGGGAATGTAGACATTGATTTTTAGGGTTTGGGTAAGTCTTAGTTAGTTATGGTAACTTGCTAAGAATAGGTCTTAGGTTGAGTTAGCTTGGTGAGGTGTCTAAGTGAACTATATGTGTAGATATTATTTAAATAAAATATTTAAATAATAGATATAGTGAGGATAAAGCATTAATTTAATTTAATTAATTAAATTAATATTAGTGGGGTGAAGGGGGTCATGGCTAGGTAAATGTAATAAAGGGGGGCTTATATGTCGAGGCACGAAGGGGGAGTGCGACCTAATTTTAGTGTCTACATTTTGCCCCTTTTTGTTGTGTAGCTTGTATTGGTAAGCGATGCTAACAAAAATAAGATGTGGTTGCCCCATGTGAGGGTGAAGGTGATCCCCCTCAAACCAGGAACTGACGAGGCAACAGGCTGAAGCGGTGAGTGGTTTGATAAAAGGTAAATGTGAGGAAAAGGCAAGTGGGTGCAAGAGAAAAGGGTGAAAGGTCGACTCGGGTGATCTAGGTAATGGGTCAGGGTCAAAGGTAGCAACAGTCAAATGCACACACACATATAAACTGCAGCACGCTACTAGGTTGAAGAGTAGGAAAACCCTACATTGTCTAAGGTCGATAGGTTTATCCAAACAAGGTTGAAGTGAATCCAGTATCCAAGGTATAGGATAAGGTCAGGAAACACAATGTAGGTTAGGTACAGGAATGTGTAGGTATATTCTGGTACACCAAAGGTAGGGTCAAGATAAACGGTCATGGCAATAGGCTAGGTAAGGTCATTAGGTCAAAAAACACGCATAACGGTGTCGTAAGGTATAACAAGCACATTGGTTCAAAAGTCACAAACAGTTTTCCGGGTCTAGGTAGATAGGTCATAGCATGGGTAAGGTTGACGTAGGGGTAAAATAATGAGGCTTCAACAATGGATGAGGTGAGGTTGAAGAAGGTGGAGGGCCAGAGGTGAAGGTAAAGTGGTCCAGGTAGGTGTAGGGGAGGCAAAAGAAAGAGGAGGTAAGTAAAATGAGGTCAATGTGAGGAAAATGAGTATGCAGGGTAACTGATAGTGGTCTGGGTGAACTGATGATGGTCTGTGGGAACTGACATCACTGAACGAGGGCATACGACTGATGTCGGTCAAGTCAGGTAGGATATAAAAAGTGGAAAACCCGTGCTTTGAAAATTCATTTGTGCATTGTGAAAAGTAGAAAAGGACAAGAAGAGAGAAAAGAGGAAGAGGAAAAAAGAGAACATCAGAGAGCTTGGTTGGCGAGCCACATAGGCAAGGTTGATTAGGCAAGAGGTGGGGCCACGAGATTGGATCGAGTGAGGTGATTGGTTGGGAGAGTGAGAGGTCATTTGAGGATGGTAGAGGCTAGAGAGGGATCGGGAGGAGTGGCACGAAGGCCAGAGATTCCACCACGATGGCGAGAGCGAGATGCGTTAAGTTCTGAACATTTTGATGCATTGTTTGGTGAATTTGATGTAAAATATAGAAAGTATGAAAAATGGGGGGTTTGGGGGGGAAGAATTTCAAAACGGGAAAAAGAGAGGGAAAAGGGAATGGGGAAGGGTAGGGTGTAGAGAAAGAGGGTAATAGAGGGATATTTAGGGGTGTAAGGAGTGAGTTGGGTGGGTAGAATGAGTAGGGAGAGAAAAAGTAGGGTTAGGAAGTTGTGGTGAGTGGCAGAATAGTGACTGACATCGGTCGACTTATGGCCAACATTGGTGGGTAGTGACCGGTATCGGTCACAAGAACAGTGACCGATGTCGGTCAAGGGGAGACAATGGTCGGTCAGGGGAAAACAAGGGTTGGTCATGTGAGAGGGAAAAGGGTTAAGGGAAATGGGAAGGGTTGAGGGTGGCTTGGTTAAGGAGTAGGGTAGATAGTTTTGGGTGGATGGGTTTGGGTGGGGGTTAGGGTAGATAGGTAGGGTAAATGGGTTTGGGTTAGGGTGAATAGTTTTGGTTGGATGGGTTCAGGTGGGGGTTAGGGTAGATAGGTAGGGTGGGATAGGTTAGGGTAGATAGGTTTGGGTAGGTTTCGGTGAGGGTGAGGGTAGATAGGTAGGGTAGATAGGTTTGGGTAGGTTTGGGTGAGGTTTAGGGTAGATATGTAGGGTAGATGGGTTTGGGTAGGTTGGATTAGAGATTAGGTCGGGATGTGGGGTGAAATAGGGTAAGTTGGGAAGGTGTACTAATACATTGTTCTTGTGGGATGTAGGCCCGAGATGAGCTGCGGATGAGGGGCCGGGTGCCGCCCTTATTATTGACAGTATGGGCTAACATGATGTAGGAGGAGTGACAACATGTTGTAGAGGTGGGGTTGATAGGGGTGATGCGCTACCGGCATGTAGTCTAGGAGGCAAATCTGATGGTTGCCCTCATTGATAGATGGACTCGGTGACCAATACCTTCCACATGTCGATGGGTGAGATGATGATCACACTGGAGGATGTCTATAGGATCTTATGGTTGCCCATATTGGGGGCCCAGGTTTATTTTATCTCCTCAGAGGCATCTGAAGAGCTACTAGCACCTATTTTTGGTGAGGGTGTAGCAGACCTAATGTTCTATAGCGCTAGCATGAGCTATGAAGTGATGTATAGAGCTCATCCAGAGGAGATAAGGTTAGTGGTACTATTGATGGAGGCAGTGTACTGCTACGCACTACCAGATACAGAGGGTGGTAGATTCCTGAGGTCACTAATGGGAGTCCTTCATGACATGGTGATACATCAGACACAGTTTGAATGGGCACCTGCATTGCTGACGCAAGTATATAGAGAGATATGTGCCTACAGGTGACTACAGAGGTTCATCATCTACTACGCCATACTACTACATTATTGGGCTTATGAGCACATTTTTATGTTCAACCAGTGGGGATGCCCCGGGTAGATGTATTCCCATGGAGAGTTTTGAGAGTTGGGTACAGACAGTGGGTACCAGCCATTGGAGAGGCCCGAGGTTCCAGAGCTACTCATGATGTGGCTTACTACAGGATGTTGTTTGAGGGGTTGTCCAGGGTGTACATCATTTAGAGTTCATATGTGGGCTTCCCCTCATACAAACAGATGGCAACAGAGCTAGATGGGCTACAAATTTATCTGTGGATAGAGGGGAGGAGAGCGGGAGAGCATGAGTAGATACCCATAGAGTGGGTTAGGCACCAGTTCAGGTTAGTCCAAGATGTACCACCACCCTTCCCACAATACAGGAGAGATGACATGGAGAGACCTATGTCTCCACCATGACCCACAGTGCTGACTGGATAGAAGGAGCAACCACTAGATACATATATTGATGATGTTGGGGTTATAGATGGATACAGGCAGTGGTGGGCAGCATAGCTGAGAGCTATACCACCGAGGCCAGGGTAGCCAGACTTAGCCACCATTACCATTTAGAGAGACACCCTATAGGGGAAGGTGGCTACTTTGGTGACGCAACTCGGGATTATGCAAGGGAAACTTATAGGTTCAGAGGCATAGGTTACCATCTTACAGGCCCAGATAGTGACATTGTAGGCTTAGGCAGGGTAGGGACAGGTACCTGCACAGGCGGAGGCAAGGGGAAATGGAGATGGAGAGGAGGTATGTGGAGAGGGAGGGTAGGTAGTCACCCTACAGGAACAGGTACAGGATCTACAGGGCTAGCTGGCCACAGTGCAGGGGTAGGTTACGGGTCTGCAGGGCCAGCTGACAACAGCATAGGCACATATTACTACCTTGTAGGCCCAGATACATAGGCACAAGCACATATTCCAAGGCTGACTCAGACTCTAGTACCAGCATAGGGCTCAGAGTAGGTTCAGGGATAGGGTCCCCTTGTATAGGTACCCATGCAGGTAGCGAGACCCATAGCACCTCCACAGACAGTGACCATGGCCAGATTCAGGGATGCCCTAGCAGAGGCACAATATTATCAGGATCATTTGTTAGCTGTCAGGCTAGATGTGCCCTCCTATGCCTAGTACATAGCACAACAGGCCTCCCGTGAGAGGACTAGATCTCACACTCAAATTTTGGAGAGTACAGGGGGCTTGCAAGCCCAAGGATAGGGTCATGGTGAGGCCACTAGTGTGCAGAGACTAGCCCCAGGTGAGGAGCCATCAGCAGGAGGTGGGGTAGGTGCTGGGCACTAGACAGGTGTGGCAGAGGGGTCAGGAGAGACACAGTCATAGGGAGCATTCCTTGACATCAGATGGGGAGATGATTGACTTGCTATGGACCGGCCTGCGTGCCGAGTCATTTTTGTATGGATTATATATGAGACCGGCCTGCGTGCCGAAGAGATTTTGTATTTAGTATGAGTTTGTTTGTACATGATACCGGCCTGCGAGCCGAAGATATTTTGTATTGATTATGATTTTTTTTTCTTGATACCGGCCTGCGAGCCAAAGATATTTTTGTATTGGCATTTTTTTGTGCATGACCAGCCCGAGTGATGTATGAGAGACACGTGTATTTTTGAGATGAGTGTACATGATTGTGATGCACATGTATTTATATGATGAGATGTATGAGGTTCAGATGATTATGTGTTGTGATGTGTATTTTATTTTACTTTCTTTATGATATGAATGGATTATGTGAGTTAGGCATGACGGAGTCAGGTCAGTTTAGGCATGGATCGAGTCACGTTGGTTTAGGCATGGACCGAGTCAGGTTGGTTTAGGCATGGATTGAGTTAGGTTATAGGCATGGATCGAGTCGGGTTGGTTTAGGCATGGAATGAGTCGGGTTGGTTTAGGCCTAGATCAAGTCAGGTTAGTTTAGGGATGGATCGAGTCAGGTTATAGGCATGGATCGAGTCAGGTTGGTTTAGGCCTAGATCAATTCAAGTTGGTTTAGGCCTGGATCGAGTCAGGTTGGTTTAGGCATGATTCATTATGGTTTGCAATGAATGATACTATGGGTCATATGTGAAATGTTGTATAATCTATGCATAGTGATGATAGAGGAATGGTAGGTGTAATAAATTTATGCTATGGTAACAAATTGTTATGTATGTGGCTTGATTTCCAATTTTGTTAGAAAAGGGGAACTAAGTGAAATGTGGGGTAAATGGTGAGTTAGGCATGGTTAATGAATTGTTTAGGGTAGAGAGTGGTCGAGCTATCCTCCAAGGGCCCCATGCCCTTGGAGTGCTGCCTACATAGTCCTAGCAAAAAGGGACCTCAGGCCGATGTAGTTCTCCCATGAGTTAGGGAAGAAGATGAAAATGAGTTGGTAGGTTTGTGGGCATGTAGTAGGTTTAGGTTTAATAGGTGTGGGTAGATGAAAGGGGAGGATGACCCCCCAAAGGTAAGTGTCGAGGACCAAGTCCTGTATAAGGTAATCAAAATGTAAACAAAGATGGTTAAAAGATAAGAGGGGGGCAATAAAGCCACCTGATTGGGTAGAATCATACCGAGTAGATCATACCTTAAAAAAGGGGTGATGAATACAAGACCTTAAAGGCATTGCATGATTACCTGTTTGACGATGAAAGTAGTCACCGGAATGTTGCAAGTCCAAGATGTCCCTTGAGGAAATTTAGGAAATGACAGAGGAAATGGTAAGGTGGGTGAAAGGTAGTTAATTGTATATGTTTTGAGTGACAGGGCTTTTGGGCAAGAGGTCCGAGGTCATAATGGGCAAGTCCATGACTAAAAAAGCATGTTTATTTTAATAGACTGATCGATGTGGAAAGTTTATATGGGATAAATAATATGGTACTCCTTGAGGTCTTTGTGAAGCTGATCAATGTGGGAAGCTTCGTTTTCTCTCATTTTTTTTAAGCTTCACATAGTTGTCCTTCGAAGGAGCAGTCTATTTATAGTAGCAATTTGTTGGAGAAGAAGATGTCCTTTTGAGGGAGTCATATTTTTTATTAGAATTTTTACTCAAGGAGTATGGTCGTCTTTAAAATAATGGACAAGACCAAGGTGAAGGATAGGACTCTTGTTCAAAAGGTGAGGTGGAATGACCATGGGATCTCATCTAATGGTAGACAAAAAGTATCCATGAGAATCATGCTATGTGTAGTGCCACAATACACATATTCAAGAGAAGATAACAAGTGATGGGTACTCTCATGATTCTTATTTAATCGTTAGGGAGATGGATGGAGTGGATAACGCTCAAGGGATGAGCGCAGAGAGAGACGAAGGGTGAGGTAGGACAATGAGTCAATAATAGAATGGTCAAAGATGCAATGCATTAAGGGGCCCAGGTTCGGGTTTACCCTCAAGCAAGGACAAATGATAAGCACTCGATCCATAGATATGAGTTACGATGTATGGTCCAAGCCAATTAGGAGTGAATTTTCCCTGTTTACTTTTTTCTACTTTGGTTACGTGTTGATTTTCTTTCAAGACAAGGTCATCGACCTAGAAGGTTTGTTCATGAACATGTTTGTCATAAGCACATTTGATATGTTTTTGGTAAACTTGAAGGTGATCCAGAGCATTAAGATGACGTTCATCTAATAACTCTAGTTGTACTAAGTTATCCTAATGAAAGTCATCATCAGTAAGCATGTCATGGAGAGAAATGTGAAGTGAGGGGATCTAGACTTCAAGAGGTAGAACAACCTTGGTACCGTAGACCAATGAAAAGGGTGTAGCAGCAGTGGAAGTGTAGATACTAGTGAAGCATGCCCATAGGGAAAAAGGAATGTGTGTATGCCAATCCTTCCCAGTATCATCAACCACTTTCGTGAGAATTTTATTGAGAGTTTTGTTAGTGGATTATGCTTAACCATTGGTTTGTGGGTAATAAAGTGAGGAGAAACTAAGCTAAATGTTGAAGGCATCACAAAGTTTTTGTAGTGTTTTCTTTTTGAATTTTTTTCCATTGTTAGTGATGAGGCGATGAGGGACACCAAAGCGACAAATGATGTGATGGTTAATGAACTCACATATTTTCTCGACTTTCATGGAGATGAGTGGTATGGCTTCCACCTATTTGGTGTAGTATTCGGTAGTGGTTATGATCCATTGATGATGTTGGGAAGAAAGAGGATTGATTTCTCCAACAAGATCCAAAACCCATTGAGAGAAGGACCAAAGGTCACGAGTGACCTATAAGGAATGACTGGGTGTATGATGAAGGTTGGAATGTTGTTGACATTTCACACAATGTTTGACATAGTCGTGACAATCATGGTTAAGGGTCGGCCAGTAATATCCTAGGTAAAGAATACGCTTAGCAACAGCAAGGCCACTAAATTGGCCTCCACATATGCCATCATGAACCTCCTTAACAGTATAAAGAATTTCATAACTTGTGAGGCATCGTAAGAGAATACCATCAAATCTATGCTTATAGAGGAGTCCCCCTAGGATAATGAAATGGGAGACATTTTTAAGGAAGGCGTGTTTTTCGTTACGGGTGAGACTAGGAGGTAAGATGAAGAGGGAAAGGTAGTCGGAGTATTGTTTATACCAAAGGTCACTCAAGTTAGGGGTGTCATTGTCGATTGAGTAAACATCGTGAGGAAAATAAGAAGGTGAATGGAGGCGTTATACGGTGAAAAATATTTTGGAATCAGCAGGGGAAGTGGGTATTCTAGAAGCTAAGTAGGCCATGGTATCTACAAATTTGTTTTTTGAACGTGGGATGGTTTGAAGGTTGTAATGATCAAAGGTGGTCAATAGTATGTCTACATGATGTTTATACTTTTGAAGTATCTCATTACTATTATCCTACAGAATTGACAAGGGAAATTTGTAGGTAACCATACAAAAATTTCCATTTTGGTCCCTGAAAGAAGTTCGATAACATTAAAAAATGGCCTAAAACTCCCTTTCGAAAATTATTTTTTTCTAAACTTAGCTATTTTTCTAGCTTCTTCCTTCGGCACTGTTTTTTGTGTGTCAGCAATCCCAAATGTGCACCTTTTTGAACTAGGCCCAGGAAATGTTGTGTCGATATACCAAATTTTGCGCCACCTAAAACAATCCTAGGCACAAGAAATGTCGTGTCAACATCATGAAAGTTGTGCCCCTTTTAATCTTTGGCACTGAAATTATCATGTTAACATCATAAAATGTGTGCTTAAGGCACTGGAAACATTGTGTCGACATCCATTAGGTTGCGCTAAGGCACACTTTTCATCGTGTCGATGCTCTAAAAGGTGTGCCAAAGAAGTTGGTGAAGTAATAAATGCCAGTTTTTCTATAAATAGGCACCCGAAACCTGTCATTTTCACGAATTGAAAATTGAAAAAGTGTTATCTCTGCACCTGTCAGCCATGCTTCTCCCCCGCGTGCCATTTTTTCAATCTTGTGGATCCCATGTCATTCTTCATCTTTTATTTATCTGGGTAAGAGGCTCCTCTCCTTGTTGTTTTTGTTTTTGTTGTGTTAGGTATTAGGGTTAAGTGTAAAATATAAGATCTAAAGAAACACACCTAATAAATTATCAACCTAGCTAAAAGCCCTTTTTCCTCTCCTTCTAGATCTACAAATTTGGAAGACCCCTGCCTCAGAAGAAATCAAAACTCATCTTTCCCCTGTCTGCTTCCTTGCTATAAAAACCCTCTCTTTACCATTTGAGAAATATAAAAGAGAGAGGAAGAGAAAGAAAGAAAAGAGCCAAGTTGTTAAAACTGATTAAAAGCATGGCACACTGTCCTTTCTTACAACATAGCTTTAACCCACACCTAGTTGAAAGAGCACTTAACAGTTTTTCCTAAAGGTGCAGGCACCACTTGTGCAACATCAACATTGGATGTTGATTACTACAAATCTGTGCCACGTGTTTTTCCCTTGGCGTGTTTTTTTTTCTTGCAACATCTCTCAAAGTTGCACCTTGGCACACTCTAAACCCATGCAACACAAACTTCTTCAGCGCCCAGTCAAAGTGATTTTTCCCTAAGGTGCAGGTGCAATTCCCTTAACGTCAACATGACATGTTGCATGTTGTAAACCCGTTCCCTGACCTTTACCCTTTGGCACTACATTTTGTCATGCAACACCTCTCAAAAATGAACCCTTTCTAACCCTGGTGCACCTTATTTCATGTCGAAATCTTCAAAATTGCGCCCAACAATTTTAACCCTCTGCAGCATGTTATGAACCTACGCTTTGTGCCCTAAGCCTTATAATTGCTCATTCTTCATTCTGCAATCTTTCATTATGAATAACAAGACGGTTGACATGGCTCTTTTGTGTTGGACCTCCTTGATTCTTCTTGTAGAACAACAACATCCATCCTTGAGCTCACACATTTATTCATCAAGCAAGAAACTAATAAAGTCTAAAGCTAAAGCTAAGCAGTCGGAACAAGAGATGAAGTACAAATATCAGAAAGTCAGGATGCCTGACTCATATGTAGAGTGCAGCCTTGACATCAGAGATTCTGAGCTGGGCCATATTGACATGGATGACTTTTGGGCAAGGACCAACCAGGAAAGCAGTGGCCCGTGGATGAACAAGTTGGTGGGCAGTGGATTGCACTTTGCAGCAGGGCTGTCAGTAAGTGTCATAAATAATTAATTCATCATGTTGGTTGCCCGCTGCTATAACAAAGACACTAGATGTGTTGAAGACAAAGAGCAAAATACAATCATTGACCTCACAGCTCGTCACTTTGAACTAACCCTGGGCATTCCTCATCACAGAAAATATGTAGAAATAAGTCTAGAAGATTACAAGAAGGCATGGGATGACAATGAGGATAAATGCATGCAGATGATGAACGAGCTTTATCTAAAGAACAAGAAGCTGGTGAGCAAATGGCCACAAACCATCCACTGTAGTGACTTCAATGAAGATTTGAGTGATAAAATCACCTTCTTAAACAAAGTATTTGGGCTCCCTGATGCCCATTATTTCCACAAATGGATTCTTAGGTATCTGGAAACCATGAGCAAGAATGCACCTGATCAGCGTTTTACCTGGGGTGAAATCATTAGTGACATCATCTCTCAGCAACTTCAACAAGTTCTAACAAATGGAAAGTTCTACATGAATTCCTACGTTGTATACGCTGCTACATCAGCAAGGTATTTCGCAGGGTTGGCTCGAAATGGGCTATGGCCCCAAGTCAAGATATATGAGTTCTACCTAGAACTAAAGCTTAAGGCTAGTATCTCCCAGTTCTCTAAGATTAATGATGCCTTCTTCTATGAGGTAATCTGCTTGCTGAGGCCAAACATGAGACACGGTCGGACCAGCCTGAGTGTGATTTCTACAACAAAGAAATGGGGAGCATTGTTCACACAATTCCCCACATTCACATACCTCAGAGCTATGAATTTCGAGGGTGAACCAACGAAGCTGCCAAGGTATGCAGGCCCAAAGCTGATCCTCTTAGAGTTATCATGGTAGCTAATCATGTACCATGAGAAGTGCATGAAGAGAAAGAAAGGAGGAACTCCATTCCCCCTTACAGTTGGCTGATACACCTGTACCACACTTACCAAAGCATGGGAGATGTACGCTGACGTAGAGCTACAGAATTTGAAACACAACTTCCCAGCAAGGCCAACCTTTGACTGTCGAAGTTACGTCCTAAAGGAAAAATTTGATCCCATCCATGTTCCTGAGATCGAGGACATTTGGATCGACCTGACACATGAGATAGACATCAGGTGAAAGGATCACTCCCGGCTGGCTCTGGAGGAGATCATCCACTATGGCATTGCCATTATCCCAAAGGAATTCCAAGAGACTGATCAAGAAATTGATCAGGTTTACCTTGACACAGATGGTGATGATTGGCCATTCACGGAGATCGACAGAGCCAAAGCACCAAAAACCATTCAAGAAAGGGTTAAGCCCACGTTGCAGCACACCAAACATTGGTGCAAACAAAATGGTCTCACCTACCTCGGAGTAGATTTCACTACTTCTCCTTCAGGTAGAGCACCTCCAAGACTGGTCCAAGTGCCGAAAGGAAAAGGAAAGGACAAGGAGGGTGAATCAAGCAAATAGGAAGAATCTCCTGAAGGCCTTCCTTCTACTTCTGAGAAGCAAGTGGTTGACCTGGTGTCTCAAGGTAAAGAAGAAGAGACAACCAAAGTTTTAATGGATACATCCACTTAGGATGTTGTCACAACTACAACTGTTGAGGTACCCAGCATCCCTTCTTCCATTTCTTCCCCTCCTCTTGTCATTCAAGCATCTATTCCTATGGATGTGTCTTCTCCCCTTCCTTCCTCCCTTCCATCTCCCACCTCTTCCATCTTCTCCTCTCTCGCGGATCTATCGCCCAGTATTCCCTCCATCCAATTGTAGATCCCTTCCATTTCCATGTCCTTCTCTTCTCCTGTAGTAACTCCAGGCCCCATAAGTAGTGGTGCATTGGACTCCTTGTCAATCCCACCACCGAGTGTTTCAACATTCTTCCCTGAGGCCTCCATAGTTTCTTCCCCTTTCACTCCTATTTCTTCTTCTATTCCCTCTACTCCCACTCCCATAAGTCCTAGCTGGATTTCTAACCATCTAGGCCAGCATAAGAGAAAGGTTCCCATCGCACCCATGGACTTCTCCGTCATTCCCAAGAAGGAACCCAAGAATCAGAAAGTTATAACTCATTTTTCTAAAAGCACTTTGGGGGAGAGAGTCATGGAGATTGCTTACCTAGATCCCACCAAGGAAAAGAAGGATCTGTCTCCCACAGACTTTACAATGACTCAAGTCACAATGGGGACCTCATTTGAAAGCCTATAAGGAGAGGCCTTGTTTGTAGTGGATGCTCTCTACAAAAAGCTACAAGAAGAAAAAGAGGAGAAGAGAATACTCAAGGAATAAAACAAACATCTCCTCCAAGCATTGCAGAAAATGGGCAATGATCCTCCTGTGACTACTGCCGAGCCCATTGAAGTTCTCAGTCAGGATAAAATAAATGAATATGTTAATATTGGTGAACAAGGTGTAGCAGTATCCTCCTGGATTGAGTGAATCCTTAGAGATAGTGAGGAAATGATTAAGAAATTAATAGTGCTCTACCAGGATATAGATCAAGAAAATAAGGAGCTATAAGCAGTAGCAAGTTCCCTCTCTGAGGAGTTGGATAACACCAGGTTGCAACATGAAGCATTCCAAGCAATGGCTAACTTCTTAGTTGATGACCTATTGAAGGTTGGCATCATCGATCACCTGTGGGCACATAATAAAGCTCTCATTGCATTGTATTATTGGGTTGATCAAATGGAATATATCCTGGAGAGGATAGATAAAATCAAGGATGAATCCCTGGACGCACGATACAACATGGAGCAGATAGTTACAAAGATGTCTCCAGGGATGCTTAGTGAATCATACACCTTAAGGGAAGAAGACGATACATTCCAGAGCTTCAAGGCTATCGTCACTCAAGGTTTGGCACCAAAGGTCACTTTCGATCGAGACTCAATCAATAACCTCTTGGCCTGCCGTGATTTCATTGGCTTCTTGATCGATGTGTGTGAGGAGTTTTCTGGGTTACCTGACAAGCTCAAGAATGAGAAAGAAACTTGTGAAGTCATTGGCGACCATTTCAAAGGTCCAGATCATGATCAACTCCAGGAAATGATCAACAAGTTTATGGAATATCGAGCACAGTGTCACATCACCTCTCCTGATCAAAAGCAGGACACCAAGTTTGAGCAAAGAGATGATGAGGAGTAGTTTCTCCTCTTGTGTATGCTTTGATCATTTTTGTAAAATATTTAAAAATCTTGTTGGCATTTATGATGACATCATCCATGTTGCACCATGGGATGTTGCCATCCAAAAACTTGCCCAAAGTCAACTTTTGACTTTTTAGATATTTTGTAAATATCTTGTAAGATATTTTGTAAGTAGTTAGTTTGCTTTTGTCTTCTTTCCTCCTCTCCTTCTATAAATACTTGAATACTTGTTGTATTCAAAGTGTGGACATTTTTTGTATGAAAAGAGAAGTGAGGAGAGAAAGACTTTGTGTTTTCTTGTAATAGAAGAAATATTAATACATATGTTCAGAATTTGTGCTTAATGTATGTGTTATTTGCATCAGATATTTCTTAAGTTAGATCTATGTTTTTATTCTATTGGATTCATTCCTACTATTGTCATATGTTCATCAGTATTACTTTAATTGTTTATGCAAGTAAGTTTGGCTCTGTTTACTACCAGCCCAAAGCATAAACCTTCTGACCTTTCTATCTTGGAATTCATTTCTATTCTTCCTTCAGATCTATCCTCCTCCATTCCTTCCCTCCTACCTTTCTGTTTGTTGTTGGAACTACCTCTACTGGGATGAGATCCCAAACCCCCTAAAGTTAGAATAGTGTAGATTTGCACAGATTCCTACTTGATAGATTAGCAATAAACCAGTTTCACTTTGCTGTCTCAAAGAGGGGCTATGCCCTGCACACTGTTGGCTTGTTTCCCCACAACCTGCCTAACCGATAGTTTTTCGGACCAACAGTTTTTTGGTGACTCCATTGACTTGGTTTATGACCAATTTTGAATCACCAAAGATGTGAATGGATTTGACATCTAGGGCATAGGTGGTCTGGAGACCCAGTACGAGCGCTTCGTATTCGACAATATTGTTGGTGCATTCAAAGAGGGGCTATGCCCTGCACATTGTTGGCTTGTTTCCCCACGACCTGTCTAACTGAAAGTTTTTCAGACCAATAGTTTTTGGTGACTCCACTGGGAATCAAACTAAGGAATTAACTAGAACACTGTAAAAATCACTACCAGTTTTAAAATTTTAACCCTTTGTTGAAAATCAAATTTTTTGTAGAAGTGATCAAAACTAAAACTTTCCTTATACAAATCCATAGATCTGGACCAGATAGGAGCTTTTAGTTTGCTGAGTTTTTACAAAAACTTGTATATTTCAGTAGATCTAAGATTCTGACATTTCATGTTATTTTCAAAACCTTGCAAAATTTAGGTCAAAGATCCAAAAATCATCTTTCTAAATTGACCCACTTTTTATCCTTATTAATCTTTTTCAAAAATCCATAATCGTTTGTTATTAAAAGAGGGTAAAATTTAAATATTAAAAAGTATATACTGCTGATTTTTTCCAAAAAAATAAGAAAATCAGCAAGTACAAACAAAAGATTGTTGTGAATCTACTCTTAATTGTTATAGATCTGAATGGGTACACTGGCGGACGAACCATTTACTCATAGTAGAAGAGCTCATGGAGAAGTTGATCCAATTTTTGATCTACTTTGAAGGCACAATTTTAGTATCACTCCAGCATGATTCGCATCACTAAGCTTAACGGGTCGATCAACAAGAAGTGCTTCGCCTCTATGAAAGAGCTGGATTTCATTGGGTGCCTCAACATCAACTTGCAGTTCTCTTTTGCTAAGTGGAACCACACTCCATACTCATGTTCTTTTTCCCACTTTTCAAATGGTAGTTAATCTACCTGTACCATGGGGAAATTACATGGATCCTCTAGCACTGCCACATCTAGTTCACCCCCTCCCCAGCGGAAATCGCAAGAATTTCTTGAAATTTGATGGGAGTGGAAATAAAATCATAGACCCACATATAACTACATTTATTATGTCATGTAATATTTTGGACGTAAATCATGAAGATGTATCGGTACGTCTCTTTCTTGAGACCTTGCAAGGGCCTGCGTCAGAATGGTTCCAACATTTATCAGCTGGATCCATCACCAGTTGGGCCACATTACGGACTGCATTTGAAGATAGATACAAGCCTTCAGAGGATGCATTCACATTATTGTTGCAAATCACTCACATGAAGAAGGAATCCAATGAAACCCTACATGATTTTATCACCTGTTTCAATTCACTAATCAACCATGTGCCGCTTGCCATGATGCCAACATTAGAAAATCAAAAGTGTTTCTTCTTGAATGCCATGAGTTTGAAAGTAGGTTTCTTACTTTTACAGGAACAGATACCCACCTTAGTCCTTTCCCAAGCTATGACCATTCAGATAGAAGATAACCTCCTTATATTTGGTGAGTTAAGACGAGAACCATCAAAATCAAAGGCTTCAACTTCTTCTTAGGCTACCTCATCAAATCCAGCATTCCAGAAGATGGAAAATGAATTGCTCTCATTAAAGAAGCAATTGGCTCAAACATCGTCTACTACTCTGTACCAAGATATCCAATAGAGGAACTTCACTCCCAACAATGCCCTCCAAAGGCCCTATTTTTCTGTTGCTTCTCCAAGGTTAGTAATTGAATAACATCCTGTTAATGCTTTGGTTGAAATCAAAGAAGACGATCCAAATTACGAAGAACCTTCGTCACAAGGCGAAGATGATCAAGATGTCAGTGAACCGACTGACAACTCTACTATTGGGTATATGGAATTTGAAGATGAGGAATCTGATGAAGAAGAGGGTACCCAAGGGTATGTGAGTAGACAATCATAAGCAGTTTTCACTCGCTCACAAGGAAAAAAAGTAAAGGTTGCCGCTGAAAAACAAAAGGAAAAGGTTGTGGTAACTCCTCCAACGATAGCTAAAGGAGGTAATCCCCTTCCTACTCAACCTCCTATTAAACCTTTTGTGAAGAAATATTTTCCTCCTATTTCTTCTCCAATTTAGTCTTCCTCCAATCCCATAAAGACCAGTAATCCTACTACAAAAACACAAAACAAAGGATTCATTCCTTAGTTAGCTCAACCCTTGGTCACATTTGATATAATCGATCATGCCAAAAAGACCAATATCCAGATGTCTGAAGTTGAGTACCTTCAGTACAACCCAGAGTAGCTTATAAGATTAACTAAGTATATCCAAAGCTAGGTTGCCGTCATTCCTCCCGTTTCCCCAAAATGAATTCTTCCCACTCCTCCTACGTCTCACGTAAATGTTTCCTCGACTTCTACGTCAAGAAAAATTAAACCTTTTTACCTATCTCTCATGATCAATGGTCATAAACTAAGCAACTGTATAATTGATTCTAGAGCTTCTGATAATTTCATGCCAGCAAAGGTCACCCATGCTTTGGGCCTCACAATTACTAAACCTTTTGACAGATGCTACTCCATGGAAACCAAGTAGGTACCATTGATTGGTCAGATCAAAGATGCATAGTTCGCATTCGCGACATTTCCTGAGAAAAGGGTAAAAATGACTATTCTCGCAGCTGATATTCCAGTAGCCTACGAGATATTGCTAGGGAGGATCTTCTATAGAGAAATTGGAAGGGATACTCATATGGACTTGTCTAAAGCTAGGATTCCTGTCAAAGGGGTGATGCAGACGTTGGAACCAGAATCACAAAAGAAATATCTAGTCACCAACTCTGATGACCCCGAAGCTCAGATTATTTTTGATTCATCAGGGATGGGGAATTACTTCCTGTCCACCGACTCAGATAAAATGGACATTCTCATCCAAAAAGAGGATCTCAACAAATTATGGACATTGTAGTTTGATGGCAATTGTGCAATGATTGGATGCGGTGTTGGGGCTGTTCTAATATCTTTCTGAAGAGGAGATTTTTCCTTTTTCTTTCAAGTTATAGTTCTTCAATATGAATAATACTGCCGAGTATGAATCCTTTTTGCTTGGCATGCAATCCGTAAAAGAGAAAGGAATCAAGAATCTAAAAGTGCAAGGTGATGCTGAGCTAACTGTCAATCAGGTAAAAGGGATATACCAAGTAGAAAATGATCAACTCAAAAATAAATGCAATTCTGTATGGGATATCATCGAAGAGTTTGACACTTTCTCAACCAAAGCAGTTTCGTGAGCTCAAAATGACATGGCTAATTCATTGGCCATCTCAGCCTCCCTCATGCTCTCTCATCCAGGGTTAAAAATAGATACATATACCATTGAGGTGGTTTTTCACCCAAGTGTACCACATAATTCACAGCACTGGAAAGTGTTCAATGATGAAAACCAACTTATCACTTTTTTGGAGAAAGCTGACAATTTCAAAGAATTTCATTTCGATGGATCAAATTCTACATGTCGTGAGTCTCTCACCAGTCAAGCACATGAATCTGAAAAAGAAACAGTGATACAACTCAAAGGAAACAAGATTATGAAAGGTTTGGTTTCCTTAGAATGATTATTTGATAATCATGACCATTTTGTAAAGAAAAAGTGACAAGATGATCCTTCCTATTCTCCGGAAATAGAATTCGTCAATCTGGGTACTACGGAACATCCTCGTTCCATGAATATCGGAAAGTTTTGTATGCCCGAGGAAAAGTAAAAATTCGCTAAGTTGCTGAAAAAGTGCAAGGATGTGTTAGCATGGTCTTATGCTAATCTGAAGTCTTTCAAGCTAAAGGACATTCGACACGACATTCCACTCAAAGATGATGTCAAGCCTTTCTGTCAAAAGCAAAGGCATTACAACCCCAAAATCACAACTACTATCCAGGCTGAAATTCAGAAGATGCTGGATGCAAGAATTATTTTTCCAATTCATCATAGTACCTGGGTTGCAAATATTGTGCCTGTGCGGAAGAAGAATGATGAGATATGCATATGCGTAGACTTTCGCAACTTGAACCAATCATCCTTAAAGGATAACTATCCACTGCCGATAATTGATCAAGTGCTACAAGTAGTAACCAGTCCAGAGATGATGTCTATGCTTGATGGTTTTTTAGGTTACAATCAAATTCAAGTCATGCCTGAAGGTCAATTCAAAACAATGTTCACCACTCCTTGGGGTACCTTTGCCTATAGCAGGATGTCATTCGGTTTGATCAACGCCGGTGATACCTTCCAACAAGAAATGTAATTCACATTCAAAGGTATGATAGGAAAGGTCATCATAGTTTACCTAGATAACCTGACCGTGTTCTCCAAGAGATGAAGTGATCACTATCATCATTTGGAACAAGTCTTGATTAGATGTTGAGAGCACGAGATTTTGTTAAATCCCAAGAAGTCAGTTTTTGGGGTCACCAAAGGAAAGCTACTGGGACATGTCGTCAGCAGAGAAGGAACTAAGATAGATGTCAAAAGATTCAAGGCTATTTAGAGCCTTACTTTTCCTACAAGCAAGACTGGTGTTCACTCTTTCTTTGAAAAGGTAAATTGTCTTAGACGCTTTGTCCCTGATTTTACTGAGAAGACTCGTCATATATCTAATATGATGAAAGGGTCTGAAACATTCCAATGGAGTGAGGAAGGTAGAACATCATTTGAAGACATAAAGAATTTCGTCACTCATGCTCCTGTTTTGGTGTTCCCTGACTTCAGCAAAGACTTCATTATGTATAGTTATGCATCTGTGCATACTATATCAGCTATCCTGATGCAAAAGAACTCTGACTATATTGAATCCCCAATTGCTTTCATGAGATCTCTGCTTAAGCCTCATGAACTAAAGATGTCATAGTTGGAAAAGCATGTCTTTTCTATGGTAAAAGTAATCAAGAACTTCCACTACTATATTCTGAATTCTCATACAGTAGTATTGGTTCCAGACACGGCCGTTAAGTCTATCCTAACTCAATAGGAGTTAGGGAGATTACAAGGGAATTGGATCACAAAGGTTTAAGAATATGACCTAGACATTAGACCAACAAAGTTGGTAAGAGGTACAGACTTGTGTCAGATAATGGCCAAAAATAAAGACTCACTGGTACCTGAGGAAAAAGCTGATCACATTGATGAAGAACAAAATCAACTAGAGAAAGTAGATTCTTTTCCCAGGAAACTATTTATTGCAACCAACGATAAATGGTATTCTGATATCACATTCTTTCTCACCTATGGCGAGTGCCCAAATCACCTAACCACAAAGGAAAAGTGAATAGTGAAGCTCAAAGCCACAAGATATGTCATATGGGATGATGGATTGTACAAACGGGGAATTGACGGTGTTTTTCTATGATGTGTTGACAAGCCACAGTAGGTAAAATTGTTGAAAAAATTTCATGACTCAGCCTGTGGTGGTCACTTCTCCTCCTTTGTGACAAAACATAAAATCATTCAAGCTAGGTACTACTAGCCAACACTATTTCAAGATGTAGCCACCTGGGTAGAAAAATGTGAACTTTTCCAACAATTCGTTGGCAAACCAAAGTTGGCTGCATTTCCCCTCATGCCTGTCATCATAGATGAACCATTCAGACAATGGGGAATTGATTTCATTGGAGCACTCAATCCTCAATCAAGTTCTAGGCATAGTTACATCCTACAGAAATGGATTACTTCATGAAATGGGTGGAGGCCATACCTGTCAAGCATGCCACTTCTGAAGTTGTTTACAACTTCATCAAGGAGAATATTATTGTGAGATTTGGAATTCCCCGCAAAATCATTGCTAACAATGCTTCCAACTTCTCTTCACAGGAATTTATTGGTTTTTGTTATGGATACAGAATAACCTTGGATCATGCTTCTGATTATTATCCTTAAGGAAATGGTCAGGTAGAATCCAACAATAAGAACCTGGTGACTATCATACAGAAGCTAGTTGATGAAAACCAGTAGTCCTAGCACAAATCATTGTATGATTCTTTTTTGGCGGTGCGTATCACTCCAAAGAGGTCTCTCAGCATTTCACCTTTCTAGGTGTTGTATGGGATCAATGCTAAAATCCCTCTCCACAGAAATTCCTACTCTGCACTTGGCTCGAGTAATTGAAGATGAAACTTTTTAGAATTCTCTTGAAAAGAGGATTATGTACCTGACATAACTTGAAGAAAAGTGAGTGAAAGTGTTCGACAAGATCACTGAACATCAAAATCAAGTTAAGAGGTTGTTCGACAAGAAAGCTAAGTAGAGAGATTTCTAAGTGGAAGATCTTGTTCTCCTGTGGGACAAACAAAGAGAACCGAAAGGTATGCATGGGAAATTTGACTCTCTTTGGAGAGGGCCATACAAGATCAAGTAGCTCAACAAAGAGAATAGTTTCTATCTCTCATATCTAGATGGAACTGAGCTCCCACTTCCCTATAACAGGCAGCACCTAAAGATCTTCAAGAAGTAGAGCTTGTTCTCTTCTTTATACAAATTGCTTTTATTGTGTGTTTGCTTTCTATTTGTTGTGTGTTCCCTTCCTTCCATTTTTGTTCGCTCTTGTTTTTTACTCTCTGTAACCCAATGGATCGACACATGAAAATATGGGATTCTCTACCCTTAAGTTTCACTTAAAGATAGTCCCCAAAAAGAGCCAACTGTTAGCCTGCATAACTGACAAGGGAAATTTACAGGTGACCATACCAAAATTTCCATTTTGGTCCCCAAAAGAAGTTTGATAAAGTTAAAAAATGGCCTAAAACTCCCTTTCAAAAATCATTTTTTTCTGAACTTATCCATTTTTCCAGCTTCTTCCTTCGGCGCAGTTTTTTGTGTGTCAGCAATTCCAAATGTGTGCTTTTTTGAACTAGGCGCAGGAAATGTCGTGTCGACATACCAAAATTTGTGCCACCTAAAATAATCCTAGGCGTAGGAAATTTCATGTTGACATCATGAAAGTTGTGCCCCTTTTAATATTTGGCGCTGAAATTAACATGTTAACATCATAAGTGTGCTTAAGGTGTAGAAACATTGTGTCGAGATCCATTAGGTTGTGCTAAGGCACACTTTTGTCGTGTCGAAACTCTAAAAGGCGTGCCAAAGGAGTTGGTGAAGTAATAAATTCCAGTTTTTCTATAAATAGGTGCCCGACACCTGTCATTTTCACGAATTGAAAATTGAAAAATTGTTTTCTTTGTTCCTGTCAGCCATCCTTGTCTCCCCCGCATGCTATTTTTTGATCTTGTGGATCCCACTTCGTTCTTTGTCTTTTATAAATATGGGTAAGAGGATCCTCTCCTTGTTGTTTTTGTTTTTTTTGTGTTAGGTATTAGGGTTAAGTGTAAAAGATAAGATCTAAAGAAACACACCTAATAAAATTATCAACCCACCTGAAAGCCCTTTTGCCTCTACTTCAAGATCTGTAAATCTGGAAGACCCCTGCCTCGGAAGAAATCAAAACTCATCTTTCCATTGCCTGCTTCCTTTCCAGACAAACCCTCTCTTTACCATATGAGAAATCCAAAAGAGAGAGGAAGAGAAAGAAAGAAAAGAGCAAAGTTGTTAAAACTGAATAAAAGCATGGCGCACTGTCCTTTCTTGCAACATAGCTTTAATCTGCACCCAGTTGAAAGAGCACTTAGCAATTTTTCCTAAAGGCGTAGGTGCCACTTGTGCAACATCAACATTGGATGTTGAGTACTGCAAATCCCACCAAACATTTTTCCCTTGGCGTGTTGTTTCTTCTTGCAACATCTCTTAAAGTTGCGCCTTGATGCACTCTAAACCCATGCAACACAAACTTCTTTAGCACCCAAACAATAGTTTTTCCTAAGGCATGGGAACAATTCCCTTAACGTCAACATGACATGTTGCATATTGTAAACAAGTGCCTTGCACTTTACCCTTTGGCACTGCATTTCTTCATGCAACACCTCTCGAAAGTGTGCCCTATCTAACCCTGGTGCACCTTTTTTAATGTCGACATCTTCAAAAGTGTGCCCAACAATTTTAAGCCTCTGCAGCATGTTATGAACCTGCACCTTACGCCCTAAGCCTTATAATTTCTCATTCTTCATTCTGCAAGCTTTCATTATGAATAACATGATGGTTGACATGGCTCTTCTATGTTGGACCTCCTTGATTCTTCTTGCAGAACAACAACATCCATCCTTGAGCTCACACATGTCTTCATCAAGCAAGAAACCAACAAAGTCTAAAGCTAAAGCTAAGCATCTAGAACAAGAGATGAAGTACAAATATCATAAAGTTAGGATGCCTGACTCATATGTAGAGTGCAGCCTCAACATCAGAGATTCTGAGTTGGGCCATATTGACATGGATGACTTTTAGGTGAGGACCAACCAGGCAAGCAGTGGCCCATGGATGAACAAGTTGGTGGGTAGTGGATTGCACTTTGCAGCAGGGCTGTCAGTAAGTGCCGTAAATAATGAATTCATCATGTTGGTTTCCCGCTACTATAACAAAGACACTAGATGTGTCAAAGAAAAAGAACAAAAGATGATCATCGACCTCACAACTTGTCACTTTGAACTAACCCTGGGCATTCCTCATCATAGGCAATATGTAGAAATAAGTCTAGAAGACTGCAAGAAGGCCTGGGATGACAATGAGGATAAATGCATGCAAATGATGAAAAATCTTTATCTAAAGAACAAGAAGTCAGTGAGTAGATGGCCGCAAACCATCCACCGTAGTGACTTCAATGAAGAGTTGAGTGATACAATCACCTTCTTAAAAGATTATTTGGGTTCCCTGATGCCCATTATTTCCACAAATGGATGCTTAGGTATCTAGAAACCATGAGCAAGAATGCACCTGATCAACATTTTAGCTGGGGTGAAATCATCAGCAACACCATCTCCCAGTAGCCTTAACAAGTTCTAACAACTAGGAAGTTCTACATGAATTCCTACGTTGTATACATTGTTGCATCAGCAAGGGATTTCACAGGGTTGACTCAAAATGGGGTATGGCCCCAAGTCAAGATATATGAGTTCTACCCAGAACTAAAGCTCGAGGCCAGTATCTCCCAGTTCTCTAAGATTAATGATGCCTTCTTCTATGAGGTAATCTACTTGCTGAGGCCAAACATGAGACATGGTCGGACCAACCTGAGTGTGATTTCTTCCATAAAGAAATGGGGAGCATTGTTCACATAATTCCCCACATTCACATACCTCAGAGCTATGAATTTTGAGGGTGAACCAATAAAGCTGCCAAGGTTTCTAGGCCTAAAGTTGATCCTCTTGGAGTTATCAAGGAAGCTAATCATGTACCATGAGAAGTGCATGAAGAGAAAGAAAGGAGGAACTCCATTCTCACTTACAGTTGGCCGATACACTTGCACCACACTTACCAAAGCACGGGAGATGTACGTTGAGCTAGAGCTACGGAATTCGAAACACAACTTCCAAAAAAGGTTGACCTTCGACAGCCAGAGTTACCTCCTAAAGGTAAAAATTGATCCCATCCATGTTCTTGAGATCAAGGACATTTGGATCGACCTGACACATGAGATAGACATCAGGTGAAAGGATCACTCCCGGCTGGCTCTAGAGGAGATCATCCACTATGGCGTTGTTATTATCCCAAAGGAATTCCAAGAGACTGATCAAGAAATTGATCAAGTTTACCTTGACATAGATGGTGACGATTGGCCATTCATGGAGATTGACAGAGCCAAAGCACCAAAAACCATTCAAGAAAGGGTTAAGCCCATGTTGCAGCACACCGAACATTGGTGCAAATAGAATGGTCTCACCTACCTCGGAGTAGATTTCACTACTCCTTCAGGTAGAGCACCTCTAAGACTAGTCCAAGTGCTGAAAGGAAAAGGAAAGGACAAGGAGGGTGAATCAAGCAAATAGGAAGAATCTCCTGAAGGCCTTCCTTCTACTTCTGAGAAGCAAGTGGTTGACCTGGTGTCTCCAGGTAAAGAAGAAGAGACAACAGAAGTTTCAATGGATACATCCACTTAGGATGTTGTCACAAGTACAACTGCCGAGGTACCCATGTCCCTTCTTCCATTTCTTCCCCTCCTCCTGTCATTCAAGCATCTATTCCTATGGATGTGTCTTCTCCCCTTCCTTCCTCCCTTCCATCTCCCACCTCTTCCATCTTCTCCTCTCGCGGATCTGTCACCTAGTATTCCCTCCATCCAATTACAGATCTCTTCCATTTCCATGTCCTTCTCTTCTCCTGTAGTTACTCCAAGCCCCATAAGTAGCAGTGCATTGGACTCCTTATCAATCCCACCACCGAGTGTTTCAACATTCTTCCCTGAGGCCTCCACAGTTGCTTCCCCTTTCACTCCTGTTTCTTCTTCTATTCCCTCTACTCCCACTCCCATAAGTCCTAGCTGGATTTATGACCATCTGGGCCAGCATAAGAGAAAGGTTCCCATCACACCCATGGACTTCTCTGTCATTCTGAAGAAGGGACCCAAGAAGTAGAAAGTGATAACTCACTTTTTCTAAGAGCACTTCAGGGGAGAGAGTCATGGAGATTGCTTACATGGATCCCACCAAGGAAAAGAAGGATCTGTCTCCCACAGACTTTACAATGACTCAAGTCACAATGGGGACCTCATCTGAAAGCCTATAAGGAAAAGCCTTGTCCGTAGTGGATGCTCTCTATAAAAAGCTCCAAGAAGCAAAAGAGGAGAAGAGAATACTTAAGGAACAAAACAAACATCTCCTCCAAGCATTACAAAAAATGGGCAATGCTCCTCCTGTGAATAACGCGGAGCCCATTGAAGTTCTCAGTCAGGATAAAATAAATGAATATGTTAAGATTGGTGAACAAGGTGTAACAGTATCCTCCTGGATTGAGTGAATCCTTAGAGATAGTGAGGAAATTATTAGGAAATTCATAGTGCTCTACCAGGATATAGATCAAGGAAAATAAGGAGCTACAAGCAGTAGTAGTTCCCTCTCTGAGGAGTTGGATAATGCCAGGTTACAACATGAAACATTCCAAGTAATGGCTAACTACTCAGTTGATGACCTATTGAAGGTCAGTGTCATCGATCACCCGTGGGCACATAATAAAGCTCTTGTTACATTATATTACCAGGTTGATCAAATGGAATATATCCTAGAGAGGATAGATAAAATCAAGGATGAAGCCCTAGACGCATGATACAACATGGAGCAGACAGTTACAAAGATGTCTCCAGGGATGCTCAGTGAATCATACACCTTGAGGGAAGCAGATGATACATTCCAGAGCTTCAAGGCTATCATCACTCAAGGTTTGGCACCAAAGGTCACTTTCGATCGAGACTCAATCAATAACCTCTTGGCCTACCATGATTTCATTGGCTTCTTGATCGATGCATGTGAGGAGTTTTCCGGGTTACCTGACAAGCTCAAGAATGAGAAAGAAACTTGTGAAGTCATTGGTGACCATTTCAAAGGTCCAGATCATAATCAACTCCAGGAAATGATCAACAAGTTTATGGAATATCGAGCGCAGTGTCACATCCCCTCTCCTAATCAAAAGCAGGACACCAAGTTTGAGCAAAGAGATGATGAGGAATAGTTTCTCCTCTTGTGTATGCTTTGATCATTTTTGTAAAATATTTAAAAAGCTTATTGACATTTACGATGACATCATCCATGTTGCACCATGGGATGTTGCCATCCAAAAACTTGCCCAAAGTCAACTTTTGACTTTTTAGATATTTTGTAAATATCTTGTAAGATATTTTGTAAGTAGTTAGTTTACTTTTGTCTTCTTTCCTCCTCTCCTTTTATAAATACTTGAATACTTGTTGTATTCAAAGTGTGGACATTTTTTTATGAAAAGAGAAGTGAGGAGAGAAAGACTTTGTGTTTTCTTGTAACAAAAGAAATATTAATACATATGTTCAGAATTTGTGCTTAATGTATGTGTTATTTGCATCAGATATTTCATAAGTTAGATCTCTATTTTTATTCTATTGGATTCATTCCTACTATTGTCATATGTTCATCAGTATTACTTTAATTGTTTATGCAAGTAATTTTGGCTCTGTTTACTACCATCCCAAAGCATAAACCTTCTGACCTTTCTGTCTTAGAATTCATTTCTATTCTTCCTTCAAATCTATCCTCCTCCATTCCTTCCCTCCTACCTTTCTGTTCGTTGTTGGAACTACCTATATTGGGATGAGATCCCAAAGCCCCCTAAAGTTAGAATAGTGTAGATTTGCACAGATTCATGCTTGATAGATTAGTAATAAACTAGTTTCGCTTTACTATCTCAAAGAGGGGCTATGCCCTCCACACTGTTGGCTTGTTTCCCCACAACCTACCTAACTGACAGTTTTTTGGACCAACAGTTATTAAATTGATACATACCATTGACTTGGTTTATGACCAATTTTGAATCACCAAAGATGTGAATGGATTTGACATCTAGGGCATAGGTGGTCTGGAGACCCAGTACGAGCGCTTCGTATTCGACAATATTGTTGGTGCATTCAAAGTCTAGCTTGAAAGACAAAGGAATGGGTTCTCCACTAGAGGAATGAGGATAACACCAGCCCCAACCCTACGCTAACACTTGGAACCGTCGAAGAAAAGTGTCATTTGGTGAGGGTGTTCATCTAGGGAAAGGGTAGCAATGAATTCATCGGGAAAGTCAAAATTAGAGGGTTGGTCCCTGGTAATAGGTGTTTTAGCCAATTGGTCAGCGATAGCCTGGCCCTCAATGGAATTTTGGTGAATTAATTTGAGGTCAAGATCAGCTAAAAGCATAATCCATCACGCAGCACGCTGATTTTGATAAGGTTTGGCGTACATGAAGTGTAAAGGGTCAGTGTTGGACATAACATAGGTTTTGTGATTGAGTAGGTAATGGCGGAGTTTGGTGGAAATGAAAACTAAGGCTCATTAAAGATTTTCTAGATGGTTGTATCAGGTTTCATAGTTTAAAAGAGTATGGCTTATGTAATAAATTGCCTTCTCCGTATGTTGTTCATCGCGATGAGCGAGCATGGCTCCCAAGGAATGATTGGTAGCTGATATGTATAGGTAAAAAGGTTGATCATATTTTAGTGGAATGAGGATGGAGTGGTTGGAGAAGGTATTGTTTTAGGGCCTCAAATTTTTTGTGACAGTCATCATCCCATTTAAAGGAGATGTCTTTCCTGAGAAGATGATGAAATGGTTGACACCGATAAGATAGTTGTGAAATAAAATTGCGAATGGACTGCAATTTACCTTGCAGGCTACGGATTTGTTTCAGGTTAGTGGGTGGAGGCATTTATAGAATGGCCTTGAATTTAGCAGGGTCAACTTCTATACCACAGAGGGAAACAATAAATCCCAAGAGTTTTCCTAAGAGAACCGTGAAGTTGCACTTTTTAGGTTGAAGGCGGACACAATATTTAATGAGGTGGTCAAAGATGGTTTAAGAGGATGGCAAGGTGCTCGGCACGGTGTTTACATTCAGCCAAGAGATCATCCACATAATCTTCCAATATTCAATGCATGATATCATGGAAGATGTAAGTCATAGCACGCTGATATGTAGCACCAGCGTTTTTAAGGCAAAAAGGAATGAATTGGATAACAAAAGGTACCCCAAGGGGTAATGAATGTGGTCTTGTGCTGATATTTAGGGGCAAGAAAAATTTGGTTATAACCCAAGAAACCATCCATGAGTGAGAGCTTCTTGTGACTAGCGGTAAGGTCAACCAGTTGATCAATACCGGGCAAGGGAAATTTGTCTTTCGGGTAGGTGAGGTTGAGGTCATGGAAGTCCATGCAAATGTGGAGTCCCCCTATTGCTTTAGTAATGCTAGGGAAAACTTGTTAGAAATCCAATGAGGATAATCAATGGGTAAGGTACTGGAAACATGTAAGAAGGTGCTGAATTTATTCTTTTATGAGAAGATCAATGTTAGGATGCATTTTCCTCTGCTTTTGTTTGATAGGTTTGGCATCGGGAACGGTTAAATATTATGGACCACTATGGTGGGGTCAATACTGGCTACCATTAACTTTGTGTAAGACCAAGTGAAATGTGGTTTTGATCTCGGAGAAAAGAAGTGATGGCTTCCTATTGAGTAGCATCTAAAGATTGTCTGATCTTTAGGATGTGCGGGTCATCTTGAGTATGAATGTTGATCTTGATAGTCGATTGATTTAACATGGTTTATACCATCTCAGAGGGAACCTTCTCACAAATCTTACATAAGGGGCTGACCAATGAATATATGAGTCTTCTGCACCAAGGTAGGTGAGTATGGATTCATCGCCTTGACATTGAACGACATTAATTATAGGTGTGTCGTTGTTGATCATCTCAGGATACAGGAATGGGAGAGTGGAAGGGCCTCACCTTCGTGTTGATAAGTAAAAGGCCCCAAGGAAATGGTGTTTATGACCTTGTTTTTATCTTGAGGGATAGATTCAGGATCCATCAACTCCATCATGAGGGTGGTGATGAAGGTGGAGAAGGGCTAGTGTCACCAATGAGTTCAATGCGGGCCTGGTTGGTAGGAGGTATTCAGGGAAGCCAATACCACTCCATTCATTATGTTTACAGGTGGTACATGGAATACCTCTTGTTGGGACCCTAATGTAGCTACCAAATCTTAAAGGCACATAGGCACGCACTTTCAAAGGGAGTGCGCTATGAAGGAACACAAGGTAGAATTCAAAAAGGGTTCTTAGAGAACGAAGGATGCACACCCACGAAGCACAATTCAGGGCTTAGCCATTTTCAGCCTTTTGGACTGAACACATGAAGAACGTGTTCCATTAAGATAAGGTTCCAGCCTAGAAAGGATGGTGTCCTGGAAGGAATATACCTTGCGATAAGAAGATCTAAAAAGCTAATCATGACATGGAGAGGCATGTGCCTAGGGGGACCCACACCTTGACACTTAGGGCCAGATCTAAGGTTGCAGAGGAGTTTGTTAGAGCTCAGATGCCTATTTATACATGTGCCCTAAGCAAAGTAAGAGACATAAGTGAGGTAGTGGAGCTCTATAGAATTACTGTGAGAACTATGGGATAAAATGGGTAGATGATTCTAGGAAGGATGTAATGAGGAAATGGGGAATGAAAATTTTGTTTTGTGAGCATACATGTATGGATCTAGATATTGTGTATGATTGTGGTCTGCCACTCTATGATGTTTTGGAGAAATACTATGAATGAATATGATAAGGTTACCACTGGTTTATATTAAGAACTCCTTGAAGATACCTGTATTATCTGCATGTTTCTACTATGCTTTTGATCTTGTATAATCATGAACCTTACTTGAATGTTAAGTCTATTTGTGGATTTATAACTTCTTAGTTCTATTAATTGTATTGTGTGCTTTGCTTTTGTTATGACTAAAGGGGTGTAGAAGTCGTTCTGAGATATATAGCTTCTTCATATCTATTAAATCACTAAGTCAAGATCATGAATTATGTCTTCCACTAAACTCACATAAAAGAGAGACTCGGCTCCCTCTCACGTGCCTTGGGTGAGCACCCAACACCCGCTAGGTGATAGGCCGGCACACATGAGGCTCCCTTGTTCTTGATGGGTGCAAAAATGACTACATCTTGGTTCTGTTGCTGGGACCTCTTTTCAAAGCTATAGTGGAACATGGCATACATCATGGTCTATGAAAAAAGTGATGATGGAGCGCTTAACCCTAGAAGGTGTTGAAGATTGGTTTAAAAGCATGAAGGATGAATTCGCTCAGAGATTCAATATTGGACCTGGGTTTGACATGTGAAGATGGGTGGAAGACACTCTTTATCATGAGTTGTATGAAACCTTCTTCTGTTGTTTCCCAATAGAGTTATTCGAATGGATCTTGGCTTATACATCTAGATCAGGGTGGTGTTATAAGTCACACTTTTTGGACCCAAGAAGAATATCAGAACTTGTAAGATGCTGATCTAATGTGGAATGCTATAGATCATTGGTAGAAGGGAGTATTGACTAGCTACACTCTGGAATACTCCATTTCCATGTATTCCTATCTGAAAGTTGCTGAGTTTGAGTTTTTGCGGGATCCCAAAGGATCATTTCTAGGTGCTATCCCATTGGAAATCAAAATCTTGATGGTAACCATGGGTTTAGAGGAATTTCCTATGGCCGGCTAAACCACTCTGAGTGCTGGGTCAAGGAAGTAGGTTGGGGAAAGATGGCTGATATAACGACTAAAAAGGAAAGGGAGGAGAGATGGCTCAAGTCTAATAAAGCACGTGAAAGGGAGATCGATAGACAACATGGGATTAATAGTGGGTTATGGAGCTAGAAATGGTGGAAAGGAGTTGAGGTTCACGCGGAGGATGTGGAACTCAAAGAGTCTGTGATACCCCATCTTGGTAAAGCGGGAGAGAAAACCTTTGGTTTCTGATGAGAGTTTTGTACCAATAGAGAAAGAAGGTTCATTGGTGCAGCATCTGACCCCACCTAGAGACTGAACCTTGGCGTTTGGTTTGTTTGAATGAGGGAAAAGTATAGTTGATCCATTTGATAACAAGAGGTTAGAGTTGACTTATCAGTAATTTAAGGAGTGAATCAACTTCTAGTTAAGTACATCTATGGCTTCAAGTAGACGTCTTCCCTATTATTTAGGGGACCGTTTAGAGGAAAAGGCACATTTAGACTGAGTTATTGGAAGCGCGTTAGGAACATTGGAGGAACTACACATTGGGTAGTGGCACTAGTAAACTTCACTGATTGTAGCACGCAGTTTAGTGGAATGCATGACATTTTGGACACAACAAATTACAGGCCTCTGGTTCAATTCCTTTTACATGTGAGGATCTGGAGAAGGAAGTAGGTGGCTCAGGATGGCTGGAAGATCTAGTGGATCCAGTGGAGGATGGAACTAACATAGGAGGTTCTAGATCTGAGTGGGCATGGGCCTCAGCCAGCCCCATAATAGTTTACATAGATATGTCACTCTACGTCTTCCCAGAGTAAAGTGGAAATAGAATGGATGCTACTGAGCATGTCCATATAGTGTGAGATAATGTGGTGTTGTGAAAGGAATCACGATATTTATAGCACAAGGCCAGTCAGTTTGTAACTATGTTGTAGGGGACACGTGTATAATTGGTACATGAAAGTTTGACCCTGATTAGACTTGTTGTGGATTATACGGCATTATAAGAAATGCTTTCATTAGAATTTTATATCCCTGAGTTTGAGAAGAAAGATTATAAGCGCACTCAAGGATATCAAGAAGGTAACTATTGAGAGTGTCTCAGGATATGATTCCCATTTCAAAACAATCTTGTCTAAACTATCTTATGATATCCACCCTGCACAGTTAGCATGCACAATGGTTTTTCAGAGGCTCTGATCAAGACATTTTAGGAGGGCTTTCTCTCACATAACATGTATACAGACCCGCGTAAAGCGCACTTGGAATCATCTTTGCGCATTGAGGTATGTTGAGCAGCACAGACTCTGGGAATGATAGCCCATTTCTAGAGGCTCAGATCACTACCATGGCTAAGCAATTGGAGAAGTTATCTACCGACACAGTTCTAGAGACTCATGGTGGGATGTGGTGCACAGATTGTAACATAGAAGGGAACACAAAGGATAATGGTGGGATATGTACTCGGAAGGTGGTACGCGCCATAGTGGTAAATTGTGAAATATGTCACAGGGACCATGATGCAAGTAGGTGCCCCTTGTTACAACGCGCGATCCGTAAAAACGTATCTTGTTATTGTAAGATATGTACCTCAACCACACATGACACCAAGGATTGTAGATTGATTGACCAGATTCATGAGGAAATTGATCTTGGTGTGCACCAGACTAGCATTGCTAGTAGTTCCAAAGGGGATGTGTTAGGAAATAAGAGATAAAATATGTGGAATAATCCCTTATAGAATCACAATAGTAGAAACTAATATGCAGAAAATATTACAGATCTCAAATAAAAGTGCAGAATAAATAACACAACACAGAGAGACAAGATTTAACATGGTTCACCCAATTTGGGCTACGTCTACTAAGAATCACTTGCTCATATTTTATTATAAGCCTCCACTCTCTCAATACAATACCCAAATCCGTTTGGAGCTATGCTTAACAAACTCTATAGAATTCACACCTGAATTCAAAACACATCTGTAATACATTTACTTGTGCATCTATCATATGCATAAGACCATATAAATAGACAACTGCTTAAGTAGTTTGATACAAAACCGTGGGTATAAAAAAAAAAGGGCAAAAACCGTGGGTATCAAAACAATGGGAAAAAGAATGAAAAAACCATGGGCCCAAAAACAGCCCATAACGGTTACCCATTACCCATGGGTTAATAAACCACCCATGAAAATTTTCTTCGGGGGGCTTCACCCTCGAACCCCCTGACCCACTCACCAGCGAGAGGGACCACCGTAAAAATACCCGAGTGTAACACATAGAAGGTGTACCACATTCTAACATGCAAATAGGCTCCACAAACATAACAATCTCCCACTTGGAAACTGATTTCCACTAAGAAAGCTTCTCACCCCTTCACTATCATCTGCAAAGGCCAACCAAAGCTGAACATAGCTTTAGTTTATCCCTTGTGACCACCTTGGTCATCATGTCTGTAGGATTCTGACTGGTATGAATCTTCTCCAACTTCAACTTATCTTCCTCTAAAGTTGTCCTGATGAAGTGATATCTCAACTGTATATGCTTTGTCCTGGAGTGGAAAGCAGAGTTCTTAGCTAGGTGTATAGCACTCTGACTATCACTATATAACTTACATTCCTTCTTCTTATGCCCCAACTCCTCAAGCAATTTTTGTAGCCAAATCATCTCTTTGCTTGCCTCTCTGGCAGCAACATACTCAGCCTCCGTGGTTGACAAAGCCACCAGCTTCTGTAGTTATGAAATCTAGCTCACTACTGTCCCACCTACAGTGTAAATATAACCTATTGTGCTTCTCCTGCTGTCTACATCTTGTTGTCTACTCAAAATTTCCCGCTCTGATAAGAGTAAATTTTCAAAATTTTGAGTCTTAAGTGTTTTTCTCTGAGGTGCCTAAGTCGTGAAATTGAAAAATCTGTGTTTTGGGTCATTTTGTGTGATTTTCGGGCTTGTCGGAACTTTTTGTCCCACCTGTCCCAAGTACGAAAATGCACTCTGTTCCCCAATCGGCCGAAATCCCCGAA
This sequence comes from Taxus chinensis, assembly GCA_019776745.2. Lineage (NCBI taxonomy): Eukaryota > Viridiplantae > Streptophyta > Pinopsida > Cupressales > Taxaceae > Taxus > Taxus chinensis. The sequence continues at coordinate 233,703,478 of CM034153.1, forward strand.
GCTGTCTTATTTTCGGGCCCATCGGAAAATTTTGTCCCAAGTGTCCCGAAACTTATTTTGCGTGTTGTTCCAATTTCGGCCAGATCATCCTTCCTGCATACTTCGCACTTTCCTGTCCCAAATGTCCCAAAGTTACAAAGTGCGAGCTTTCCATTTTCGGCCGATTTGCCCGAACCGCGTCCTTCGTGCATTTTTGTCCCAACTGCCCCATTTGAAAAAGTGCGAGCTTTCCCAATTTCGGCCGAGCCGGTCAAGTCGCGTACTTCGGAACTTTTTGTCCCGAATGTCCCAAGTCCAAACGGGCCCTTTGTTCCAATTTCGGCCAAAACACCCGAATCGCGTACTTCACACATTTTCTTCCCATTTGTCCCAAATGCATTTGTGCGCCCTCTCCCTGTTCCACCTGAACCGGCCGAGCCGCGTGTTTCGCGCATTCGCGTCTCACATGTCCCAAGCGTACCTAGTGTCATTCACACTTAGTTTTTCCCGCTCGCTCCAAGTATGATACTTTTCAAATTGGTGGTTGTGTATTCAATGCACATTAAAGTCATTTCTCTCTCCAAACGGCTATATAACGAGCATTCCCCTTTGCATTTTCGCATTGCTTCCATGCTATCTTTTGCTCGAACCCTCGCCATTTGAAAACCTGCGCAATTCCACCCTCCATTTGCAAATTCCTTCCAGAAGTCTAGGTTGCAGCTCCGAGGCTATCAACATGAAGATCAAGTTCCAGGGACAGGAGCAAATTTCTCCGCTTGAATCTGCCGTTAGCAATATAGGGGACAGCGAAGCTCGTCATCTCGACTTCCATGATTTTTGGGCAAGAATGACAGATGCAAACCCTACACCAATGGCACAGATGATTAATGATAGTGGTTTAGCTTTTGCCGGAGGATTCCCAATCTCAGTACAGTGTGCTGATACAGTACTTTCATGTGGAGCTCACTTCGACCACGATTCGAGTGAATTGACAAATGTACATGGGGAACTCATTGCCAAGCTGGACGCTGCCCCCATTGGCGCTGCTCTGAGGATTCCGGAGATGGACAATGCTATAGTCGTCTCCCGAGATCAAGCACAGGCTATGTTCGACCAAGACAGTGACAAATACAAGGCGCGAGTGGCGAAGTCTTGGTTGAAGAACCCTAAGAAAGGTGCTTCTCGCCTAACCAAAACCCTCTTCCGAGCAGATTTCAACGAAGAACTGTCAGACTTCATAATCCTGCTGGCTCGGGTTATGGGTTTGCCCTCCACCAATGAGTTTCATTTCTGGATGTGCCCGCTCATCAGCATGGTGTGCCAGGGAACACAAAATATCAACTGGGCAGAGATCATCAGTATGAATTTGGCTGAGCAGTTATCCAACGTCCAGCAAACAAAGAAGTTCTATATGACTTCATATCTGGTGTATACCCTAGCAGCATCCAGGTAGTGGTTTGGTTTCTCCTATATAGATGCACACAAAGATGATCCAGTGTATGCCTATTGCCCACAGTTCACCTTGGAGACCAGCAACCGCAATTTCAAAAGGGTCAATGATGCTTTCACCATGTACGTGGTCAGATTGCTCGAAGGTGATACTACTAGAAGGTTTTCAGATGAAGCCATGAACCTGATATCACAGTATGGAGCCTATTTCATTCAATTCAGGAAATTTTCCTATATCAGGCTTGCTGGCTATGAAAGCACTCCTCTGTGGCTTCCCATGTTCTGCAATGAGAAAATGGCTTTGATTGAAATATGCAGGCAACTAGACAAGTTGCACAGAACTTGCAGAGACAAGAAGATTTCTGGCTTGCACTTTCCCATCTCTCTGGGAAATTACACATGCAAAATAGCTCTGGATGCTCAGAACATAGAAAGAGCCCTGGTCCCTATCACTGTTCATTTCTTCAAGCCAAGAACCTGTTTTGACTTGAAGAAGTTCATTGAACAAAACATCAAGATAGTTTATCATCATAGGGCAGATACAGAAGACTACTGGGCTGACTGTGCAGATGATTTTGAAGCCAGAAGAAGGCATTGTGGCAGGTTCTCCCTGCAATTGATCCAAGAACTCAGTTTGTACCAAGTTCCTGAAGGTCTCCAGGATGACAATTCTGAGCTATACTCTTATGAGTATGAAAATGTGATTAAGCACACCCCTCTGGAGGACCTGGATTGGAACAAGAAAGAGAGAGATGATCTGGCTGAGATTCTTGCTCCAGTCTTAATCAGGACTAGGGTCTGGTTCAGTAAGAAGATCCGAGAATTCAAGAGGCACTCAGGAGAATCTAGCTCCAAAGATGATTTGACACCCATAAGAGAGGCATCAGTTCCAGAGTCTGGAACACCAGTGAAAACCCCTCCTGCCTCAACAGCTCGGGGACCTATAGAATCTACTCCTTCTCCATCTACCCAGGTATACAAGAAGAAACTCAAAGAGGTAAAGAAGGAACCTGCAGAGAATGATCCTCCAAGAAAATAGGTAGAGTTGCCTATAGGGCCAGAGAACATCGTTGTTCTCAGTGAAAGTGAAGAAAGTGAGATGTCAACTCCTGCAAATGTTCCTGAAGATCCAGCAGATAAGGACAAGGAGGTCCAGAGCACTGAACTTCCAAGTACTACTGATTCTTCTACTGCCATTGCCTCCAGTGCTCTACTCACGTCTCAGCTTGAGTCAACAGCTGCGCAGACCCTGAGTGTCATGAGCTCCCTGTCTCTTGGTCCTCTTGCCCCTCCTGCAGATTCTTCTTCCTCTTTTGCTTGGGTGCAACCTCTGGTCGACAAAAGGAAGAGGAAATCCTTCTCTCAAAGCTTGGGACCAAATTTTGATGCTGTAGCAGCCTCTTTGGGCACCACTTCTTCTCGTGCCAAGAAAGCCAGAACCACCTCCAGAATTGTGTCTGATGCCCAAGGTCAGCAATTCTTGGAGATTGTTAAGCCTACAGTAGACAAATCAGAATCAGACTTGTTGACATCTGACTGAGAGCTTTCAAGGATCCCCATGGGAGAGTCTACTCCTGAAGGTGAAATTCACAACCTCCAGGAAACAGTCACAAGAGTCATTGGAAGGGTAGAGAAAGGGCAGCAGACTATTGAACAGCTGGAAGAACAAGCCCAAGTTCTCACGAGTTTTATCAAGTCACTCTTGTCTAAGGACAAAGTTTTGGACCCCACCCCCTTGACTGCTCTACCGCCTCCTGTAATTCTAAGCCAAGATGAAGTGCAAAGTATCAAAGATATGCACAAGTATTCTGTCTATGGCAGAGCTATTGAAGCCATGGTGGATGACATGCTTGTTGTTGGGCTAAACTTCATCGATGAAGCTTTTAAACTATATGGAAAGGTAGACAATTTGCAACAGAAGCTATCCTCTACTATTGGGGTTATGGATAAAGAGCTTAAACTCTGGAGCAGTTGCATTGTAGACCTTCGCCTCATGGGACAGACAGATGAGAACATCTTACTGGCGAACAAGATTTTCGATGATGCCAAAGACAATCTATCAAAATCCTGGGTCTACAGCGTAGAGTGGAAAATCAAAGTCTTGGAGGAAGCTGTGGGAGAAATGAAGAATAGTTGGCAGAAGGGAGAAGCTTTCAAGACACTGGCAGCTGCTGCTTTCAAAGATATGCATTGTCATCTTCAAGATGAAAACTCTGGTGCTTCCTTGTCCTTGCAAGAAATCAAAGCTCAGTTCAGAGCTTTTGTCAAAGATCATCTATTCAAGGAAAGCTCCATCTCTAAGGAAAAGATGAAGGAAATTTGTTCTCTTCAGTCTGCCATTAAAGAAGAAAACAAAGATTATCATACTCACGTCGAGTTTGATAAAGAGATGGAGAAATGTCTGGGATTTTGGACTCAGTCTGCAGCTAACACGTCAGTCCCTCGTGGCAGAGACATAGCTGAGTCATTGAAGAAATTCAGGCAGTGGATTCTGAAGACAGTGGGTCCCTCCCAGTAATCGGCCACATGTCTCCTTCTCCTTTCTTTCCTCTTCTTCCCTTTCTTTTCGTATTCTTTGTAATCAGTTAAGGTATTGTAACCGGTGGTCCTTAACTATTCTTTAGTTAAAAGAAATGGTTACGAAGAGTAACTGACTTGTAAGCTATATAATGGCCTTTCCACGCCATTTTGAAAGGAGGAAGAACTTGGAATATTTGCTGAAAGTGTAAATAGATCTTAAAGAAATCAATACAAAAGGGATTTTCATTCTTTGTCTATCTAATTCTTGTTATCTCTGTGTTTTCCTTTAATATCGTGAAGATCATTTTGTTCCTAACTCGTTAGTCTCTCTGATTGCATACTGTTCAGTTTTGCAAATACAGTGATCTTGTACAACCAAGAAGGAACTTTGTGTCCTTGATTAATAAATCTGAAGAAGGTTATTTATGGAACTTTGTGTCTTTAAATTTAATCTCATTCAGCCAATGCAAATGATCTTGTCTTAAATTCTTTGAAGCTTCACATACAGGAGGAATTATTCTGCTATCTATAATTCTGAATGTTGCTATTCTGCTCATCTCCTTTTTCCCTTTCCTCAGTCCTTGCGTGATTGATGATCCTTGTGGAAAACACTTTCGTAAAATCCAAGTTTTACCATAAAACAATGTTCTATACATTTGTAAATAAGTTCATTTCTGAATAAGGGAACCTCTCCCATTAAAGAGGAGGGACTTCTTGTCCCCTGACTATTGCTCTTCTAAAAAGTCCTATCTGACGACCAACAGTTTTTGGCGACTCCGCTGGGGAAAATCGCATTCCAGTACTACAATTTTTCGGTCATCCTTTGATCTGGCGACTCCGCGTTTCACTCGAGGGAGAAGGACCCTTGGTATTGAAGATTCTCAGTTTCAGCTTTTGTAGCAACAGGGTTTTCCTTTCCCTTCAAATAGAAGAACTCGTTCGACGAGCACTCCGCCTGTTCAAGATAGAAGTCCTACGGGTGGTATTCCTTTAGAGCCTGCTAGTCCCAATCTACAAGCTTTGATCCTTGCTGGTGTTAAAGTTCCCCTCCAAGCCGTATTTCCAAGAATGGTGGCACAATTGCCATGGGGTCAACGTGTCGGGCCCCTGGCCCTTACTCAACCTTTGCACGAGTTACCTAGAGGTAACCGAAAGAACTTCCCCAAGTTTAGAGGAGATGGAAAAGTACACCCTGATGAACACATTGCAGCCTTCATAGTTGCATGTGGAGTCTTGGGAGTTGAACATGAAGACGTCTCAGTAAGGCTGTTCGTTGAGACGTTACAGGATAATGTTGCTGACTGGTTCTATCACCTTCCGACTGGTGCCATCACCGACTGGAATACAATGAGAACTCAGTTTGAAAGCCGTTTCAAGCCGGCAGAAGATGTGTATGCTCTGCTTGCCCAAATTTCTCAGATAAAGAAAGATCCATCAGAACCCATGAGAGAATTTGTGGCTCAGTTCAATAGACTGATCAACAAAATTCCTATAAATACTCGACCGGTTGATCAAATTCAAAAATGTTTCTTTCTAAATGCTCAAATGCCCAAAGTCAGTTATGCTCTAAGAAGGGCTAATCTTGGAACGTTAATTCTGGATCAAGAACTGGCTGTTAGTGTCGAGGATGACCTGATCATGTCAGGGAAGTTGAAGAGAGATCCTCCCAAATCTAAATATTCTTCTTCTTCCTCTTCCACCTCTGGACCCAATACTGATCCATTAGTCCAGAAACTTGCAAATGATCTAGTAGCTATAAAGAAACAATTGGCCCAGCATGCCCCGTACGCAGATGTTCCAAGAAGAAATTTTCAGCCCAGAAATCGTTTGCCTACTCCTCACACAAGGCTAGCACTTGAAGGCCCTCCTGTCAAAGTTCCTGTGAACGCAACCTGTGAAGTTGAAGAGCCCGATGATGATGTGGACGACGAAGCTTGTGAGGAATTCCTGGAGGAATTTGATGATGAGGCGGAAGAACTCGAAGGATCTCGGGTTAATTTCTTTACCACCGAAGGCACTGATGATGGAGATAACTATGATGAAGTGGTAGCAGATATGAACAGTGAATCATTTGCTGTCATGACTCGAGAACAGACGAGGCAGAAGGAGAAAGTAACACAGCCCACGAAGAAATCTAAAGAGCAACCAGCAACTATTCCTGTAATTGCCAGAAGAGGATCTCCTATCCCTACCTCATCTACACCAAAGGTAAGTACTGTCAATCCTGCTACCAAAGTTGCTTCTTCTTCTTTTTCTCCTAAGGTTGATAAGCCTAGAATTTCAAATGATGATGGCCCATCCACCTCTGGATCCTTTGATATTGTGGATCACCTAAAAAGGACCAAGGTTCAAATTTCAGAAGCTGAATACTACCAAACCCATCCTAAAGCTTTTGCCAAGATGATCCAATTTGTTAATTCTCATTCCAAGACCACCTCTAAAGGCCTTCTGCCCACTCCCCCTTCTACACCACAGCCTAGCCTGGTAACTGCTGTCACCTCGTCTGGCGACAAAATCAAGCCTTTTTATGTAACACTTCTTATAGCTGGCCATAGGCTCAGTAACTGTGTCATAGATTCCGGAGCCTCAGATAACGTGATGCCCGCTAAAGTAGCTCATGCTTTAGGCTTGACCCTTACTCGTACTTATGGATCTTGCTACTCCATGGAAAGTAAGGAAATGCCTTTGGTTGGAAGGATTAAAGATGCACAGGTGGCTTTTGCTGCTTTACCTGAAAAGAAAGTCTTGGCTACCATCCTAGTAGCAGACATCCCTCCTTCTTACGGAATGTTGCTAAGTAGGAACTTCTGTAAAGATGTGGGTGGAGAGATTCAGATGGATTGGTCCCATGCCCTCATACCTGTCAATGGACAAATGAAGAAGTTACTCCCTGAGAAACAGTCTGAGTATATTGTGCAGAAAACAGATGATCCTAAGGCACAAATACTCTATGAAGACATAGGTCATGGTAATTACATGATTCTGTCCCCTGATGAAATCCAACCCTCCAAAGTATCACCCAAAGATCCCAATGGGGTTTGGATTTTAGAATTTGATGGAAGCTGTTCCTAGGCTGGTTCTGGAGCTGGTGTCCTGCTAGTGTCACCTGAAGGCTGCCTACACTCTTTTTCATTTAAGCTGTAGTTCGAGAACACTAACAACACCGCAGAGTATGAGGCTCTCATTCTTAGACTGCAAGTGGCCAAAGAACGAGGAGTAAAAAATCTTCTGGCTCGTGGTGATGCAGAACTGATTGTGAAGCAAGTCAGGGGTTTGTTTCAGGTAAAAAATGGGAGGCTGAAGCATTATCGGAATCAGGTTTGGGATTCAATTGAATTCCTAGATGCTTTCTCCATTGAAGCAATTCCCAGAGAAAAGAACAGCAGGGCTGATTCACTGGCTGTCTCAGGGTCATTACTGATTCCCCATCCTGAATTCTCTCAGGATAAGTTCACTATTGAAATGGTCCACCGGCCTAGTGTTCTTGACAATACTAATAACTGGCAAGTTTTCAACGATGACCAGCATCTGCTTTCCTTCCTGGAACTCAAGGGGAATTTCGAACAACTATATTTTGAGGGAAGTGACAACCTGCCTCGTGAGAGTGTGTCTTCTGATCAAGCTGTTACCCAAGGAGAAGAAACAGATCAGGAAGGGTGCATTAAACTCAAAGGAAACAAGATTCCCAAAGGTTTGGTGAGTTTGGAGGAGTTGTTTGACAAACATGACAGATATGTAAAATCTAAAGATTCTACTGGACCTCAGCAATCAGCTGAGTATGATAAGATTGATATAGGGAGTTCTACTGATCCCAAGCTGGTAAATATTGGGAAATGTTGCACAACCGATGAGAGAAGAAGAGAAATTGATCTTCTAAGGAAGTATAAGGATGTTCTTGCATATTCTTATGAAGACCTAAAAGCCTTCAAGCTAACAGACATGTAACACTCTATCCCTCTCAAACCAGGAATCAAGCCTTTCAAGTAGAAACAAAGGCAGTATAATCCCAAAATAGCTGACACTATATTTCAGGAGATTCAGAAATTGTTGAAGGCTAAAATCATCTTTCCCATTCACCATTCAACATGGATTGCAAACATTGTGCCTGTTAGGAAGAAGAATGGTGAGATCCGCATCTGTGTTGATTTCAGGAACCTGAATCAGGCTTCTCTGAAAGATAACTACCCTCTGCCTATGATGGATCAAATATTGCAAGCAGTAACAGGATCTGAAATGTTATCTATGCTTGATGGATTCTCGGGATACAATCAGGTAGAGGTTGATACTGCTGATCAACACAAGACAGCCTTCACCACTCCTTGGGGTACCTTCGCCTACAAGAGAATGCCTTTTGGGCTGATTAATGCTGGTGCCACTTTCCAGAGAGCTATGGATTTGGCTTTTGGAAGCTTGAAAGGGAAATGTATCGTCATATACCTTGATGACCTGACAGTGTTTTCAAAGACAAGAGCAGATCACTTCGACCACCTGGAAACAGTTCTGCAGAGATGCCGAGAGCATGGGATTTCTTTAAATCCTAAAAAATCTGTCTTCTGTGTTACAGAAGGAAAACTATTAGGGCACATTGTATCCAAGGATGGCATCAAGATTGATCCTGAACGAGTTCAAGCCATCCAACAAATTCCTCTCCCAACCAATAAAAAAAGGCGTGCATTCCTTTTTCGGTAAGATCAATTTCTTAAGAAGATTCATCCCTGATTTTGCTGAATTAACCTTGAACATCTCTCAGATGATGAAAGGAAAGCAAGCATTTGGTTGGTCTTCTGAAGGAAAGGAATCCTTTGAGGGTATCAAGAAAGCTATTGCTAAAACTCTAGTTTTGGCCTGTCCTGATTTTAGCAAAGATTTCATCATCTATTGCTATGCTACAGACAATACCCTGGCTGCTGTCTTAACCCAAGAAGACTCTGATGGACATGAGCTACCAATTGCCTTCATGAGATATATCTTGAAGAATCATGAGCTGAAATACACCATGATGGAGAAGCATGCTTTTGCAGTAGTCAAAGCTGTCAAGCAGTTCCGTTTCTATATCCTCAACTCTCACTCTATGGTGCTGGTTCTAGATACGACTGTTAAGTCAATTCTTACACAGTAAGAATTTGGGTCCAAGAGAGGAAACTGGGTGGCTAAAGTCCAGGAGTATCACATTGATATCAAACCAACCAAGCTGGTTCGTGGAAGGGGTCTTTGTGAGCTCATCACTGAAGGAGCCAAACATGAGTTGCTGGAGGAGAAAGCTGACATTCCTACTGTTCTATTCCTTAGTTCAGTCGATGAATGGTATTCTGACATTGCCCATTTTCTCACCTATGGGGAATGCCCCTCTCATTTAACTACCAAGGAAAAGAGGACTGTTAAATTGAGATCAGCGCAATATGTACTATGGGAAAATGCCTTGTTCAAGTGTGGTTTAGATGGGAGATTTCTGAAGTGTGTGGACAAGGAGCAGCAGAGAAAGTTGCTCTCATCTTTCCATGATCAGGCATGTGGAGGGCACTATTCATCAACAGTCACAGCTCACAAGATACTCCGGGGAGGATATTACTGGCCTTCTTTGTTCAGAGATGCATCCAAGTGGGTGGATAAATGTGAAGCTTGTTGGACCTTTGTGGGAAGACCTAAATTGGCATCTTTACCTCTCAAGCCAGTTGTGATTGAGGAACCATTTCAGCAGTGGGGCCTAGACTTCATTAGTGCACTGAACCCTGCTTCTAGTGCTGGTCACACACATGTGCTAACTACCACTGACTACTTCACCAAATGGATGGAAGCTATTCTAGTCAAGAGCACTACTTCTGAAGTTGTATGCAACTTCATCAAAGAGAACATCTTGGTAAGGTATGGTGTACCTAACAAGATTGTAACAGACAATGCTTCAAACTTTTCCTCAACTGAGATAATGGATTTCTGCTACGGGTATGGCATCTCTCTAGATCATTCTTCAGATTATTACCCACAGGGAAATGGACAAGCAGAATCCACCAACAAAAATCTGGTGACTATCATAAGGAAGTTGGTCAATGAGTCTCAGCGAAACTGGCATAAGAAGCTTTATGATGCTCTTTGGGTAGACAGGATCACACCTAAAAGAGCCATTGGAATGTCTCCTTTTCAAGTGGTGTATGGAGTGGAAGCTCAATTACCAGTGACATTGGAACTGCCAGCCTTGCACCTGATGAAGGCCATTGAGGATACTAGTTTCAGTGATGCTCTGGATAAAAGAATCATGTACCTGCACAAACTGAACGAGGATAAATTGGAGGTTGCTGACAGGATATCTGCTCACCGGCAGAAGGTAAAGGTTCTGTTTGACAAGAAAGCTAAGTTCAAAGAGTTCCAAGTTGGAGATATCGTGCTGTTATGGGACAAAAGACATGAACCTCATGGCAGCCATGGAAAATTTGATTCACTGTGGCTCGGACCATTCAAGATAAGGCACTTTGCTGGTAAGAACTCTTTCTATCTTGATTACATGGATGGTTCCCCCCTCCCAATTCCTTATAGTGGGCAGTATTTGAAGTTGTTCAAGTCCTAGGTGACTAGGGAGTCCCTTTGTATATTCTGTACAGTGTTTTTGCTTCTCTGCTTTCAGTGTGTTTCCCCTTCCGTTGTTGTGTGTGTTGCCCTCTGTGTTGGTTTGTTTTTGACTCCTTTGCCCAATGGATAAGGCACTGGTCTACTTCACCGAGTTATCTAAGTTCTTGCCTTGTCTCATTTCATGAATTTATACCAAGTCATCCCCAGAAGGAGCCAGCTGTTGTCTACTCAAAATTTCCCTCTTTGATAAGAGTAAATTTTCAAAATTTTGAGTCTTAAGTGTTTTTCTCTGAGGTTCCTAAGTCGTGAAATTGAAAAATTTGTGTTTTGGGTCATTTTGTGTGATTTTCGGGCCTGCCGAAACTTTTTGTCCCATCTGTCCCAAGTACGAAAATGCACTCTGTTCCCCGATCGGCCGAAATCCCCGAAGCTGTCCCATTTTCAGGCCCGTCAGAAAATTTTGTCCCAAGTGTCCCGAAACTTATTTTGCGTGTTGTTCCAATTTCAGTCGGATCATCCTTCCCGCGTACTTCACACTTTCCTGTCCCAAATGTCCCAAAGTTACAAAGTGCGAGCTTTCCATTTTCGGCTGATTTGCCCGAACCGCGTCCTTCACGCATTTTTGTCCCAACTGCCCCATTTGAAAAAGTGTGAGCTTTCCCAATTTCGGCCGAGCCGGTCAAGTCGCGTACTTCGGAACTTTTTGTCCCGAATGTCCCAAGTCCAAACGGGCCCTTTGTTCCAATTTTGGCCGAAACACCCGAATTGCGTACTTCGCACATTTTCGTCCCATTTGTCCCAAATGCATTTGTGCGTCCTCTCCCTGTTCTGCCCGAACCGGCCGAGCCGCGTGTTTCGCGCATTCGCGTCTCACATGTCCCAAGCGTACCTAGTGTCATTCACACTTAGTTTTTCCCGCTCGCTCCAAGTATGATACTTTTCAAATTGGGTGGTTGTGTATTCAATGCGCATTAAAGTCATTTCTCTCTCCAAACGGCTATATAACGAGCATTCCCCTTTGCATTTTCGCATTGCTTCCATGCTATCTTTTGCTCAAACCCTCGCCATTTGAAAACCTGTGCGATTCCCCCCTCCATTTGCAAATTCCTTCCAAAATTCTAGGTTGCAGCTCCGAGGCTATCAACATGAAGATCAAGTTCCAGGGACAGGAGCAAATTTCTCTGCTTGAATCTGCCGTTAGCAATATAGGGGACAGCGAAGCTCGTCATCTCGACTTCGGCAATTTTTGGGCAAGAATGATAGATGCAAACCCTACACCAATGGCACAGATGATTAATGATAGTGGTTTAGCTTTTGCCGGAGGATTCCCAATCTCAGTACAGTGTGCTGATACAGTACTTTCATGTGGAGCTCACTTCGACCCCGATTCGAGTGAATTGACAAATGTACATGGGGAACTCATTGCCAAGATGGACGCTGCTGCCATTGGCGCTGCTCTGAGGATTCCGAGATGGACAATGCTATAGTCGTCTCCCAAGATCAAGCACAAGCTATGTTCGACCAAGACAGTGACAAATACAAGGCGCGAGTGGCGAAGTCTTGGTTGAAGAACCCTAAGAAAGGTGCTTCTCGCCTAACCAAAACCCTCTTCCGAGCAGATTTCAACGAAGAACAGTCAGACTTCATAATCCTACTGGCTCGGGTTATGGGTTTGCCCTCCACCAATGAGTTTCATTTCTGGATGTGCCCGCTCATCAGCATGGTGTGCCAGGGAACACAAAATATCAACTGGGCAGAGATCATCAGTATGAATTTGGCTGAGTAGTTATCCAACGTCAAACAAACAAAAAAGTTCTATATGACTTCATATCTGATGTATACCCTAGCAGCATCCAGGCAGTGGTTTGGTTTCTCCTATATAGATGCACACAAAGATGATCCAGTGTATGCCTATTGCGCGCAGTTCACCTTGGAGACCAGCAACCGCAATTTCAGAAGGATCAATGATGCTTTCACCATGTACGTGGTCAAATTGCTCGAAGGTGATACTGCTAGAAGGTTTTCAGATGAAGCCATGAACCTGATATCGCAGTATGGAGCCTATTTCATTCAATTCAGGAAATTTTCCTATATCAGGCTTGCTAGCTATGAAAGCACTCCTCTGCGGCTTCCCATGTTCTGCAATGAGAAAATGGCTTTGATTGAAATATGCAGGCAACTAGACAAGTTGCACAGAACTTGCAGAGACAAGAAGATTTCTGGCTTGCACTTTCCCATCTCTCTGGGAAATTACACATGCAAAACAGCTCTGGATGCTCAGAACATAGAAAGAGCCCTGGTCCCTATCACTGTTCATTTCTTCAAGCCAAGAACCTGTTTTGACTTGAAGAAGTTCATTGAACAGAACATCAAGATAGTTTATCATCATAGGGCAGATACAGAAGACTACTGGGCTGACTGTGCAGATGATTTTGAAGCCAGAAGAAGGCATTGTGGCAAGTTCTCCCTGCAATTGATCCAAGAACTTAGTCTGTACCAAGTTCCTAAAGGTCTCCAGGATGACAATTCTGAGCTATACTCTTATGAGTATGAAACTGTGATTAAGCACACCCCTCTGGAGGACCTAGATTGGAACAAGAAAGAGAGAGATGATCTGGCTGAGATTCTTGCTCCAGTCTTAATCAGGACTAGGGTCTGGTTCAGTAAGAAGATCCGAGAATTCAAGAGGCACTCAGGAGAATCTAGCTCCAAAGATGATTTGACACCCATAAGAGAGGCATCAGTTCCAGAGTCTGGAACACCAGTGAAAACCCTCCTGCCTCAACAGCTCGGGGACCTGTAGAATCTACTCCTTCTCCATCTACCCAGGTATACAAGAAGAAACTCAAAGAGGTAAAGAAGGAACCTGCAGAGAATGATCCTCCAAGAAAACAGGTAGAGTTGCCTATAGGGCCAGAGAACATCGTTGTTCTCAGTGAAAGTGAAGAAAGTGAGATGTCAACTCCTGCAAATGTTCCTGAAGATCCAGCAGATAAGGACAAGGAGGTCCAGAGCACTGAACTTCCAAGTACTACTGATTCTTCTACTGCCATTGCCTCCAGTGCTCTACTCACGTCTCAGCTTGAGTCAACAGCTGCGCAGACCCTGAGTGTCATGAGCTCCCTGTCTCTTGGTCCTCTTGCCCCTCCTGCAGATTCTTCTTCCTCTTTTGCTTGGGTGCAACCTCTGGTCGAAAAAAGGAAGAGGAAATCCTTCTCTCAAAGCTTGGGACCAAATTTTGATGTTGTAGCAGCCTCTTTGGGCACCACTTCTTCTCGTGCCAAGAAAGCCAGAACCACCTCCAGAATTGTGTCTGATGCCCAAGGTCAGCAATTCTTGGAGATTGTTAAGCCTACAGTAGACAAATCAGAATCAGACTTACTGACATCTGACTTAGAGCTTTCAAGGATCCCCATGGGAGAGTCTACTCCTGAAGGTGAAATTCACAACCTCCAGGAAACAGTCACAAGAGTCATTGGAAGGGTAGAGAAAGGGCAGCAGACTATTGAACAGCTGGAAGAACAAGCCCAAGTTCTCACGAGTTTTATCAAGTCACTCTTGTCTAAGGACAAAGTTTTAGACCCCACCCCCTTGACTGCTCTACCGCCTCCTGTAATTCTAAGCCAAGATGAAGTTCAAAGTATCAAAGATATGCACAAGTATTCTGTCTATGGCAAAGCTATTGAAGCCATGGTGGATGACATGCTTGTTGCTGGGCTAAACTTCATCGATGAAGCTTTTAAACTATATGGAAAGGTAGACAATTTGCAACAGAAGCTATCCTCTACTATTGGGGTTATGGATAAAGAGCTTAAACTCTGGAGCAGTTGCATTGTAGACCTTCGCCTCATGGGCCAGACAGATGAGAACATCTTACTGGCGAACAAGATTTTCGATGATGCTAAGGACAATCTGTCAAAATCTTGGGTCTACAGCGTGGAGTGGAAAATCAGAGTCCTGGAGGAAGCTGTAGGAGAAATGAAGAATAGCTGGCAGAAGGGAGAAGCTTTCAAGACACTGGTTGCTGCTGACTGCGTTCAAGGATATGCATTGTCATCTTCAGGACGAAAACTTTGGCGCTTCCCTTGTCCTTGCAAGAAATCAAAGCTCAGTTCAGAGCTTTTGTCAAAGATAATCTTTTCAAGGAAGAGCTCCATCTCTAAGGACAAGATAAAGGAAATTTGCTCTCTTCAGTCTGCCATTGAAGAAGCAAACAAAGACTATCATACTCACGTCGAGTTTGATAAAGAGATGGAGAAATGTCTGGGGTTTTGGACTCAGTCTGCAACCAACACGTCAGTCCCTCGTGGCAGAGATATAGCTGAGTCATTGAAGAAGTTCAGGCAGCGGATTCTGAAGACAGTGGGTCCCTCCCAATAGCCGGCCACCTGTCTCCTTCTCCTTTCTTCCCTCTTCTTTCCTTTCTTTTCGTATTCTTTGTAATTAGTTATGGTATTGCAATTGGCGGTACTTAACTATTCTTTAGTTAAAAGAAACGGTTACGAAGAGTAACAGACTTGTAATCTATATAATGGCCTTTCCACGCCATTTTCAGTAAGGAGGAAGAACTTGGATATTTTGTTGAAAGTGTAAACAGATCTTAAAATAAATCAATACAAAAGGGCTTTCCGTTCTTTGTCTATCTGATTCTTGTTGTCTCTGTGTTTTCCTTTAATATTGTGAAGATTATTTTGTTCCTAACTCGTTTAGTCTCTCTGATTGCATACTGTTCAGTTTTGCAAGTACAGTGATCTTGTACAACCAAGAAGGAACTTTGTGTCCTTGATTAACAAATCTGAAGAAGGTTATTTACGGAACTTTGTGTCTTTAAATTTAATCCCATTCAGCTAATGCAAATGATCTTGTCTTAAATCCTTTGAAAACTTTGCATACACGAAGAATTATTCTGCTATCTATAATTCTGAATGTTGCCATTCTGCCCATCTTCTTTATTCCCCTTCCTCAGTCCTGGCGTAACTGATGATCCTTGTGGAAAACACTTTCGTAATATCCAAGTTTGACCATAAAATAATGTTCTGTGTATTTGTAAATAAGTTCGTTTCAGAATAAGGGAACCTCTCCCATTAAAGAGGAGGGATTTCTTGTCCCCTGACTGTTGCTCTTCTAAAAAGTCCTATCTGACGACCAACACATCTTCAGCCATGTTTGAATCTACATTGGGCACGTGAAGTCATGTCTTATCCACTGTAACACTTGATAATTTACCCCTTAAACCTATGAACACTACTGGGGCATGTCATCTCTAAAAAAACCTTAGGTTGGAGAGTAGATGTTCCATCATAATACCTTGCCTGAAACTAGAAAGTGCAATAATAACAAGGCACAACTATATACAAACAACAAAGTCATACATATCCCAAATGGAAAATGTAGAGAATGCACAAACACTTATCTAAAAGAAAACCTACAATACAACAGAGCAATGTGCTACCAGCACTTAAAGGAATTAAAAATCCTAAACTAATATATATATATATATATATATATATATATATATATATATATATATATATATATATATATATATATATATATATATATATATATATATATATATATATAAATGAGATTTAATTTTAGTAACGATGCTTTAAGTAGATTCCATTGATTGGAATCTGTAGTTCCTCTC